>CAHIKZ030003547.1:370000-837500 GCA_903632075.3 Acanthosepion pharaonis | reverse complement strand
TTGCTCTTATCTTTACATGAGTCAAATCAAAAATGGAGTATTGTTGCTGTTTGTATTGTATGTATTGTTTGCTGATCTTTACATGAGTCAAATCAGACCAAGAATGGTCAATTTCTGGTCGACTTGCATAGGTCAATTCCTAGTTTATTTGCATAGGTCAATTTCTGGTCAACTTGCGTAGGTCAATTTCTGGTCGATTTGCATAGGCCAATTTCTGCTTGATTTTCATAGGTCAATTTCTGCTTGATTTGCATAGGTCAGTTTCTGCTTGATTTGCATAGGTCAATTTCTGGCTGATTTTCATAGGTCAATTTCTGGTCAATTTGCATAGGTCAATTCCTAGTTTATTTGCATAGGTCAATTCCTAGTTTATTTGCGTAGGTCAATTTCTGCTTGATTTTCATAGGTCAATTCCTGGTTTATTTTCATAGGTCAATTCCTGGTTGATTTTCGTAGGTCAATTTCTGGTTGATTTTCGTATGTCAATTTCTGGCTGATTTGCATAGGTCATTTTGTATTATCATAACAGAATGAAACATATAACCCACAACTGTGTTTTCATGCTTTTTCTCTGCAAAATGTCTGTAATGTATTATGCTATCTTAGTCAATTGATGTTATTGTTTTGTGACAATATACAATAAGGTATCTGCATGAATGTCATTTTTGTTCTGGTGTGACAATGCATGCTTGTCTTATACCCCTTTCTATTTTTGTGTATTTACTGAATTCATTTTCCATATGTATGCAGACATCCTGCTCCTAGTAGACAGAGTTGCTCAGTTCTTTGAGGAAATGTCTTCTAAAAGCTTTGACTTTTTTCTGATTTGTTCTCATTCTCATTTCTTTTCAAATAAATAATAACAAATGAAAGTTAATTTAACAAATGAAAAATCAGGCTGTAATCAGTGCCTTAAAGGCAGAGCATAGAGATTGCTTGCCTTCTGAAAGTTGCATAGTTGTCTGTTGCCAAAGTTTGCAAAGAACTGAAAGCCACTGACAGGAATTCTACAGTAGTGGCTAAATATAAAATGACTAAGGGTTCTAAATGCCTCAAAAACAAAACTGCTCTCTATTACTCACCAGAGAGAACCACCCCTGCCTCCCATTAGAATATCTGATGCTTAACTCCTCAAGAGCGTCTCTTTGTGACTGCTCGGTCTCACATTGTCCACTGACCTGAGATGGAATACATTGAGTCAATAGCTTCGTCCACTGCAAGGAAAGTTGGCTCCCTATGCCATGCCAGGAAATTTTTCTCACCAGAGTCGATCCTACAAATCTACAAATCAACCATTCGCTCTTGCATGGAGTATTGCTGCCATATATGGTCCTGTGCTCCTTCTAATTGTCTCAAGGTCCTTGATAAAATCCAAAGATGGATATGCAATGTAATTAGCCCTGATCTGGCATCTCGTCTACAATCGCTCTCTCACAGACATCCTGTTGCCTTCCTCTGTCTTTTTTTACAAATACTTTCATGGTAACTGCTCCAATGAGCTGCTTTCACTGGTTCCCAGACTTCATGAATTTAAGCACTCAACTAGGCTGGAATCTCACTCTCACGCTTTCACTGTCGAAACTGTTAAATGTAGCCATCTCTTCTACTCCAATAGCTTCATGTCTCACACCCCTCGCCTGTGGAACTCCCTCCCCTTTTCCTGTTTCCCTGATGGCTATAATCTCCAACTATTCAAATGTAATGTCAATCGACATCTCCAGTTGCCTTGATCTATCCCCTGTCTCTTCATCCTTTCCTCTATCACTCCTATTTGCTCTCACTCCAACTCTGTAACTTCTTTGTGTGCTAGTGGCTTCCTGCCTTGCTTGGAGTTGAATGCTTAAAAAAAAAAAACACCCAAATTTGAGGACATTCAATACAAGTCATTATGTGGAGGGATCAATTCATGTCTGCAAAGACAAAAAATAACCATTTGAGCCGCACAAATCCTCTTGTTGAACAAGTTAAAGCATCAAGAAGCTGCGATGCTTTGGTTTTTCTGATGAGAAAAAAGTTTGTTCAAGACCAAAAGGGCAACCAAAGGAATGATAGATGATTATTCAGAGACTTTGAAGACTTTCCAAAGGTCATGTACATAAAGTTTCCAGCAGGAACAATGCGAGAGATATCATCCCTCCTCATTTCTTGCCTTAGGGTTTAAGGGTCAATGCTGTTTACTGTAAGGAGGTGCTGGAGAGGGTTCAGAAGTCTTGGATCAAGAGCATAAGCAAAGAAAGAGCATACACCTATCAACAAGTCTCTACACCATCTGATAAGGCCAAAACGAGCTAAGAATAAATGAGTTGCAATCTCCATAATATACCTAAATAGGGAAGTAGGTGTTGTGATTAAATATAGCTCTGCCCCTTTTGGTTGCTCAGTTCTAACTTTATTCATTCAACAATTAGAAAAAATAAACTCTAAAATACCTAATGTCATTTTTTTTCAAAATCTTTTCATTACAAATTCACATCAAAAATTTTCCGTGTTTTTAAAATTTCAAATATGAAAACATTTTTGAAAAAAGTGTGCAACAATTGTTCGAAAACAATTTACACACAATGTCTGAGTAAAAAAAAAATTTCTTTCAAAATTTTAAATGCCATTTAAATAAAAAAAAAATTATTTTTACATCAAAAATTTAAATACGAAACAGTGTTTTTAAAAATTTCAAATATGCAAAACATTTTAAAAAGTGTTTTTCGAAAACAATTTACAAATAATGTCTGAGAAGAAAAAACTTTTCCAAATTTGCCTTTTCAAAAATCTTAAATGCCATCTTAAATAAAAAAAAAATTATTTTTACATCAAAAAATTAAATACAAACAGTGTTTTTAAAAATTTCAAATATGCAGAAACATTTTAAAAAACAATTGTTCCAAAACAATTTACACAAATGTCTGAAAAAAAACTCTTTCCAAATTTGCCTTTCAAAAAATCTTAAATGCCAAAATAAAAAAAAAAAATTATTTTTACATCAAAAAATTTAAATACGAAACAGTGTTTTTAAAAATTTCAAATATGCAGAAACATTTTGAAAAAGTGTGCAACAATTGTTCGAAAACAATTTACACACAATGTCTGAGTAAGAAAAAAACTCTTTCCAAATTTGCCTTTTCAAAATCTTAAATGCCATCTTAAATAAAAAAAAAAAAATTATTTTACATCAAAAATTTAAATACTGAAACAGTGTTTTTAAAAAATTTCAAATATGCAGAAACATTTTAAAAAAAAACAAATTGTTCGAAAAACACACAATGTCTTTTTCCAAATTTGCCTTTCAAAAATCTTAAATGCCATCTTAAATAAAAAAAAAAAAATTATTTTACATCAAAAATTTAAATACGAAACAGTGTTTTTTTAAATTTCAAATATGCAGAAACATTTTGAAAAAGTGTGCAAATAAATTGTTCAAAACAATTTACAAAATGTCTGAGTAAGAAAACTCTTTCCAAATTTGCCTTTCAAAAATCTTAAATGCCATCTTAAATAAAAAAAAAAAAAATTATTTTTACATCAAAAATTTAAATACAAACAGTGTTTTAAAAAATTTCAAATATGCAGAAACATTTTGAAAAAATGTGCAACAATTGTTGAAAACAATTTACACACAATGTCTGAGTAAGAAAAACTCTTTCCAAATTTGCCTTTCAAAAATCTTAAATGCCATCTTAAATAAAAAAAAAAAATTATTTTTACATCAAAAAATTTAAATACGAAACAGTGTTTTTAAAAATTTCAAATATGCAGAAACATTTTGAAAAAGTTTTAAAATTTTAAAAATAATTTACACAAAGTAAGAAAAACTCTTTCCAAATTTGCCTTTCAAAAAATCTTAAATGCCATCTTAAATAATTTATTTTTACATCAAAAAATTTAAATACGAAACAGTGTTTTAAAAATTTCAAATATGCAGAAACATTTTAAAAAGTGTGCAATTTACACAATGTCTGAGTAAGAAAAACTCTTTCCAAATTTGCCTTTCAAAAAATCTTAAATGCCATCTTAAATAAAAAAAAAAATTATTTTACATCAAAAATTTAAATACAAACAGTGTTTTTAAAATTTCAAATATGCAAAACATTTTGAAAAGTGTGCAACAATTGTTCGAAAACAATTTACACACAATGTCTGAGTAAGAAAAACTTTTCCAAATTTGCCTTTCAAAATCTTAAATGCCATCTTAAATAAAAAAAAAATTATTTTTACAAAAAATATAAATACGAAACAGTGTTTTAAAAATTTCAAATATGCAGAAACATTTTGAAAAAAGTGTGCAACAATTGTTCAAAAACAATTTACACACAATGTCTGAGTAAGAAAAACTCTTTCCAAATTTGCCTTTCAAAAATCTTAAATGCCATCTTAAATAAAAAAAAAAAATTATTTTTACATCAAAAAATTTAAATACTTTTTTTAAAAATTTCAAATATGCAGAAACATTTTGAAAAAGTGCAACAATTGTTCAAAACAATTTACACAAATGTCTGAAAAAAACTCTTTCCAAATTTGCCTTTCAAAATCTTAAATGCCATCTTAAATAAAAAAAAAAATTATTTTTACATCAAAAATTTAAATACGAAACAGTGTTTTAAAAATTTCAAATATGCAGAAACATTTTGAAAAGTGTGCAACAATTGTTCAAAAAAACTCTTTCCAAATTTGCCTTTCAAAATCTTAAAATCTTAAAAAAAAAAAAATTATTTTTACAAAAAAAAATTTAAATACAAAACAGTGTTTTTAAAATTTCAAATATGCAGAAACATTTTGAAAAAAAGTGCAAAATTGTTCCAAAACAATTTACAAATGTCTGAGTAAGAAAAAACTCTTTCAAAATTTGCTTTCAAAATCTTAAATGCCATCTTAAATAAAAAAAAAATTATTTTTACATCAAAAAATTTAATACAAACAGTGTTTTTTAAAATTTCAAATATGCAGAAACATTTTGAAAAGTGTGCAACAATTTTCGAAAACAATTTACACATAATGTCTGAGAAAAAAACTCTTTCCAAATTTGAAAAAATCTTAAATGCCATCTTAAATAAAAAAAAAATTATTTTTACATCAAAAATTTAAATACGAAACAGTGTTTTTAAAATTTCAAATATTTTTGAAAAAGTGTGCAACAATTGTTCACAAATGTCTGAGTAAGAAAAACTCTTTCCAAATTTGCCTTTCAAAAATCTTAAATGCCATCTTAAATAAAAAAAAAAAATTATTTTTACATCAAAAAATTTAAATACGAAACAGTGTTTTTAAAAATTTCAAATATGCAGAAACATTTTGAAAAAGTGTGCAACAATTGTTCGAAAACAATTTACACACAATGTCTGAGTAAGAAAAACTCTTTCCAAATTTGCCTTTCAAAAATCTTAAATGCCATCTTAAATAAAAAAAAAAAATTATTTTTACATCAAAAAATTTAAATACGAAACAGTGTTTTTAAAATTTCAAAATATGCAGAAACATTTTGAAAAGTGTGCAACAATTGTTCAAAACAATTTACACAAATGTCTGAGTAAGAAAAAAACTCTTTCCAAATTTGCCTTTCAAAAATCTTAAATGCCATCTTAAATAAAAAAAATTATTTTTACATCAAAAAATTTAAATACGAAACAGTGTTTTTAAAATTTCAAATATGCTGAAACATTTTGAAATTTTTTTAAAAGTATTGCAATTGTTTTTAACACAATGTCTGAGTAAGAAAAACTTTCCAAATTTGCCTTTCAAAATCTTAAATGCCATCTTAAATAAAAAAAAAAAAAAATTATTTTACATCAAAAATTTAAATACGAAACAGTGTTTTAAAAATTTCAAATATGCAGAAATTTTTTGAAAAATTGTGCAACAATTGTTCGAAAACAATTTACACAATGTCTGAGTAAGAAAAACTCTTTCCAAATTTGCCTTTCAAAAATCTTAAATGCCATCTTAAATAAAAAAAAAATTATTTTTACATCAAAAAATTAAATATGAAACAGTTTTTTAAAAATTTAAATATGCAGAAACATTTTTGAAAAGTTTTTTAAAACAATTTACAAATCTTTCCAAATTTGCCTTTCAAAAAATCTTAAATGCCAAAATAAAAAAAAAAAATTATTTTTACATCAAAAAATTTAAATACGAAACAGTTTTTTTAAAAATTTCAAATATGCAGAAACATTTTGAAAAAGTGTGCAACAATTGTTCGAAAACAATTTACACACAATGTCTGAGTAAGAAAAACTCTTTCCAAATTTGCCTTTCAAAAATCTTAAATGCCATCTTAAATAAAAAAAAAAAATTATTTTTACATCAAAAAATTTAAATACGAAACAGTTTTTTTTTAAAATTTCAAATATGCAGAAACATTTTTTAAAAATTTTCAAAACAATTTACACACAATGTCTGAATAAGAAAAACTTTTCCAAATTTGAAAAAAATCTTAAATGCCATCTTAAATAAAAAAAAAATTATTTTTACAAAAAATTTAAATACGAAACAGTGTTTTTAAAAATTTCAAATGTCTTTTGAAAAAGAAACAATTGTTCGAAAACAATTTCCAATGTCTGAATTTTTCCAAATTTGCCTTTCAAAAATCTTAAATGCCATCTTAAATAAAAAAAAAAAAAATTTGTATAATGGGCAATTTTGTTTTTATATTCTTTTGGAAATTTTCCTCTGACACCTTCCAATATTGTTTACACAGTTCCATTTTTTTATGTCATTCTCATAGAATCCAGTAAGATTTCTTTTAAAGCTACCATATTTCACAGCTCATAAGATGTCCCAATCCATTAGATGCCACCATCCCAAAAAAAACTTTCAAGGAAAAAATTAGAAAAAAAATCATTTTCCTTGTATTTCATAGCACCACCCCACTCTCCCCAATTTTAGCCATTGAATAACATATTACAGCATGAAAACCTGACTAATTATAACAAATTCATCGAAGACTGAAAAGAAACACCAAATTTATGGTAACTATTTAGAAAATTTCTTTTTTAATTAGTATCACTCCATGCAAGGTAATAAAGCCACTTAAACACAAGGGGTTACAGGGTGTGGAAGAATTAGGAACAGAAACATTAGTAATGAGCGGGAAGAGAAAAAAGAGTAATCAGGAGGACGGTAAATAGCAATTGACATTGCATTTAAATTTTTGAAGGACAAAGTTGGCTGGAAAGCATGGAACTGGAAGGGAGGTCCACAAGTGAAAAGTGCGAGAAAAGAAACTGTTAGAATTATGTAATAATTAATAATAATGATGCAATAATTAGAAGAGAAGTTAACTCTCGTCACCAATCTTTGATTAATAGGATGCAGGGTGGGTTTAGGAGATACTTTATGGGAAAAAATGCATCTTATAAGCAGCAAAATATGATATATACATTTGCTAAACTTTTCATATACTTGAGCAGCTTACTCTGGTAAAATGAAAAATGTATTGAAAAAATGTTTTTTGGGGTCCTTTTTTCAAATTATTTTTAAAAAATAATTTTTTTAAAGTTATTTAGAAAAAAAAAATTTTTTTTAAATTATTTAGGAAAAATTGTTTTGTTTTTTTTTTCAATTATTTAGAAAACTTTTGACCAAATGGAAAACTTATCACTTAATCCAGGGTTCTTCAAACTGTGGGTTCCAACCCTTCAGTGGGTCATGAGATAAATAAAATGGGTCACAACATTTTTTACAAATATTATTTACTTATATTCATACAAATAGATAATACAATTCCAATATGTGCGGATCATTAGAAACATATATATAAATTGTTGATTGTATAAATAAATGAACCTAGTGAATAGTAATTTGTCTTTGATTTACTCCACATAGGTATAATGGGCCACAATGTAAAATGTAGTTCTTACTGTGGGTCGCAATAAAAAAAATGTTTAAAATTGCTGATCTAACCTACACTAATTTCAAAATTATGTGCATCTTCTTTACTGAGGGACAACTGAAGGCATTGCAATTGAATCTCATTAATGGTTAAGTTGGAAGTGCATTGCTGAGTCTTATTTAACAATTCTAAAAAGGCTATTCCTTTCAATACAAAAGATGGTCAAAGCAAGTTTTAAAAAGAGGATAAGTAACTCTATTATGATAGTGATAACTGTTTATTAGATCAATACATTAGAACATTTTTGGTAACTGATTAATATTGATCCCTGATTCTGAACCACAAATATCAAATAGTTTCTAGACTGTAAAATCAACTATAGCTGGTGACATCTAGCATCTGTGTTAAGGTTCAGCCATGTTCTACCTTGACAAACACTAATTTAAAAATAAAAGATATTTACACAGCTTGACTGATAAGTGTTGTAACCTAGGGAAGGTTACTGAACAGAATAATCACACAAAGGTTGGTAATGAGTGATAATACTTAGGACAAGAACAACACATATAAGATTTGCCAGCAGCGTGTAGAAGAAGTAGTCAACTGCTAGAAGTGAGTCAAGTAAATTCCACAATGAATCTCCAACTGCAGACCAACATATAGTATTTACTACTGTATTTATGTGAATGGAGACATACTCATTATCATCCATAGGTTTGCTACAATAATAAGTAAAGTTACTAATCCCATAAATCAAGTTTTAAGCTAGACAGAATAATGAAACTGATATCAAAATGAAAAAAAAATATATTACTTTTAAAATTATGAGGTTTGATTTATGAGTCACCAATCAAGTTTTAAATCAAATAGAATAATGAAACTGATATCAAAATAAAGTAAATGTATTTTTTATCAAAATGGCAAGGTTTGAATGACAAGATTTAATTGATAATCAAGTTTAAGTTTTTTTTTTAATCATTTCACCCCAAGCCAGATGAGAATGCCACTTGATAAAATTCAAAGAAGAATCAGCAATATTATTGGTCCTGATCTAGCAGCTCAGCATCAGTCACTTTTCCACTACTGTAAGGTCACCTCTCTGTTTCTTTTCTATAAATACTTTCATGGTAACTGTTTCAATGAACTCTTCGCTATGGTACCTAGACTTTTTGAATTTAAGCACAGCACTAGACTGGCATCAAGATCTCATCAGTTTACAGTCACCATATATTCTATGCTAACAGTTTCTTTTCTCACACTTCTTGCTTGTGGAACTCACTTCTGGCTCCATGCTTTTCAGCTAACTTTAATCTGCAAAAATTTAAACGCAATGTCAATCGCTATCTACTGTCCTCTTGATTACTCTTTCCTCTTCTCACTCATTAGTAATGTTTCTGTTCCTAATTCTTCCACAACCTGTAACCCCCTTGTGTCTTAGTGGCTTTATTGCCATGCATGGGGAGGGGGGCTTGGTTAAAAAAATATATATGATAAAACAAAGAACAAAGAGGAAACATTTACAAATTGAACATGTTTCGCTTTTATTTAAGCTTCATCAGAAATTTTTGGGAAATGACTTATGGAAGAGAAAGTGCTGGTACTTTTAGCTCTGTGTTTGTTTTTCATTGGTCAGGCAGACCTCAGGTGTCTTTGTGTTGTATTGTTAATGTATGTGTGTATTTTTGGATTCTAGTGGGTATTTTTTTGTCCACCTGATAGTGTCCATGCATATAATTCCTGAACAAATACCTCTATCGGACATCTCTCCCCAGCACTGAGGCTACCCTTCTTCAACATCACCTCTGCTTTTCACATGTCCAGAATGCATCCCACTAGGCTCATACATATCATCCTGTTTGGAGAACTTGCCAGCAACAAGACATCCCTGATACAAGCCAACATCGACCCTGAGGCTTGAGAACCCATTGTTGCAAATCAGCCTTCATGGTGTAGGACCATTCGAGTTGGGGTGGGGGACCAAGATTTTCAGGTTTGACCGTCAACATGAAGAGGATCTGCAAAATGCTGTCAGGAGGGCCCGGCTTACCAAGCCACATCCACCATCCACACTTTTCTATGACTCCTGCTCACAACTCTTCAGGAGTAGGCTGGGCCTTCACAACCATCTCCATCACCACCATCACCAGAGGGGAGAGAGGGAATAAGAGAGAGGATGATGATCCCAATACTTGGATGCAAGCAGATGCAGACTACAGTAATTCCTGAAAATGATAGTGAAGTGTTGGTGTGTCTATATGTTTGTGTATCATATTTCTAGTTGCTCTTGTTGTATTTGGGTGATAATGTGTGAATGTATCTAATAATCATTTTTGTTTCTTTTTCATGTGTTGGTTTGAAGATGTTTGACATAGGAGTGAAAGACTTAGGATACATACATATGCAGATCTTAGATTCTTTAAGTATGCACTTTATGAAAGTTGGTGATATGAAAAAGTGTGTCTGACATGTGTTTATCAATGGGAAAGTGTTTATTAGTATCCCTCCTAAATATTATCTTCTTAGTAAAGCATGTTTCTTTCTTGTTAGGGTGTTGTTTTATAAATCAAATATATGGCCTGTTTTATTTCTATGTGTTATGAGAAAATTCAGTGGGTTATCCCAATGTAGATTTCTCTTATGTTTATAGATGCAAGATTTTAGAAAATAATGGCATCCGAAATTTCCAGGAACCAGTTCTATGAAGGCAGGTAATCTTTAGGAACCTCCTCTGCTTATTTTCTTTTCAATCTGAGAATGGAAACAAATCACTTTATAGAATCAAAAAGAATCAAACCACTTCAATAATTTAATAGAAAACATTTATTTATTAAGATATTTCCAGATTATAATTCTGTTCTCATCATATTTCTGTTCAGAAGTTTGATGCTTTTTGACTCAAGTGTCATCAGGTGTGTCATAGTTTCTTAACCACATTCAAACTGAATCGTTACAGTCCAAAAGATCTAATGGAAGATCTATCAAATTTATGACTAGAAGATTTGCCACAGTTTTAACTTCAAGATGATTTCTTTTGTCAAAATTATGTCCATCATAGAAAACCCTCTTTCAGCCTCCATAGAACTTACAACAATGGTATTAATTATATTTTTAGCTATTATATATTGGTTACTAATATATAAGATTATTTTTAGACAATTCAACAACCAGTTCACTAAGCTTTTATTGTTTTAAGAATCAATTCATGTAAACCAGTGCTACTACTACTCTTGGATTTCTAGAGGTTTTGCCTATATAACTCTTCTGGCATTGCAGGCATTTAATACCCTACGTACATCTCTTATCCCTTTACTTCCACTCTTTTTTCCTTTTCCCCTTTTTTCTCTTTTTCTTTTTTTTTTCCTTTTTCCTATATCATTTACGTTGAGTTGACCGATTAAATAGGTCAGTGTCTGATCCTTACTCCCTCCTCCTCCTCCTCAATATTAAGTATTGCAATTAAAAATAAAAATAAGAATAAATTATAAAACTCTTCCTTCCCTCTCTAAACTCAACCATGTCTCTCACACTATTCCTCATACCCTCTATGTTACCTTATATAAGCTTAATACCGCCCTTCAAAAGTGTAAATTTTAGATTCATTTTTCTTTTCACCTTTGAAAGTGAAGTCCGAAGATCCAGAGAAAAATAAAATTATCTGGTGAAATAAATCATAACTAATGGAGCCTTAAAGTGGTCTGTTTTTCTTTAAATTATATATATATATATATATATATATATATATATATATATAGCATAGTTATTGATATTTATTTGATAATTCCCAACATATAAAGATTGCTATGGATCTAAAGAAAGATATAACCTCAAAAGAGAAACATGGTATTGTATAGTTATTGAACGATAGGAATACAACATTGTAAACTGTGAAAAAGTTGAACAGAGGTCAGAGAAGAATGAAAAAGAAATTGAAAGAATAAAACAGTCAAAAACAAGACAAAGGCAAAAAAAAAAAAAAGATTTGAGCAAAAGTTAAAGGGGGAATAAGCAAGAAAATCAGATTGACCAGCAAGAAAATATTTGATATTTCAAATATAAACTGAGAGAAAAGATACAGAATATGAAGAACATTGGATAAAGACATGAAAGAAAACATAATTCCCACCTTTAAATAAACATTAAAACAAGGAATATATAAACTGGTTGAAGAAGTATATGAAAACTGATTTTCTCAGTAATTTTTAATGATGAATGTAGAGCTACATTGGTAGGATTTGATGGCTGTGCTCAAGGATGAAAAGTTGAAGATAGTATCAAGAAAAATGTAGAGAATTATTATGAATTCTAATACAGGATGTTCTTTTTGAATGGTACTGGTTACCAAGATGCTTTATGCTAAAGCATCTATCCATTTAAGACAATTCTCCTTCAAAAGCATACACGGCCTTGAGGGTGATGAGCTATTTTCCACCCTACACCATCTTTCCTACATGAAACATTGCTAGCTTTTCACTACTCGATCACTAATTTCATGTCAGATTTTCAGGCGAGCTACATTCCTTAGATCTACGTTTTCAGGACTTCACAGCTAGAACTCACCATACCATGTACAAAGAGCTGAATTATCCTCATTCCCTTTATATTCCATCAGTAAAGAGGAAGTTCCACTCAGACAGCTTCTTCCATCAAATTGTTACATTGTGTAAAAGATTCCTTTCAAGTTGAGGGTTAGATGTGGTTTTTGGCCTGCCTCTCTTTTTGTTCCCAGTTAAGATAGATGTCAAAATGACATTAGGCATTCTTTGATCAGATACTCCTTAAACATGACTTGGCTATTTTAATCTACATTTCTTAATATAAGAGGATTATAAGGAATATCTTTTATGTTGGCCTCTTGAACACTGACAGCAAGCTCTGCAGTGACCCAAGTTCCACACCCTTCAAATGAAACAACTATCCATACAAGAGACTTAATTAAGAAAATGTGGTCGACACACATTTGCTTTATTAAGTCTTTTGAATGCACAGAGTGGGAGTAGTAATTATAGCAATTAAAAAAAAGAAAAACAGGACATCTACTGAAACGCATTTATCCACTAAAATATAATGTTTTAGAGTGATAAATAATATGGGGTTAAAAATAAAATCCATTAATACCTTTCATATACATAAATTATAAATATATGGCTAAATAAAATGCCACTTTGAAATGGGGGTGGAATTGAAGAGGCTTAGGATCTCCAGGGGAGGAATGCAGCCTAGGATTCTGATGATCACTGTATTAGAAAGAGTGAAAGAAGATGATCAAGCAAATGGGAAGACAAATTTAACATTGCAATTTGTTCATTGGAGATGTGTTACTTTTTGTTAATGTATCTATACAATTTCAAAATTTACATAGAGATCAATATGCAAAGCCGACATTCATTGGAAATCAATAATTATAGCAAGAAATGATAAGAGGAAGATAGAATTGACATGATCACAATGAAGATGATGGCAAGGATTATGATGATAACTGCTGCAGTAATATTAACTATGGTATTAATTGTAGTTGAAAACACATGATCTATATAAGTCCCATTGTCAAATGTATGGGTAATATGATCAAAGAATTAAGTATAGGCATTGAAATTAAAAAATAAATATAATTGATTTCTGGGATGAGGAGGCATCATTTTTTTTACATTATTTACATTTGGATTTTTAGATTACATCCTTTACCAAACAACTTCAAGCAGGGATTCTTGTGAACCACTGTAGAGGCAGTTTTAATGTATGGAGCCACTTCTTGAACATTAACTGAAACGCTAGAGTCTAAGTTTGGTGCTGAGAGCTATATTTAACATCTGGAGACAACACCCAATTAAATCTCAGTGGACCACTCATCTTTGTTATTGCTATCACAATGTTATCATTTACATTTGGATTAGTATCCTCATCTTTGTTGTTACTATTACAATGTTTCAGCTTTCTGTAATGAGGAATTATCATTAGTTACATTTGGACTAATATCCTCATCTTTGTTGCTACTATTACATGATATCTCATCTTGTTTTATAGTACTGCTCAATATTTGTTTGTCCTGTTTTCACAGAGTCTAACATTAACCCTACCCAGCTCAGGCCCTGAACTAATAATTTTTATGACACTGAATTCACAAACTATCACTTAAACCCACAAGATTATTTTATCTTATAAAAAAAAGAAAAAAAGACAATCTGAGCCTTCCAACTGATCTCTTATATGATCAAGTTCTAACAGCTCAATGGGATAATAACTGGCTTGTAACTTTCAATACCTCCTAAACCAAGCTTTCACCTTCAACGTTTTCTCCTGTCACAATGAATGGTTCTTCTCTCAATTAGGCACTATACTTTAAATGGCTTCTGGGATTCAAGTTTACTCTGAAACTCAAGTGGAACCCAAATACACAATCTATTTGTAAGATTCTGGAAAAAATGGTTGGCTGCTTGTACCACTCCAGGAAGTAATTGACTCCTACTGTTTTTTTAGCTTTAGAAGAGTCAGATTAGACTGAAAATGGAGTATTGCTGCCATATCTTTGAGCTGCCTAATCCTCACTTTCCAGCCTTGATAGATTTTGAAATTGTTTACATGGTGTTGTGGAGGGAAGACATGCCACTTCTTTCCTCACAAATGCAAATGCAATGTTACAAGCCTATTGCTACTCTGTCACTATTTCTATTTCAATCGTTTAGATGAGCTTCATTCTTTAGTTCCACCAGCTCAGACATTTACTGCTAGGCTACACCTTGCCACTTTCATTGTGGCCGTTTTCGTAATTAATAAAAAAAAAGCCAACCCTTAATAATATTAACTATGAACACAGCCACAATGTGCTAACAATGTTCGAAAAATAAAACATCTCTATAACACTAAAAACATATGCACAATGCACACATTCAATTAAACTGAAAAAATGAAATCATCCTTGATAATGGCTAAAAGTATAGCTGAAAGTGCTAGGAATTATAGAACATTTGGACAGTTTCTACATTGTATTCAAAAGAGAAAGCACTTGTTTGAACACAAGAAAAAATAAGTAAAATGCTTAATCGTAGTGCCTTGTCTGTCATTTTTAATGAAACATGCATAAATGAAGGATTGCTGCATAAATACACAATTACCTAATATATATATATATATATATATATATATATATATATATATAGTGGACTCTCTTGTCTTGCAGGTGTTTCACAAACTTTTAGGAAGATGGAATATGTGGTTGAGCCATTTTGCTCAATTTGTTGAGGATCATTTGCCACATGTTTCCACAAGTGGACAGCAAGGCCTGCTTTATGCATGTGACAAAGCCACAGTGACAGATAAGACTATCATTAAGATGAGCAGTATGGTGCCAACTTGTTCTAGTTGGACTTGCTCAAGTCTTCATATATTGATGAGAAGCGAGTTCCTTCACTCTGATGCTTTGTTTTCCCAGGAAGAAAATTGGTTGCTGCATCACTTCAGATTGTCTTTGAGTTTGTCTTTGTAAAGCAAGAGTGACCTCCCAACTGACCTATTTGTTAGAAGCTGACCAAAGAGATGTTGTTTTGGAAGTCTGCTATCACTCATACAAGAAAGATGTCCTGCCCACCTGAGATGAATTTTCATTAAGATGGCTTCAATACCCGTCATGTTGCATTTAGTCAGAGCTTCTTTCTAATGGGATCCCCCAGTTTTCTGTTGCAGATCATATGTAGGCAACACATGTGGAAGCCATCAAGTTCATTGATGTGCCTGATAAAAAAAAAGTATCAGGAATGGTGCTATAAAAAAAGAAAATTATAACAAATATCAATTTAGCATTTAAATATGTAATCGCCTTTGAATTTAGTCCACTTCTGAAGCCACACACTTTATCCAGCATTGTTTCCATTGATGGAAGCATTCCTGGAACTCCTTTCTTAGAGTAGTAAGCAGCTGCCTCATTGATTTTTTTAGAAAAAGGAAAATGTTGTGAGATGAAATCAGGAAATATGGTGGTTGCTGAACCTCTGGAATGTTGTCCTTGGCCAAAAACTGGTACACAAATCATTCTTACTGATGGAATCCCTGTGGTGTAGTGAGATGGCCACACTCTACACACTTTCCTTCTATGCACTGCTATAAACAACAGAAATGAGCAACAACATAACTTATTGTGTATGCATGAAAGTGTTGAAGGTCAATCTGTGCCAAGTGGCTTTTTCTGTGTACTTTAGCTTCACTACCATAACAATAGTCCCAATACATTTTTATCAAAATTTATATATATATATATATATATATATATATATATATATATATATATATATATATATATATTGCTGTTTTTAAAATGATATATTTGTAGTGAGTCAGGGTAAAAAAAAGAATGTGACCAGAATTGATTTTTCATTTGTCATGTGAATCAGAGAAATGAATGAAAATATTATGCCTCTCCGTATTACAAGACTGTAACTAGAATGGCATCATTTTTAATCTCTCCTTTTTTTTCTCTCTCAATCTAAAATTTATTCCTTCTATTTTCAGCAAAACCTATCCTTTGTTCTATTTTTACCATATTTTTTCTCCATTTTCTTCTTTTGTCTGTTCTTTTCTTTTATTCAAATTTTCTCCACTGCTTCCTTCCTTCTCTTTTTATAATCTCTGTGTTTTTCTTTATTCTTTTCTCTTCCTTTCTTTTCTTCCTTTAATTTTTTTTGTCTCTTTTAACTGTCTCTTTTTTTCTACTTTTAATTTTCTATTATTTCATTTCCTTCTAAGAGTTACCTCCCTTAGTCTTCCATTTTTGTTCTTTTATTCTTCCCCATCTTTTCTAGAATATCTAAATAATCAAACAATAAACAATATAATGATATTAACTTCCTGCTCAGACTTTTAGACAATATCCAATCATTGAGCAATTATTTTAGAAATGAACAAATATTGAAAGAACCACTTCATTGCTTCTAATTTCTGTACATTCTAAGAATGGTCTTTTAAAGAATTCCACTAAGCCTAGTCAGTGTATAATGAATACAAAGTCTCTCTGGAACATATCCAGACATTTTGAATATCACAAGAACTGGTTATTCAGACTTGACATAACTTGACTATCGGAGAGTGCCATATTCAACTGGCAGTAAGATGCCACTTTCATTGTGACCATTGTATTTACAATGAATGAGTATACTCTTTATGTCTTATGTAGGGATTTTTGGCATGCCATCGCATCATGCAGGTCTATTAGTGAAAGTCCAAATTTAGCTTCTGCTAATTTGTGCCTTTTCCCAAATGTAAAATTACCATTAAAAGACTATGGATGAGATTAAGAGGAATACAAGACAGCTGATGGCAATCCTGAAAGAGAATTTAGCAGCTTGTGCTGAATAGAAGGGAAGCTTGGATAAATGTGTCAAGTCCCAGGGGAAATACTGTATAGGGGACAAAGTGACATTGACTTAGGTAAGCTTTCTTATTTTTCTTTTTCCTTTTTGTTTCATTAATTAATTAATTAATATTAAATGGCTAGATACTTACAGAACAAATTTTTAATAAAAATGTGCGCTTTTATATGAAGTGTTGAATTTGGCATAATATATACCTCACATGAAATATATATTGTATCATATTTTTATGAATATAATTAACTCCACTCTCAGTTTTACGCCTCATGTGATCTTCATACTACATCTATATCTACAAACGCTCTGTCTTTGATAGTGGGAAAATTTCCCTAATCAACATAAAAATTTTAAAATATATAAACTCCAGACAAAATATTTGGTGTCATCTTTCATTCCTTAAAAAAAAACCCTTAAAATGTGATATTTTTGCAACTTTAAAGTAAAAGATAAAATTTCAGTCATACAATGTATTCACTTTTATTTTGACCAAAAATAAGCACTTAACTATGAAAAATTATACAACAGCATGATATTTTGTTTTCATCAATAAAACCACCACCTGTCTTAATTACTCATTTACAAATTCTTAGCATCCTTTTCAACAGTTTTTGAAAAAAGTTGATGGCAGATATTCCCAAGCTTTCTCCAAGCACCGAAAAAGTTCACTCTCACTCTTTGGGTATTCTCTTTGAACTCTCTGATCCAATTCATCTCATACTAATTCAAGGGGAAAGAGGTCAAGAGACTGACCTGGGCGAGTTAGAATTTCCAAAATTTTCTTCACTTTTCTTAACTTAAGATAATTTTGATATAATTTAGAAGAATGTTTCGGATCATTGTCTTGTTGAAAGGTTGATTTTTTTTTTTCCAGTTATGCATAAACCAGATGGTATAGCATGTCTTTGCAAAATCAAATGACATGGGTCTTTCTTCATGATTCTCTTCACTTGAATCAAATCTCCAGATCTTTTAGTAATCTCAAAAATGGGTTTATAATGAAAACAAATATAATGATTCTCATACAAAATATTCATAATTTATCAAACCCTATTGTGAACAGATGAATCCAAATTTGAACTTTGAGGACACTGGTGAAAAACAGAAAAATAAAAGCAAATACACTGTAGTTATCAATTTTTTTTCTTTTATTTTAAAAATTATACAAAAATATCTCATTTTAAAGTGTTTTTTAAAAAAATTTTTGTTTTGTGTGTGTGTATATGTGTGATATAAATATAGTTTTTAGGTATGCTATATTTATGGGTTAAAGTGCTCATCATCAGAGATAGAATATATGTAAAAAGCAAAATGGACATTGAGGTTAACATCCTGCTGCGACAGACTATTTTACACTTAAACACGATCATCAGGCATATGGCTTGCCAATGGCATTTAAGCATGAAACTGACTGTTGCTGGTAGGTGTTGTGCTCAATGCAAGTATATATATATATATATGTCTTCTATGTTCACTTTTATATATATATATATATATATATATATATCTAAAAGTGAACATAGAAGTCAACACTTAAAGGTGACAGTCTGTTTCATGCTAGATGCAATCGTCAGGCCACGATTGCGTCTAGCATGAAACAGACTCTTGCTTCTAAGTGTTGACTTCTATGTTCACTTTTAGATTTACACATGTTCTATCTCTGATATTGAGCACTTTACCCCATAAATATAGCACACCTTAAGAGTATATTTCTTCATATATATATATATATATATAAAAAGGCTTACTCTGTCCTGGACATTGATTTGTACCTGGATTCTATCCTCTTGGAATTATTTTACATATATATATATATATGTATGTATGTATGTATATGTATGTATATATGTATGTATATATATTTGTGTGTTTTAGATATATGTACACATATGTATGTGTATATTAACCATTAATATTATCTATCTATCTATCTATATATATATATATATATATATATATATATATATATATATATATGTATATAATATATGATAAAAATAGTTTAAACATACGCTATACTTATAGGATAAAAGTACTCAATATTTGGGATGTAGTGTGTATAAATACAAGAAGTGTGGACACTGAGATCAATGACTGTCAACATTCTGTTTCATACTTGAACATAACATTCAGGTCACGTAAGGTGGATAGTAGCTTGACTACTTTTCTGCTAGTCATTGGTGTATTATGGATAACAAAGTCAGTTATTTCTAGTTTATTGTGTTATTCCAACAGAATACCACAATATATATGTGGTCAAGCTCTAATCCAACCCACGTGGCCTGAAGATTGAGTTGAAGTATGAAACAGAATGTTGCCACTTGCTGTTGACATTAGCATCCACACTTTATTATATATATATATATATATATATATATATATATATATATATATATATATATATATATATATAGCATTGTTATATTGAATCTAGTTTGTCTCTTCTTCATCACTGAGGCCTGTGGTAAAGTTGGTATGATGTTTGCATTGTATCAAGATGGTCCAGCTTTGATTATTGGTAGTAAATGTGCACTGCTGATTAATCCCAAATAGGATGAAATGGCCATCCAGTGCTTTGTGCATTCTGCTGAAGATTATTCTGGGCTCGATGAATTACTATATATATATATATATATATATATATAGGATTATTATGAGTAAAATTTTGTCAATTAGCTGATTGATTTTATTTTCAACATCCTGACTGCAGAGTTTTGTAAGTGGACCTTTCTGTCCACTCTTCAGGGGGTGTCAGCAATTTACTGCTTATATTTTTCAATTTTTTCATTTATATATATATATATATATATATATATAACTTTTATATACCAGAACAATATTAAAATCAGTGTGTAGTTTCATCAACATAAGCATCATTTTAGTCTGATGAAGTCATTTTGTCAATATATATATATATATATATATATATATATATATATATATATATATATATATATATAATAAAAATACATTTGCCGCTTATGTATTTTCTGCAATCATCACTGCTGGCCTGTCTATGTTCCATTTTATCATGGCATGAAAAAATAACTCACTCTGCTCCACCCTCTGCGCTTACTTTTCTATTTAGTGCTGATCTGATATTTAATTGGTTAATAAAGACATACCCACAAGTTTATTTTTAAATCTAACCTTATGTTCCCCCTCCATCTTTAACTTTCAGAAAAGAGGTAATACTTTGTTTTTAAATTTCCCTAAAAATCATTTAATCACCAGTTACTTACCATCGCCTGAAGAAGTACAATCAAAGTATTGAAAGATGAAAGCTTTTGTGTAGCGATTTCAACATGTTTTTATTATAATCTTTTATGATAAAAATATAATAATAAGACATTGTTCTGCTTTGTATTTTTAAAACTACTAACAGTGTAAATTTACTCCATCTGTTCCTTCTCTCATTTGAATATATATATATATATATATATATATATATTATGAAATGGACAAAGTCTTAAAAATGTCTTTATATATATATATATATGTATATATATATACATAAACAAGCAGCTCTATTGTGCATTTTATTTTTCAATCTAGTCTAAAGTTCCATTTAAGTTAAGTAATCCAAATTTACCTTGACTACTTTTTCCATCTCTGAAATGTAATATTTTGCTTTTTAAATATTGAAAGTAAAATTGTTCAAAGAAAGCTAATGCAAAATAAACAAAATAAAAAGTGATGTATAACCTACCAAATTTCCCCTAATGAGATATTCCATTCTTATAATAACATGAGGTGAGTTCACTTATTGATGCTGAGCAATGCAACTGTTATTATAACAATGAAATATGTCATGACTGCAAAGGTTAGCTCAGGCTGTTGCCTTGTCTGTTATATTTTGCAGAATAAAGATTTTTTTTTATTTCAAACGTCCTGATAAATACCAAATTTTACACACTGTTAAAAAAGAATTTAAAAAAATAAAATAAAGTAAATGATAATGAATAACTCAAGAATGTTTAAAATTTTTCAACATTGACAGCATTTATATCTTATTAATTTTTCTTATCATCACAAAACTACACTAAAAACACAACTAATTTTTCCACATGTATCAGCATAAAAAGTGGGATTGGCACATCAAATTTAAATCCCAGCCCAGGCTTTTGCATTCACTTTCACACAGATGCCGTTATGAAAAGGTATGAATACATTTCTTCACCATCCTTAATCCAACTAGAGCTTAATAGCGAAGTATACTAAGGTTATCTAGCTTTGGTTGGTAACCTGATAGCAACAACTCCAATTTCAAAACCATGGAACCGCTACAGGAAACCACTCCTCTATTTTTCCCAAGAATGCATGGCAATTATCAGATAATAAGAAAAGGAATCTGTGGAGAGCCATAATCACCTGTATTCTGAAAGCTGAAAGACTTGTGAATCCAAAAGTGTGGAGAAGGTAACAGGGAAACTATTTTTCCCAAGAAGGCATGGAAATTCTTAAATAATAACAAAAAGGAATTTATGGAGAGACATGTTCGCCTACATCTTGGGGGAAGATAAACTGCTCTGAATAGAAAACCATGGAAAGGGCAATGGAAAACCAGATCACTATTTTCCCTAAAAATGCATGACAATTCAGAAATGATAAAGAAAAGGAATCTGTGGAGAGCCATGATCGCCTATTTCCTGGAAGGAGAAAAACTACTTTGAATACAAAAGTGTAGAGAAGGCAACAGGAAATCACTTCACTAGTTTTACCAAGGATACCTGGCAATTTACAGACAATAAAGAAAAGGAATCTGTGGAGAGCCATGATCGCCTATTTCCTGGAAGGAGAAAAACTACTTTGAATACAAAAGTGTAGAGAAGGCAACAGGAAATCACTTCACTAGTTTTACCAAGGATACCTGGCAATTTACAGACAATAAAGAAAAGGAATCTGTGGAGAGCCATGATCACCTATATCCTTAAAAGAGAAAGACTAATATGAAATCAAAACCATAGAGAAGGCAACAAGAAAGCACTCAGTTAAGTGGTTTCATGTTCTTTTGGATTATAACACAACTATTTATGTGGCAATTTACAGACAATAAAGAAAAGAAATCTGTGGAGAGCCATAATCACCTATATCCTTAAAGAAGAAAGACTAATTGGGTCATTTTTTCTGCAAGAAATCAGAGAAAAGTTCACAGATACAGTGGGGAAAATAAGTATTTCATCCTCAACTGATTTTCTGAGTTTGCCACTTTACAAAAATGGGAATGGTCTATAATTTTTGAGGGTAGGTCCATCTATAATTTTTGAGGGTAGGTCCATCTATAATTTTCAGGTTAGGTCTGTCTTGAAAGTGAGACATAGAATATAAAAAATATAAAAAAAATAAATAATTGTTCAAAAATTAATATAATGTGATTTTCAACAATTTTTTTTTATATTTTATCTCTCACTTTCAAGACAGACCTACCCTGAAAATTATAGATGGACCTACCCTCAAAAATTATAGACCATTCCTATTTTTGTAAAGTGGCAAACTCAGAAAATCAGCAGAGGATAAAATATTTATTTTTCTCACTGTATTAAAAAAAAAAGGGAATCTGTGGAGAGCCATTAAAATCTACATCTAAATGAACATGACAACTAAAAAAAAGTTTTATATAATTTCAATATGTTATGAAAGGGTTTCATATGTAATATTACACTTTACAATATAAAATGTTTTATGAAACGCAATACATTTTTATCATTTTATGCTTTATGAAATATGCCATTTTATGAGATTATAATTTTTTTAGATTTTATGATAATTTTTTGAGATTTATTTTTTAGATTGTATGAGAGATAGTAATTTTTTTGAGATTTTATGAGATTCATGATAATTTATGAGATCTATGTAATTTTAAGATTTTATGAAATTTATGATAATTTATGAGATCTATGTAATTTTAAGATTTTATGAAATTTATGATAATTTTTTGAAATTTTATGAGTTCTATACATTTTATGAAACTTGATTTTTTGAAATTTATGAAATTTTATGAGATTTATATGTAAAAGTATAAATATCTTGACCATTTAATTTTTAGAATAGTGGTTTTATTAACACTACAAACTGAAATTTGTTCAGTTAAAGTCAATACCCAATTTTAATAAACATTAAAATTCATTTCTTTTCTGCTGAGATAGACCTGTGGTAGTTTATATATTTCAACTTCAGTTGAAATCCTAGGCAGTTATCCAAAATTCCTGATGATTTAAACTACACTCCTAAACTTGCACCTCAGCAAGTCAGCCTTTTATGTCTTTAACATTTTTATCTTCAAATAGATCAAAGTTGCCATTTGATCATTCTACAGAAGTGAGACCACCAAACCAAACAATAATGCTTTTAGGAAGAAAACTCTTCCAGATTGCATTCTATCTATTAACCATGTTATTAAGTACAAAAACCTTTAATGCTCACTGACTCTTTCCTCAAATATTTTGGCCTTGTGCCAGACTAAGTTTACTAATTTCCAGTTGTTTATACTAGCAACAAAAAACTGTTACACTTGTAACATAACTTGGTAGGAACTAATCATTAATTGTAATGTAAACTTAAATTACAAATTACATTGTGAGTCCAATGAGCCATTAGGTACCATATGTACTGTATCTGTAGCAACAGTGGTGTGTCTAGGGCCAAATAGTCTGATGCAGTTTATCTTTTTTTAATCTGGTTTTAAATTTTGAATATTCCTTCTCCTAGTGTGGATACCACTTCAAGGCAAGAGAACTTAGTCTATAATAGTATTTAACCTATAGCTAGGGGAAGAAGGACTCATGCCTTTTCCAAGGGCATTAGTGTGAAGTAAATGAAACAGAAATGACCAGAATTTGAACTTAACTGTTCTTATAGTAATGAGTTCAATTCTCACTAGGTGCTTCTTACTTTGTACCTACTCTTAGTAAATTACATAGCGTACTTCGTATATTGATTAGCAAGCTTACCATACTAGATTAATTACAACCGAGTAATGAGTTTGATCTTCATGAGGTGCTCCATACTTTTTTTTTTTTTTCACTTTTTGCTTTTCATATGATCTGCTCTTAAATATCAAGTGCAGTGACACTGCTCACAGATTGTTGCGCTCATTATTTTAACAATATATCACTCCTTGTTAGGTTGTGTAATGTTGCATATATAAGTCTTGTAGGATAAAAGCCACACTGATTCAATAGATGAATACTCATAGCTTTGGTTTACTCTAAAGCAGACGGTTTCTAAACCAGGAAGAAATTTGCTTTACTTTTACCCTAGTTTCTTCTTGACTGCAATTTTCATTAGTGTTCGAATTCCAGTCATTTTCATTATTTTCACTTTTGCACAAATACTTTGAGGAAAATTATTGACTGAACTCTGTAGCTGTGATTCTTTAGCCATGGTTGGCAACCAGTCTAGGACAGAGATTCTCAACCAGGGCCATTTCAGCGGGGAAGGAAAAATTTTCTGCTTTTTCACAAGTTTCTTCTTGACTGTAATCTTCATCAGAATAAAACCAATTTAAATACTCTGACCTTTTATTGAACTTTTTGCTCATCGAAGTATGATTCAGTTTATTTATTTAATAATTAGTTATAAATTAAAACAAATTACTGTACATGATGTGTGTGTGTGTGTGTGTTTTGAACAATAAAAAATATTAAAAATTAAAATCTTCAGACACACTGGGTTGTATATTAATATTCTTTCATTTTTATTATTACTTCAGTTAGATTCCTCAACTAGTTTTTGGCCAACATGGCCATCATCAGGAAAAAATTTTTCTGCTTGCTAGTATATATATATATATATATATATATATATATATATATATATATATATATATATATATATATAAGTGAACATTGAAGTCAACACTCAGAGCCTCTGAATGTTGACTTCAATGTTCACTTTTACATTTATACACGATCTATCTCTAATATTGAGCACTTTATCCCATAAATATAGCACACCTTGAAACTATATTTCTTCATAGAGACAAGAGGAAAAACAATTCTTAGCAAAGTTTAAACAATACTCATTTAAAAAAAAAAAGTTCTTGAATATTTACTCACTTTTCACCTGATTTTGAATTATGGCACTTTTTATGTTTTGACTGATCTTTCAACCAACTGATTAATATTCATGAGCATTCACAAATTTACAAGCCTTGATAAACCAATGACATCCTCACTTTTGTATATAAACATGTGCAACATAATAAATCCTACATTGTCTTGATAAAGTCCATCCGAGGATGAAACACATTGACTAAAAATAATTTTTCCTCTTGTTTCTTTTTATTCATTGTGTTCTTTTACAGATACACTCTATCTAAAAATAATTTACACAAACACACACACATACACACATATATATATTATTCTTCAAGTAAATTGAATTGTGATCTCCGAGCTTCTAGCGTATTTCATATAGAGAAAAATGTTAAAATTCCCCTTCATTCTGTTGTGCGATGATGGCCTAGAGGTAAGATATCTGACTGATATCAGATCAGTCTGGTTTTGATCAATTGGATGTCTAGCCACACTGAGGAGCTGTGATACAGTGAAACTGTCTGTGGATGACGTTATATATATATATATATATATATATACTTCAAATATGAAGTGTCCATATGAAATAATATATATATATATACTAGCAGTAGAGCCCGGCTTTGCCCGGGGATGTAACAGTAAGAGATAGATCAAGTATCGACCATCATGAGGACTGAAAAATAAAATTGACAAAGCTTATTGTTTAAGGTTGACAGACACGCTTGTCTTAATTAGTTTTTTTTTTTTTTTTTTTTTTACGAATTGGTCAAACCCAAACTCAAACAAAAACATTGTTTTCAATCGTTATGAGTCTCTTGATTGAATAGAATTTTATTATAAACAATTGTCTTGTAAATAGAATTTTTAAAGCATTCTGAATGTAAAAATAAAGAAAAAAGTGTGCAACACAATAAGAAACACTACCTGCCAAAAAAAGTGAAGTGTTGTTGAAATTGGTTGAAAAATGTAGGAAATTCGATCCCATATATAAACAAACACACGCACACACACAAACAACCTGGGTTTTATAATAAGTACAACTCTATATGAGTTGTCCCCCTTTCATTCTGACGACAGAATCGTGTTTTATCATGTTTTCAAATTGATTTTGTGCAAAAACAATTGTATTTTTCCCATTTTTGGCGCTCTCAGAACCACCACAAGGTAATTTAACGCAGTCCTGTGAAGTTTTGTTGAAAAATGTAGGAAATCTGATCCAATATATAAACGTACAGACACACACACACACACACACACACACACACACAATCTGTGTTTTATAATAAGATATATATATATATATATGTGTGTGTGTGTGTGTGTGTGTGTGTATATATATATATATATATATATGTATGTATATATATATATATATATATATATATAGATATAAATAAAATATCATTCACTACAGTAGACAGTATCTTACAGCATATATGAAATATTTAATCTGTGCATAAAAAAAATGTTTAAAACTAAAAAGTATTCTTTTAAAATCATTGGATATTTTTAAAGATGATTGTTGATAATTCAGCTCAAAATCTGTTCACCTGAGTTACAATCTTTTTCTTTTTATTTCCTTTTGAATTTATCAAGCTGAAAGGGATCTTCCCTCAATGCTAGAAGACTTTCAGTAAAATTTATTTAAGTCATCATTTTAGAGCCTGATATTAAAACTTGTGTGCGTGTGTTTGTACATTGTTTCTTTTTTTTTTTTTTCTTTTTTAACAAAAAGGTGAAAACATGCACATTAATATTTAATCTGTGGATGTCAGGCAATATTTATCCACAATAATCTTTTTCTTTTTTTGCTTTTCAGGGTGACTCACATTGTGATGGAGAGAAAGGAAAACTCACTGAGCTGATGGCAGACAAAAATAAAGACAAAAATGATGGTAAGTAAATATTTTGGTTACACCAGGCATTACGTTAAAAAATGTCATTAGCTCCATCCGATTTTGAGGATTTGAATTACACTTGTGTGCTAAATGATTTGGATTACACTTGTGTACTAAATGATTTGGATTACACTTGTGTACTAAATGCAAGTTAAATTTGTACATTCAAGTTATTTCTTTTAACTTATTTGATGCTATTATATAACAAAATTGCCAGTATAATCACCAAGTGGACTCTGAATTTTTACCTATCATGATGAACAGGTGCTCTGTCAGAAATCCTCGTGCTTTGATCACTTATTGGAACTTAAACTCAACCCAGACCTTAAGTGAAACTCATACATACAATCCATTACAAATAGTTTCCTGTACCACTCCAGTAGGTACCTGACTCCTCGTGCTTATCTTTTACCTTTACAAGAGCAAGATCAAACCAAAACTAAACCAGTTCTGCTGCCCTATCTGGGCAGGAGCTGCTCAGTCTTCACTTTCCAATCTCAATAGAGTCCCAAAATGTCACTGCAGCCTTGTGTGTGATAAATTATCTTCCACCCTGCAACCTCTTTCCCACAGTCGAAATATTACAAGACTCTTCTACTCTATCACTATTCTTATGGAAAGTACTCAGACAAACTACATTCTTTAGTTCCACCAGTTCTAATCTTCACAGCTAAGACCTGTCCGTATCATGGCCATTGTAGGGAACAACCAATTATTCCCTTCATATTTCATTAGTGAGAAGTAAGTTCCACTCAAACAAATTCTTCTTACAAAATGCTGCTTTATGGAACCGACTCCCAAGATAATTTTTCCCTGATCCCCACAATCTTAACCTGTTCAAGTCTAGGGTTAACTTATTTTTCATACATATCCTCACAAAATGTGACCCTTATCTCTATGTAACTCTCTGCTTTAAGTGACTCTTGGGCCTTGTACAGGATGAACATTATTGTTAAAAAAAACTGCCAAGGGGATGCTTCCTCTTCACGGGTCAACCAATATAAAAAAAGATTAAATTATCTCCTTCAATTGCCCCTTCACCCCCAGGGTGGTACTTGCTTGATATGGTATGCTTATTATTTAAGACAGTATGCTTATTATTTTTAAAGTAATTTTTTATGTCACTTGATTATTTTGTTCTACATTCATTAAACTTCATACTCGTCAAAACATTTTTCAGCAAAATTTGGAAAAAGTTATTATGTGAAAAGGTTTTTGACAAAATCTTGAATCTGGTTTTTATTAGAAAAATTTTTTTTTTTTTTTTTTTTTCAGTTTTTTATTATCATTTCACCCCAAGCAAGGCAATAAAGCCACTAAAACACTAGCTGATTATCTAGTGGGAAAGGATGTGAGGAAAAAATATCATTAAGTAGAGAGGACAATAAAAGAACAAGAATTAAGAAAACAGAAGATAACAACTGATATTGCATTTAAATTTTGTTTCGGGTGTTCTGAGTTCTCACCTGTTTCTATAAATGCTGGAATCTCCAGTTGTCAGGTGAGTGAGTGCTTGGGAAACTGGTCTTAATAAAACCCGACAATGTTCAGAACTACAGATCACTTCCCACCAGAGGAGGAAGAAAAAAAAAAATTTTTTCTTGTAACTGTGAGAGTCAAGAAATGATTCATCATGAAAATCTCAAGTGCTCTTTTTTTTCTTTTTCTTTTTTTTTTTTTTTGGCCATTTCTTTCCTTTCTTCATTTTCGATGACTTTGCAAAAATCGACAAAAAAAAAGACAAATCTGGGAACAAAAAAACAAAATCCAATGTTTTCAAAGGAATAAATCAGATTCATTACAAGAATGGCAAATTAACTGAGCAAATGTAATTAATTAAAAAAAATGCAGCACTTCTTAATTAACCCTTAAATTTCACAGCAGCATTTGTGAAAATGTCTCTTTTTTTTAAATAAATAATAAATTCAATTCAAATTTTGTTTTTAATTGTGACACTTTTTTTCAAAAGTGTTTGTTTACCCAATAACCTAATGAATAAAAGAGGCCCTAGGCTCAAGGCGACAAGAACTACCACACTACATGATAGCCTAATGAATAAGAGTCCCAAGGTTTAAGGTTACAATCACTACCACTGTACTCTATAGCCTTGTAGTAAGATAACCCAATTGACACTTGTTCTATGATTAGTATAAATAAGTCACACCCTCTTAAGCAAAGCTGCAAGATTCTTCAGTTATATTCAATAAAGGCACATTGAGCCAAACTAGACTCCAAGTTTTCATTACAATTTATTGAACGTAATTATGGACAAATACCTTAAACCAGAAAATCTTGACTTGGACTCTGCAGACCTGTCTTCTACTGATACCTGGCAATATTGGAAACAATTATTCAAAGGATTCTTGCTTGCACTGGAAAACAGTTCATCCACTCTGATACGGATTGACTTAACCTACTAATGCACCATGTTTCCATATCCATATATACTAGTTCTCACTGCCATGGACATTTTGGATGGAATTTTTGATAAGAGACAAAACATAATCTTTGCCAGACAACTATCTGCCAATCCCCTGAGGAGGGGTTTGAACACTATCTAGACACTTAAAAAGACTGCAACTTTCAAATAATGACAGCTGATCAGGCAAAGGACAAATTTATCAGAGACTCCTTTATAAATGGATTAGAATCAAACTATATCTGCTGGAAAATAAAGAACAAGATTTAGATACTGCTCACAAGCAGGCACTTACCTTATAGATGGCAGAAAAGTAATCTTGTTCATACCTACAAACAAGTGTTGCAGATGCTGCACTAAGTACTCACACTTCTACTAGTCCACCAGTTCAAATGACACAAACAGGGAAAAAAAGATAGTTCTCTATGACAGACTTCCTCATTTCTGCACCACCACCCCACTCCACTAGTTTAAAATCATCTCTCTTTGGAAGATACTGCATACACTGCTAGTACTGCAGCCAGATGAAAATGTTATTTTTGTGATCTCAAACTACATCCCAAGTTATGTTGCCCAGCCAGGGAAACTAAATGCCACAAGTGTGGAAAGAAGGGATATTTCTCTAAGGTTTGTCAATCAAGTTTATTTTCATCTGGTTCGAATACTCCTATTGACACTAGTATCGTATCAACCGCAAACTCTAAATGTCTTTCAAAAACTATATTAACGGTAAAAATAAATAGGACTGACAGGAAACTTGGAGAGTTTTATTATGGCTGATATTGCAAAAAGAAACAGTTATAAAATCATACATTGTAATAGTCAAGTGGTTATGGCGAACACTTCACTATCTTTGCAGGTTAGAGGATATATTTTGGCCGACCTAGAGTTGAATCAAACTAACTACACTAACACCAAATTAAACTGTAAACCAATGGCCACTAAATCTGAAAAATATTCTCTTGAAGACAAAATATTTATTCAAGCAAAAATAACAAGAATATCAAGAGAAAGAATAATTGATGAAAGCAGATCACCATGGAGAGCACAAGTATTAATAACGTCCTCTGATAATAATAAAAAAAGGATGGTCATAGACAACTCCTAAACTATAAATAGGTTCACCCTCCTGGATGCATACCCTATACTCAATATTGATGAGATAATAAACAAGATTGCCAAATATGGAATATTTAGTACAGTGTATTTACCACCAAGTAGTTATAGACCCTAAAGATAAGCCTTATACGGCTTTTGAAGCCTGTGGACAACTTTATCAGTTCTGACGAATTCTGTTTGGGGTCACTAACAAGGTTTGGAAGGAAAACTAGAAGGCACCTTTGCCTACATAGATAATGTGACAGTGTGCGGCCATGACTGAGCCAACCACAGTCATAACCCAAAACAATTTTTGGCAACTGTTAAGAAATATAATCTTACACTCAACCATGACAAGAGTTCTTATGGGCCAACAACCATCAGACTACTTAGATATTTTGTGGGTAAAGGAATCATGAAGCTAGACCCTGAACAGCAAAAAACACTGCTAAAACTATCTATTCTCAACACCATAACCATCTGGCAATAAACCATGGGTATTTTCGCTCATTATTCTCAAAGGATATCCTCTTTATACCCACTTATGAAAATTACCAAATTTCCTTTAACTTCTTCTGCCATTAAAGTCTTTGAGGAATTAAAAAGAGATGTTGCCAACTCAGCCATCACTTCAGTAAATCCTGACATTCCCCTAGAAGTAAAGACCAATGCTTCTGACCATGCCATAGCTGCCACATTAAGGCAATCCGGGCACCCTGTAGCGTTATTACCCAGAACATTGTCAAAATCTGAGTGCAGATATTCAGCTGTCAAAAAGGAGGCTTATGCCATAATTGAGGCACTAAAAAAAATGATGATATTACTTAATTGGTCACTGCTTTAAATTAATCACTGACCAAAAGTCAGTCTCTTTTATGTTTAATCCCAAGACGTCAAGCAAAATAAAAAATGAAAAGATAGTGAGATGGAAAGTAGAGTTTACCTGTTTTTCGTTTAACGTTTCCTATCAGTCGAGACAGGAAAATGCAATGGCAGACATGCTGTCAAGAGTGTTTGGATCAATAAAGAGCACCAATGATCTACAAAAAGTTCAAAACAATCTCTTTCATCTAGGCATCAAGCAGATGATGCATGTGGTTTGAAGCCGGAATTTGCTTTTTCAGTTGAGGATGTGAAATAAAAACCCAAACCTGAACCCTAGTGAAAGCTACACAGCCATTTGAGAGGCTGAGTATGGACTTTAAGGGCCCTCTTCCATCTAAATCCTGAAACAAATATCTACTAGCTATTGTTAACGAGTATTCGCAATTCCCCTTTGCTTTTCCCTGTCTAGATGTAAGTGCAACAACAGTTATACACTGTCTTTTCTCACTGTTCTCAATATTCATAGTACGCAGCTTATATTCATACAGATCACCAGACCTCTTTTTTGTCTGACCAAATAAAAAGATTCCTATTATTACAGGTAGTAGCCATAAGCCAGACTACTCTCAAGGGAATGGGCAGTGTGAGAAATACAATGGAATAATATGGAAGACTGTAGAGTTAGCACTTGAAAACCAAAACCTTCCAATTAGACATAATAACCGAGTCTTTGTATGCTATAACAACACTATTGTATACAAGAACTAATGCAACATCTCACAAAAGATTTTTAAAATTTCCAAGGCAAAGTTCAGGCAGGATATCCCTTCCTTTGTGGCTCCCACGGCCAGGTAGCATTTTATTTAGAAACCATGTTTGACAAAGCAAGTGTGAGTAAGGAGGAACTTCTCGAGGAGAACCCACTTTATGCATGCCTCCAACATTTCCCTCAGAGCGAGTTATCAATGCAGAGGGAGGGGCAGCTCTCCCCTGAAGCAATATCTCTTCCTCTTGATAGTAACAATGACACAATGCCATTGGATTATCCTGAGGAACAAGGTTCCCGATAGTAACAATTCAGAGTTCGGCATCAGAATAGCTACCTCAAAACAAGAGCATACTATCACAAACTCTGATAATCAGTATTCAGAATTAGAGCAATCCACTCCAAGAAAGAAAAAGCAATATGAGATGAAATACTTCTGGATAACTGTTCCCATAACACCTTAGAGCCTGGATCAACTGCCACTGAGACAATCCCAGAGAATTGTCAAAGGACCCAGTCACCTGGGTGATTTTGTGTCAGGAGACTAGGAGAAAACAAAGTTGGGGAGAATGTAGTAAGACAACCTGATTACCTCCCCTTGTCTTATGATTTGTATAAATAAGTCATGCTGTCTTAGCCAAAATGGCAAGACTCTTCAGTTATTTTCAACAAAGGCACATTAAGCTGAACTAGACTCCAAATTTTCATTACAAGCCTAATGAATAAAAGAAGCCTTAAGCTCAGTGCTACGAGAACCACCGCACTACTCTATTGCCTAATGAATAGAATAGACATAAAGTTTAAAACTCCAATAGCTGCCTGACTATCCTATAGTTTAGTCAATAAAATAGACACTAGGTTTAAAAAAAGTAACCTAATATAATTTGTTCTATTGAATATAATAGGCATTATGTTTAAGGGTCTTAAAAACTGTCTGACTATGACTAGAAATACTATCCTAATTTTTATTGTTTTTATTAAGACTTTCCTATTATCTTCTCTGGTCGTTAACTCTCTGTTACCACTTTTTGTTCACCTTCAGATATTAGTTAACTATTTTTTTTAACCTCCTTAAAAAAAGAGTTCTAAGAGTTAAGAGGCTTGAAATACACTGCAATGATATTGATTGGTCTTGACTGACAATGGATATAATAATATATTGATTGGTCATGACTGACGATATAACAAACTTGTACCGATCTTGGCTGAAAAAGGAATAATAAAAAAAAATTTAAATGCTGAAAACAGTTAAAATAGAAAAAAAATTAAAAAGTAATATAATTAATAAAAGAAACAACCAGAAAAGAAAGATTATAAAAGAAATTCCGAAAGAATCAAGAAAGGTTCAGCAAAGAAAGAAATTTGAATCTTGATCATAGATTTTATGTTCTAAGCAGAAATTACCTGCATCAATTTAACCTTTGATGTTCATTAACTATAAAGTAAAAGTTTTAACATAATTATATTTGAAAATTTTCATTAATTTTCATGTCTTTGTTGTTTTTAAATCTCTGTTTCAGTCAATTGCCCAATCCTTCTTTGAATGTTGGTAATTATAATTAAAAACCTAATTATCACATAAACTCCAATAAATCATTTAGTCATTAAACCTGAACTGAATTATCTCCCTTAGGTTCAATCAAAATGAAGCTATATTGGCTGCATTCATCATCTTATACAGAGTTATCTATCTCTCATTATATAACCCAAGGACGTCTTGAGTTAAGGCTGCCAAGTTTTATGTGTATAGTAATGGGACCTTGGAGTATGTTATTAGCATATTAGTTTTTTTGAAAATTCCCCAAACTTTCCATTTTTTAGCAATAAGCTTAATGTACAATGCAAGCATAATATTAAACTAAACCCTTACTTTGTCCCAGCCAGCGTAGCTAAACTGAATCATTATCCTTCTGTTTAAGCATTTAAAATAGACAAATAGCTGAAAATTTGTAAACATTTTAAATTTTTAGAAAGCAGCTCAGTTTACAGTGTAAGTATAATGATAAACTGGGCCCTTACTTTGTGTCCATCAGCTTAGTGAAATCAAATCTTTGGTTTTTATTTTTTCACTGTTTATCAATTTACAAATGTGAATGTTACAAATTCCAGGGGTTTGTAAGATTCACTTACATGCAAATAGCCATTGAGAAAGGTATGAATCCATCTCTTTTTCCTTCCAGCTGTGGTTGAACAGCAGGACAGACTGGCTTCTGTAGCCTTGGTTGGCAACCAGTCTACTGCAGGAAGAAATAGCAACCTACTGCAGGAAAATCTTCTGCCAGATCAGTCATGAATCGAAAGCCAAGATCACCCAAACATGTATCACGTATGATACCTAACTGATTGACTGAACTGTATAAAGTAGATATTTAACTGGTAATTTCCCAGCCAGAAACCAAAGTTGTGACCTTCCTCCACCCCAGGCACTTTTGGGGAGCATAGAATCAAGACTTAAAAAAATTTTTCTAGTTTAATTGTTTACCTATATTACATAAACAACTAATATAAAAATAATTGGTAAGGAATTTCTATATGTATCCTTTTAGTATCTGTTCTGTTGCTATACTCAAAGTAATCAGGGCTGGTGAAAGATTCTTGTGCCCCACCTCCCTGAATCTATGATACAGGACCCCCTCTTACTACTCTACTACATCTCAATTGTCATAAGGTAGTATTCATATAAAAAACAAATTTTATTGTAACCTATTTATGTATAATAATGGATCATATGCAATTTCAGTGAGCAATTCAACTAGAAAAATCAAAAATAAATACAATGTATCTAAATACAAATTAGAGACATGTCATTATATATATATATATATATATATATATATATATATATATACCAAGTGTAACAGCAAAATTGTCCAAGCAATTTAAGTAAATGCTCTCTCTCTCTCTCTCTCTATATATATATATATATATATATATATATATATATATCCTAAGTAATTTTGACTACAATTGCATAAATTATAAATGTTCCTATGATAAACACCTCAATCACATATGAATTTATATATATATATATATATATATATTATGAAATGGATTAAGTTCAACAATAAATAAATCTTTTAAATTCCCAGAATCTCTCGTTCGTGCGCATGTGCACGAACGAGGGATGCTGGGAATTTCAAAATGATTTATTTTTAAAACTAGCCTATTTCATCTCATTCATGTGCCCCCCCCCCTTGTGTTCCCTCCCTCCAAATCTATGATACGACCCCCACCCCCCGCCACTACTCATCTCAATTCTCATAAGATAGTATTCATATAAAATACAAATTTTATTGTAACCTAAATATGTACAATAATGATCATATGTAACTAGAAAAATTGAAAATAAATCCAATGTATCTAAATGCAAATTAGCAACATGTCATAATAGACCATTTCATTTTAAAGAAATCAACAATGTTTTGTGGCAATTTTTAACATCAACTTGAGATTTTCTTGTTAGAAAGTTGAATAATTTTAACACATTCAACATTATGGATAAAAAAATAGCAAATTTTATATAATGTTTTTTCACAACTCAGCATGAACAAAACAAATTCACAAATTTAGATAAAAAAAAAAAGATCCCAGAAAAATGTCAAAATCCGCAAAACATTTTTCAATATTAAATAGTCAGTTGTTCTTAGTTTAATATGTAACGTATATAAATGTAGGCCAAAAAATATAAATGTTGATAAGCTAGGGATGGTCACAAAACACTGCCTGGGCCCCCAATCTAGCTTGGCCCACTACTGGTTAGGGGTTCAGGGGTAATACACACCAACTATGAATGTAATCATACCAGAAATGGAGTATTGTTGCCATATCTGGCCTGGAGCTACACAATCGTCACTTTCCAGCCTTGATAGTCCTTCTGCCCCGCTTCATCCTTACAAGAATCAGATCAGACCAAAAATGGAGTATTGCTGCCCAGGTCTCACTTGCCTATCAAAATGATCTATTCGGCCTTGTGGGTGATGAATTATTTCCCACCCTACAACCCCTTCCCCACAGATGAAATGTCACAAGTTCTATAGCTATTTCCATGGCATGTGTTTTGACGAACTAAATTCCTCAGTCCCGTAATCCCTGACCTTTACCATTGGGACATGCCACACCACATACACAAGCGTGAATGATTCCCATTCCTTTTGTATTCCATTAGTAAGGAGAGCTTCTTGCCAAGAAATGCTTCCATTGTGGAAGAAACTACTGGCAAGACGTTTCCCAAATCACTACAATCTTGACCTCTTCAAATCTAGAGTTAACCTGTTTCTTGGATAGCCCCAGGAACTTCTCTTTTCTTAGGCTCATACAACACCACACAGTTACCCTCTACCTTGAGTGGCTCCTCAGACTTGTATTGGGTGAACATTAGTATTTTAAAAAATTATTAAAAGGAATGAAATTTTTCACAATAAATTCTTTCTGTTATATCAACAATTATTAATAAAATAATCCGCATATCTAATTCATTTATAGTAAAATAATTTCATTTCTGTAGTAAAAAATCATTTCCAATTAATTTTTATAGTAAAATAATTTCTAATTTATTTCTGTAGTAAAATATTTTCAAAATAAAGACTTGGTATGAAACTGTTTGTTTTTGTTTATTTTTTAGATGCACCATCAGGGGAGGGAGACAAGATGTTCAAGAAACCAGTGAAGCGACCTGGGGACACCCCTCTTGACCTGACTGTGTCAACGTCGAAAAAAAGCAAAGAAGATGATCCTGACATTGACGACTCAGAGTTGCAAAATTCCAGCCTGATGTCATACAATGAAGATGAAGAAGATGAAGAGGATGAAGAAGATGAGGAAGAGGAAGACGAAGAGGATGACGAGGATGAAGAAGATGAAGAGGAAGAAGACGAGGAGGAGGAAGCTGAAGAAGAAACCTAAATCTCCATCCTGGTGTGTTTAACTGTCCCAGTTGTGCCTATTAATCATGTGTGGTCAGCAGTTGTCACTGCTGACCGCTGTGGAGAAGCAGGACTTCTGTGTGCTGGAGCTGACAAGTGGTAGCCACTGGCTGGAGGATGACCATGACGACCACACAATACATTCTCCTCCTCCTCTTCTTCTTTCTCCTCCTCTTCTTCATCCCTCGTTTCCTTCTACCACCACTACCATTTTCACTACTACTACTACTATAACAACTCAACAGCCAACTCACTTAGATGCCAGCAATTCAACCAACGAAACCCCACCCCTATTTTTTTTTTTAATGTGTTTTGGAACCTGTGAACTGATCACTGTGTCCATGTCTGTCTGTCTGTCTGTATGTCTGTCTGTATATCAACTTTCTTGTTTTTATTTCTATGCCATACACAGTAAAAGAGTTTTTTTTTATTTCATGATGATGATGATGATGATGATATCAATAATAATAATAATTTAATTCCAGGCATTGGTAGAATTTTTTTTTTTTTTTTTTTAAATTTTTAACAAAGAATCTTGTTTTTAAAAACTGGAAAATAAAAATTCAACCAACATAATTTTTCTTTTTATAAAAACTATTTAATTTTTTTCAAAAGGAAAAAACTATTATGTTTTTTTCTTTAATTAAAATTTTTTACTTATTTTTTATCCGTCATTTAATGTTAAGAATATTTAGAAAATTATGTGTTTAAATTAATTTCTTAAAATTAAAACAATTAATACTTTTTTATTTTATTAAAACAAATTTTGTAATATTTAATGTGAAAAATATTTGATTTAAGACACTGGAAGATTTTGTATTTAAATTTTTAAAACCATATAACAACTGTGTACATTTTTTTTAATATAAAATATTTGATTCAATGAATTTTAAGGATTTTTTTTTTAATATTTAAAATCTAAAAAAAGGCAAAATATAAAATAAAATAAAATTTAAAATAAACCACAAAATCCAAAACACTTAATTTTTTTTTTTTAGTATATTTCTCTATGTGTTTTTTCTAATAATAATAGAAAAAAAAAAAAGAAAAAAAAAACTTCCTGGTTCACTCCACAACCATCACATTCCCCCACCCCCTCCGTTCTCTCACCCAGCCAGTCGCAGGTCTTTTTCTCACTCCCCCTCCACCTCTCATCTCTTTCTTTGGTTACCACTCTTACTACTGCCATTTATTATATGTTCGTTCCTATTCCCATCGTCATCCTAACAACCACCATCACTACCAATGTCTTAGTGCTGCAGTACAAATATATTAATATTAAATTCACCTTCCATTGCTTTCCATCTTTCTGTATGTGTAAAAAAAAAAAAAAAAATTTGCTAATTTGAATCCTATTGCATTTATCTCCCCTTGTTCAAATTACACCAGGTCTAGAAAAATTCTTGTTCAGCAGGGTCCACTTAACTGAAGATTGATTAGATGTAACATAATTTTCAAGCCTCAGTTGGACAGTTTTTTATTTTTTTATTAAAACTTTAGTTTTCTTGGATAATAAATTGTTTTCATCAACCAACATCCCCATAAGCTTCAGGACTGATAAAAAAAAAAAAAAAAAAAGCAAACATAAATACTGATCCCTTACATCACCACGACAGACCCTTGAAACCAGAATATATGGTAGCCTAAATAAGATTGTCTTGCATTTTTATTAGTCAGCCATTATTATGCTATATAAAGAGTATTTCTTTCTTCTTTTTTTTTAGTTTTAGATGCTTTTTATTGCAACTCTCAGACAATTGTTTACTGACAAGTGTACAATGGTAGTTTGAGTTGTAATAAAAATAAAAGATTATTACTACTACTACTACCTTTACTACTACTACTAATACTAATCTCTAAAGATAAGCTAAACTAAACCCATTACTTAAAAATTATATTTAACTATATTTTGGGATTTTTTTTTAAAATCTATTTAGTAGATATTATAGTTTGGATAGATAGTTTCATTAGTCCGTCAAATAGAATTTTTTTTTGTCTTTTAGATGATAATTGGACTTCACAAATGAGTGGCCACCTGGACCCTAGGCAGGTCTTCTTTTTTTAACTAACTTTTTTTTATTGGTACATTTGTATGCTTGTAAAATCCACTGTTTCTACTCTTATTCATGAAAGATAGTGTTATTTATATATTTATTTATTTTTTAAAGTCAACCTTGTTGGTAAAATAGGGGTGGCTTCAGTTCAAGCCTAGGAGTACAAATATAGACCTTGAACAAGTCTTTCATGTACCAACTGTGGTCAGTATCATTTACATACTTCTTGTCATACACCCCCCCATGGTATAAATACATTCATCATTAATATTCCTCGTATTTGGTACTGTTATTACTAATATTAACACCTGTCAAGGGACTGAGGACTTGTATATTCATTTGGACTGCTGTTATATTAAGAAGAGGTTTATCTCAGGCAAAACAGTTTTTCCTCAGTTCAAATTGCAAAGTTATCTTAGTCTCAATTCATGGTGTGCTGAAAGTATATATATTGCAACTAGAATCGGGTACAGCCTGTCCCTATTTTTCTTTTCTTTTTTTTTTTTAAATCATCTGTTGGACACAAGTGCCCAGGACCTTACAGGCTCACTGTGTAGTATCTGTTTGTCCATGTCTGTCTATCTCTCATAATAGGATCTGTTAAAGGGAAACAACTCGGTTTAGTGTTCAGCAGTTGTTCTTCGGGCGTATTTAAAATAAATAAAATAAAATAGATAAGTTAATATTTATGTTTCGTATTTTATTTGTTTTAGTGGTTTTAATGCTCTTATTCAAATTTTTCTTTTGGAAATGACATCCATCTTATAAGACTTAAAGTAGGCAACGTTCTTCATTGTTTACATGTTCAATTTAGACAAACGCCACTTAAATTGTGGATTTGTTTCAATGGCTACCATTACTGAATTGGTAAAAGTACACCCATTTTAACTATAGCTGAACCAGGAAAGTTATGGCTTTGCTATGGATTCAAACTCCCACCAGTGGTAATATTTCATTTATTTATAAATATATCTACTTGTAAATACGCTAATAACTAATTTCTAAGGAGTTAAAGGATTTCATTTGTAATCCAACATTATTTCTTCTTATTATAAACGTTATATTTAGTGAAGACATGTTTCTGAAAACATCCTTGGTTTTTGAAACAGTGTAATTTAATGTCTACTGGCCTGAGTATTTGAGAGTCTTAATAAAGAAAATGCTTCTCTGAGTTGGATTTGAACCTGTTTTTCTCTAGAAATCACCTTGAAACAAAGCAAGGTTCAGTTACCCTCTTTTTAAAGAAATGCACATCTCATCTGCTTCCTTCCCCCCCTCCCCGATATTGGGAAAATCATTTTCCCCAATATAAAGTGGACACAGGTTCATATTCTGCTGAAAGGAACAAGTTTCTTTATTAAGATTCTTAAATGCACAGGCAATAGAGATAAATTGACATTGTTTGAAAAACAAGGTATGTTTACTCAAATGTGTGTATTTTCTAAATATAATATTTTTAGCAATAAGAAATACACTTTAAAATAAAGAAGTTTTAAAAAGTTGTCCGAAAATAATTGTGTTAAAAATGCTTTTTTAATGTCAGTTTATCCAAAATTCTTAAAATAAAATTGATTTTCAATTTTTTTTTCCTTCTTATTTCTTAAAGAATTGTTTTGTAATCATTTTGTGACAATTTGATTTTTTTTTGTTTCTTGCATGTACATCCAACATAATAATGTTTGAACAATGTTTGTGTACATTTTTAATATTTGCATCCACTGCGAAAGTCAATTTGTCACAGAATAGCCATGTTGTATTTGTTACTCTATGAACTGATTAAAAAAGAAAAAAAATGACAATAATAGAATTTGGTAATTTTTTTTTTTTTCATTTGATATTCCCACTGACGTGTGTTTGTGTTGGAATTTTTATTTCTGACCATCTTGGTATTATGGCAGGAATAGAAAAATGGTAAAAGAATCAGAAAACGGTCGTTTTTTTTTTTTTTTTTTTTTTAAAGTCTTTGTGTTATTCATCGGCTGTGTCGCGATTTTCCACAATTTAGAAAAAGTTTGATTAAAAAGCCACAAATCTCATAATTTCATGTAAACTACACTTCAGTTAAAAATTAATTATTATTTAAAAACTATTTCTTCATTGCCCAAAACAAAACGGACAAAGTCTTTTGTCATGACAGAATCATTTTCCTTGGACAGTTTCTTTGCAACCAGCAAACCCTGTATTTAGATAATATTCCAAATTCTAGGTTTGAGTTTAACAAAATACCTACTAAACTTGGCTATGTGGGTGCTTAACATAGATCAATATGTAAATCTCACAAAATCATTATTTCAATCTGAATTAGGAACATTTTGACCCTGTGACAAAATAAGAAAGCCGTATTTTACAAGTGGATGAAATTGCAGATTAAAGATTTTTTAGGTATTTCTTGTAGGAATTTTTAGCATAGGTTAAATTTAAAATTTAATCTATATCAATTTAATCTAAAATTTTAATGTAGGTTAAATTTTTAATTTAATCTAAATTAATTTTAATTAAGTTTTTATTGTAGGTCAAATGTTTTATTCAATTAACATTCATTTTAATAAAAAATTTTGTGTGGTTTAAATTTTTAGTCTAATCTACATTAATTTTAATAAAATCTTTAAGGGAGATTATATTAGCAGAATCCCAAGCATGAAGATATGAAACAGTACCACTATTTTTTTTTTTTTTTTTTTTTCCTCCTCCTCCTTGTCATGTAAATATTACAGTCCATATCATAAAAGTTTTTTTTTTTTTTTTTTTTTTTTTTTTGGTACAATTCCATCAACTACCATCACTAATACTATCTCATTATCACTGTCTACAAAATTTACTTTGGTTATCATCACTATAATCATCAAATAAGGTAGCAATCTGGCCTTCCTTCATAATTAGCCCTTTCAGCTTCACTGTCAATAAAATAGCCAACACACACTCACACGGTCTCTTTTCTCTCTCCCTCTTTCCCTTGCTTTTTCCTCTCTCTTCCCCACCCTTTCATTCTGCTTTCTTCTGCCTTTTCCTCTATCTCTCCCCCTTTCCTCCCTCTTATTTCTTTTTCAATTATACTTTGTGCTATTTTAGATGACTGACATAACCTATCATGTCGATTGCTGATTTTATAATAGTGTTTTATTGTTTCCTCTTTCCTTGGTAGCTTCATGAAAGTTAATACAACAATATATATATATATATATATATATATATATATATATATATGATAGTTATTACTTATTAATAATGATAATAAAGAAGTGAGCCTCATATTGCTGCTTGTCTGTTTATAGTTAATCTGTCAATTTTGATTCATGTCAGTTGCGTACATGTTTGTTGTAAAACAGTCAGGAGATGTTTCACTTTTGACAAATAGTTCTTCACAAAATGTAGTGTCTTTCACTGTTTTTTTTTTTTTTGTTGTTGAAAAGTAGGCATAGAAGTTTGTTTTTTTAGAGGAGACGATTGAAAATATTTTTCTTAGATAATTGAAAATCTTTCTTCCATTGCACTTGGCTATTAGAAATCTTAACTAAGAATATTCCTGTATCTTTCTTGTTTTTTTGTTTTTTTTAAATTTAACTCCCAATTCGATCTAATCAAATCCAGAAACCTGACTGATGACAGAAAACTGCTTTAAATGTGAGAAAATCAGTTGATGCCAAGTTTTCAAACATCTTGGGAAATTCTGCCCGCATCCAGCATAAAATAAAAGTGAGTTTGGTAGCTTTGCAGTCAAGAAATTTATTAACCTTCTAAAGATAGTTTAGAATTTTTTTCTACATAACCAAAAGTTTTTTCCTTTTAGAAATATCCTCATTACAAGATTTAATACCAAACCCCTGGCAACTGTCATTTTTCTTGACATAATACTTGTCAGTTTTTGTGTATGAAATACATGTGCAAAAGTAACCATTATTATAGCACAGAGATTAGCATAATTTGTAAAGTTCTGTTGTTCTATCAGATAACAACTCAAAACTTACTGTTTTTCTTATAAAAAAAGAAAAGAAAATTTTAACATCTTAAATGCTGCCTTTGGTGGCTTTTGCTCTATAAGGTCCCTTTCTATTTATAAAATTCATGCAATAAGTATTTATATTGCTATTATAAAGCTTTATTATTAAACTAAACTATCATCACTGAGATGACAGTATTGTTGTAAGACAGATCAAAAGAAAGGACACTGTAATTAGCAGTTAATAGACATGGAATTATCTCCCTTGAACAGAATTTTTTTTTTTCTGCATCAATTTAGATCAATCAAAATTGCAGTGGATGATTGGATTGGAAATTGCACTATCCTCTAAGTTTTAAGTTTTTTTTGTTTTTTTTGTTTTGTTTTTTCACAATAACAGAGAAATTGGTACATAATAATACAAAATCAAAATGAATTACAGCTACATAAAGAAAACTATAATTAGCATTTTATATATGCAGAGTTGTCTCCCTTGAAAAATAAGGTCATTATAACATTGATCATTAGGATGTGGTACTGATCACCTATGATTATAAAGTTTCTAGTTAGACTGGAAATTAGCTAGAGGCTTTTAGCAGTATTGTACTAACAAAAGCTTACTATGCTGTGCATTTTTTTCATCCCACATACAAACGCATAGAAACTGGATCATTATTATAGAAATAAGAACCAATATCAGTTTTGTTATTTGTTACTGACTTCCAACCAATTGTGAAACAAAGGCAGAGTTATTTCCCTTTAAACTTTTGAGATGAATTATCATTAAACATTAAATTAATCAATCTGTTGTTCTCATCCAGGCTGATTTTATATCCCAATATTTTAACTATTCTTCTCTCCAACCTTCTTTAAGCACTTGTCACATTCTCTCTCTTTGTTAATTCTGCTTCTTCCACCCAATTAAATATGAAAATAAAAATAAGAGATACCACAGAAATAAACATTGACCCCCCCCCCCGGGGGGGTGTAATAAAAAATAATAAAGCAAAAGTTCAATTTTTTTTTTTAAATTTTGAACTTTAAAAATGACGTCAATAAACAAATAATTACATTTGATTCTCTCTTTCTGCCAAGTTTGCGGATATTTCATAAAATAGTTGATACTTTCACTATTTCATCCCCTTTTCTTTTTTCTTTTTTAAATTTGTCTCTGCAAAGATTGAAGTGACAAACTTCTGAAGAAGGATAACAGTCAAAACATTTTGAATATAAAGATTTGAGAAAAAAAATAGTCTAAATGAATTGATGTATAAAAACAAAGTAGTTGTTTGAAACATAAATCCAGAAGGACTGTACCACCCAAAATGACTGAATCGGACAATGGGGGGGGGGGCATTTCTTTTGATCTTTGATGAAGGCCCATCTTCAATGTACCTTGTGATGTGATTCTTTTAACTTGATCCGTTCTCCCCAAGAGGATGCCACAAGATAGCTCTGTGATCTTTTAAACCCTGCAGGAAATAATTTGGCAAATGAAGACCAAGGGAGATAAATTAGATCAGTTTACTTTACTTTTCATTATTTACAAATAAATAAACAAATGTGAATTAGTAATTAAAGGTCCCATTTAGGTGGCAGACAGAATTATGCTCTTTGCAAAAATGGGATTAGTCTGCCTTGGTGTGTAATAAAAATTAGTTCAATGGTCATGGTGAAACTGGTTGTTCCCTTATATGGAAACAGTCAACATTAGTGTTACTGTCAGTTGAAATTTATAAAAAATTTTTTCTCCAGTTTTTTGGTTATTGCCATTTCTAATATTGATGGGAGTTTCCTTCCTAACCTTTTTTTAGGCTAGTGTAGAAAGTTAATATCTTGATTATATAATTATTTTCTCTACTAGTTATATGTGCTATACATTTTAGTCGTTGCTGCTGTTGAAAGTCCTCAAGTGATGTGATTTCTGTTATTTTGTACAATTCTGCTAGTCATTCTGTAGCTCCAGTCTATAAGATCTGACGAAGGACAATCCTCTTGAAAATCCAAAGGGTAAAATTCATTTGAAGCCATTTTTAACAATTGATCTGAGGAAACACTTGTATATAGTTGATAGTTTAGACATATCTAAAGGAATTGGATTCCACATGTGATATCCGTAAAAGAGCATAGATCTAATGAGACTATTTAAGAACATGACTCAAGTTCTTAGGTTAATGTTTTGGTTTTTTAGCAATTTGTGGTGTTGTTTGAAACTATCCCAAGCACAGTCTATTCTATGTTCAGTTTCCTTATCTTCTAGACTAAATTTATTATAACCAATTTATGTACCAAAGTATTTAGTATTCATTAATTCTGCATTCTGAAATTTTTATGATGGATCCAGGGTCGGCACCATCACTGCATTCATTCCAATTCCAGGTCGTAGTTCCTGTTTTGGAAAGGTTTTTGTCTTGAGTCCAATTTCTTGGAACACTCAATAGAGGATTTTAATAATATCTTTCTTTTTGGTACAAGTGGGTGGGGATACATGAATTGCTTAATCCCAGGTAAAAAGCTTTGATTAAAAACAAAAGCACTTCCTTTCAGTATGTGAATGGATTGGATTTCTTTAATGTTTTGTCTTAGTCATTTTACAAAAGGCGTATTTTAATGTAAAATGGATTTTATTGATAGACTCTGGATCAACTAACAGCCACTGTGTCATACACTGGTCAGTTAAAATTTTTTCCTTATATGTGTCTGTATGTGTGTGTATGTGCGTGTGTGGCTATTGTACACAGTTTACTATTTAACGGTCAGTTGCAAAATTGTATTGCTTTTTAAGGAATTAGAAAAATAAATAAGAATCAATGATCTCGGAGAAGGGTGACTTAATCCTCCCATGCCATGTTTTTTGATTTTGTACAATGTTTCTCATGTGTTTTCACTCTAGCAAGATATCATTTTTTGTTATTGTTTTTTTTTTTTTTAATACAATTAGAATCATAAAAATATAATTCTCTAAACTTGAATAATTTATTTTCATTACTTAAGTGTTTTATTAAGAGATGCCCAATAATATATATATATATATATATATATATATATATATATATATATATATATATTTTATGTATGTAGTTGGTTTTTTTTTTGTATAAATAATGTAAGGACACCCACACACACACACACACTATAATTGTGGTGACTTGAATTTTTTTTTTTTTATTAAGTAAAAAAAAATAAAAATAAAAATCTAAAACTCTAAAGAAAAAAAATGAATAAAAAATCTCCGTAATGTTTTTTTTTTTTTTTTGGCCCAATAATTTTTTTTTTTTAATTTTTGATGAGTCAAAAAATAAATAAATCTAAAAGTTAAAAAAGTAAAAAAAATTTCCCTAATTTTTTGTGGGGGCAGGGGGTTGTGTAAAAAAGATAATAAATTTAAAAAAAAAAAAAAATTGATAAAGGTCTCTCCTTTATTCATATCTAATTAATCTCAAGGAGCAATTCTTAAAACCATAAAGTTTAAAAACATTCACAATTCATGTCATTACGTAAAAAAGTTATTTAAACCTAACAAAAAAATAAAAATAAAAACAAAATTTTAAAAAAAAATCAAAAAAGGCAAAAAAAAAAAAAGCAACCATTTTTATTTGTTGGCAATGAACGAAAAAAGACAAAAAAAAAAAAGAGTTTCCAGTTTGTGTTTACTTTTTAGCCTAGATTTTGATGTGTGGATCGAATGCATGTTGTACTAAAGCTCTGCTTCTGGATATTTCAGTTGTGATGTGTGAGCTCTAGTTGGACAGTTGTAGCCAAAATCAGAAAAAAAAAAAACAACATTCACACACTCTCTCTCTCTTTCTTTCTTTCTCTCTCTCTCTCTTTTTTTAATGTGAACATCTCATAAGGCCTCAGGTAAAAAAAAGAAAAAAAAACAACAAAAAACCCCCATCACCATTAATTTCAACTTTCAAACAATAAAGTTGTTTCCATTGTTATACATTTGTATTCTCTGATTTTATTCTCTGTTAGTTTTCCATTGTATAATGTCTTTTCATCATGGGATGAGCAGTCAGACATTTTAGACAATTACTATTCATAGATTTCATCATCGGCTGTTGTGATAAAATGCTCTAGTGTTTCAGCAAATTACATAATTATGGTAGCATTGATAATATTTTTAAATTTATATATTATGCTAAAAGATTACCATATGGTTTCACATTGTCATAATTAATCTTTTCTAATGTATTATATATAAAAAAAAAATCCTGTTTAAAGCAGTGCTATTGTACTTTTCAAAGAACCCTTCTCTTATGGAACCCTTCTACAATTTAAAACAGTCCTTGATGTCCTCTTTCAGGATCACTATCAAGTGCTTTGTCATGTTTTTAATCTTGTATTTCAACAACAGTTACAGCTTTGGAAACATCCAGAAATCAGTGAGAATCCAATCCTGACTGTAGTCACAGATGAGAGTTTGGGTTAGACTGATGAACTTGGAAGATGCATTGTTTTGTTAAACAATTTGCACAACGGACAAAGAATCTATTCAGTCTCTGTGAATGCACTGGTGACACAGTTTCGAAGCTCATTCAATGGTGTCTCATTGCCAACTGAGTAAACCTATAGAAGAGTGTCTGTTCACTTCACGTGCAGTAAGGTCCCCACTTATTGGATGCCAATTTACATCAAGCAACCAGTTCTTGAGGTATTAACAACTAAATACATTCGTGGATATGTATCTGTCTATATTTCTGAGATGAGGTATTATGTACACTATTTACATTATTCATGTCATGTTTAATGGATGTCAGTTATCTCCCGTTAATTCCCCTCTCCAAGTTCTCCACTGCCTTAACTGGGTATTGAACTCACACTCTTTGGGTCCTGTCACTGGATCTAACTAATGCCTCTATCTTCAAGGACACATGGCACAGTGGATAAAGGCGTTAGTTAGATTCAATGACAGGACCCAAAGAGTGTAAGTTCAATACCTGGTTAAGGCAGTGGAGAACTTGGAGAGGGAAATTAACAGGAGATAACTGACATCCATTAGACATGGCACGTGGAACTAGAACAGTCTACCCCAGTGAGCAAAATAAAGGGTTCAGTTCGACATTCCAACCACCTGAAGAAGGCCAAAGCATACAACGGACAAAACATGACAAATATGGCAACAAAAATGAGGACAATAGTCTGAATAAGTTAAATAGTATTCTGGATATGCCTCGTATAATTTTGAAAGCAGTCATTGCAACATTTATACATAGTATTGAATGAACTCAGGCTTATGTTGACATCACCTGAAGAAGGCAGAAGAATGGATTGATCAAAACTGTAGTCTGTGATTCACACCAAAAAATATCAGACATCTGAATTTTATTTAATGTCTGTCAGGAATCTTTGATCAAAGAATAATTGATCTGTTGTGACTGCAATATGTACTGGATTCAGCCAAAGTGAATAGCCCCAAAAATAAGATTTGTACACATCATAACCTCAATGACCTAAGAGCCCCAAAAGTTGACCTAAAAGTCAACAAGTACAGAACTGAACCTTAAAGGATGTTAGTAGATGTGCTGACATAAAACAGGAAGTCCACCCAGTTGAACTTTGGATATACATACACAAGACAACCAAATGACAGGAAGTTAGATAAATGTCTGATCCACAAGGGAGAAGTCAGAGTTCTTCACATCCTCATAAAAAGAAGATTTGAAGAAAGTCCTGGAACCACATACCTTCCCCAGTTGATGTTATTTTGTCAAAGCCTGGAATGACACAGTATTGATAGGCACAAAAAGGAGCTCCTATTGAAGGTAGTGAAGGAAAGCAACAAAAAAGGACTAAACATTAATTGCAAGATGATAAAATGTACAGTTGTCAGCAAGAGGAACAGCTCGAGAACAAATGGGTGACACCAAAATCAAGCAAGTACAAAAATTGAAATATCTATGAAGTGTTTTAACAGAAGACAGAAAATGTGATACCAAAAACAGAAGGCACATTAGCATAGAGAAAGATGCCTCCCAAAAGTTAAGCAAAGTATTAAGAAAAAGGATAATTTCATTAAAAACAAAGAAAGAGTACTGGACTGTTATGTTATTGTTATACCGGAACATACCTATTCTATTGTTAATAGACTCTCCCACAGATAATAAGTAGTAGTAGTAGCAGTCGCCAGGGCTCAGAGTGAGTTGGTGAGTCAGTCGATGTCGGACATTGAAGTATCAACTGCCACAACTAGATTGCTGCGTCATTAACTATTATTTTCAAGTTCCTAACGTTTTGTATGTCGGACCCTTTTAGGACTGACTTAGTGAAATACAAGCCTCTACTGTGAAAACTACTCTACAACAGTTATCTATGACGGTGAATACTGGACAATATCATCACGGATGAAGCAAAAAAAATGGAGACAACAGAAACCATGTGGTTCGACAGAAAAAGATGCCAAGAAGACCATTGGCCAGAATGTGTGAGCAATGATAAAGTTGGAGTAAATGGAAACAAAAAGGACATTTAAACTTCAGTCATTAAGTGCTATCTGTGATAAATGCTTGGCCAATCACTTATCTTTCAATACATGACTGACAAGGCAGATTTTTTCCTGCAGTAAGTTGCCATTTCTTTAATTGCCAACCATAGCTAAAGAACACAGTCTGTCCTACTATTTAACCCATAGCCGTGAGGAGAAGAGATGGATTTATATCTTTCCCAACAGTATTTCTGCTTAAGTGAATCTAATGAACATGACTGGAATTCAAATTCGAGTTCGTACTCCAAACCAATATCCATTACACCACAACACACATCCATATAGAATTTTATACTTAGAAATAAAAAAAGACTGTTGAAGTTTCTGGGACACATAATGCGGAAAGAGGGCTTAGAAAATTTGAAACTCAAAGGACAGAGGAAAACAGCATGTAAGCTATCTAATGAGTTTGGTTGGTGGGACAAAGATTAAAAGAGGTAGCAAAAAAACAAACTTTACTATGAGAAGTAAAGGACAGGAAATTGTGGAGAGCCATGATCATCCATGTTCTCAAGGGATAAACGATACATAGAAGAAGAATTCTTATTTGATATTACTAAGCTTACAAAGGGAGGCAATTATAACAGCAAATGTCATTTGTCCGAATACTAGTGACATTGAAAGCGTTAAATCGAACATTCACTTCATCAAACAGTTCATTTCAACAAAAAATCAATAGTTAGAAAATTAAAGGGAGACAACTGCTATATATAAATGGTGCTTTTCTTAAATGACCATATTTCCTTGTACATAATACAAGATTCTAAACAAAAATTAATGGCAAAGGGGGGGGGGGTCATATACACCATTACACATTTTCAGACATTTTTACTTGGCTTAAAAAACCTCTTATTTGAAATAGCAAGATTGCAAATACACTCAGCCCACAATAGATAATAATACACAAAGTAAGCAGGTGTTGTTAACAACTGTTTACGACAAAAAAAAAAGGATTTGATATGTCAGCCATATTTGTTCTTGGGAATCTTCATACCAAATTGAATGTCTTTTGTCTCAGAGACAGGAAATTTATACAAGGTTTTTAAAGTGTGGCCTCACATTTGCTTCACACCTCTGAATAAGATGGGTATGATTCATTGTTATGAATCATACCCATCTTATAGCGAATGTTATTAGCCCGAAAACTGGTTTCACCAAAAGTGTTAAAATAAATCATTCACTTTTTTTTTTTTGTCAAATAATGTCACCAAAAAATCAAAAGTTAGAAAATTAAAGGGAGATCATTTTTAGTTCTTTTTAAAATTAATTATCATTTTAAAATTTTGTTAAATGCCTTTTTCTCTATAAATTCATCACTGAAGTCTTTATTCACGTAATAAAGTTATTTAATATTTTGATTTTATAGTAAAAAAAAAAAAAAAAAAAAGCATGCCCATTTAAATACAGTGTAACCCGGATATAAGAAAGTTGTCGGGACCGGAGAAGTCTCTTATACCCGGGTTTCTCTTATATCCGGGTTTGGTCTATTAACACAGGCTCTAATTTGGGACCAGAGAAAATCTCTCTTATATCCGGGTTACACTGTATTTGTGACTTGTCCTACATGTGTAAAAAAAAAAAAAAAAATATTCTGTATTTAAATTCATTACTCATTATTTTTTTTTTTATTTACTGTCTGAATTTCTGGGATGAAGAGTTTTCATTTAGGGACTCCCCCTCCACTAAGATATTTTATTGTTAAAAATGAATAATTTTCCTTGAAGCTTTAATTTTAGCTTAGGCTTATAAGCTAAAGGATTAAATTATTTAAATTTATACCAAGTAAGTAAAAATAATACTTCGTTGCTGTATTTCAAAATTAATTTATTGACTGGAATCGATTTTCATTTTTGACTTCTTAAAAATCGACGAATTCAGCCATTTTGGATACATTTTTGTAAACAAAAGTAAGTTCTCCGTTACTTTTTTGAAACGTTATTTTAGGAAATTTAAAGTTTAATTCATTTTTAAACAATGTAGTGTAAAAATTTGACACTAGTATTTACATTCGCTCGAACTATCGTCCTCACTTTTGTAACGTTGTTGTTTTTTCACATCTTTTCCGATTTATCAATCTGGGTAAGAAGCTCCTAACTGAACCCTTTATTTAATCTTCGGGAGTAGACACTTCTTTTCGCTCCACTGCCTATGTCTGCGAATCTCCTGTCTAGTACTTGTTTTTTAGTACTGTTCACTTATTGCTTTATTTTTATTGTAATCGTTTTTGGGTTTGTTTTTTTTTAATATTGTTACTTTCGTTGTCTTTAAAAATAATTTCCTGCCTTTAGTTGCTTTCTTCAACATTTAACCAATCCTTTTTTTAAACAAGCCGACTTGTTTTTCATTCATTCGTAAACTTAAGCAACAATCAAATTGACGTGTGCCATTTTTAATAAACGATACATAATTTAGGAAAAGTACTATTCAGATATAACAGTTATCTCCCTTTAATTCTCTATGTTTGGATTTTTTCGACGAAGTGAAGATTCAATTTACAATTTCGGTGAAACCGATTTTTTGGACAAATGACATTCATTGTTTATCACTGAACAGGAGTGAAATTGTTGTGGAACAAGGGAGGTAATTCCATCCTAAAAGAAATATTGTTAAATAAGGGAGGTAATTCCTTTGTAAAAAAAAAAATGCTTAAATGAAAATAAAAAAGACATCAAATTAAAACAAACTTTATTTTCCTAATTAGTTGCTGGTAGCTTTTTAAATTAAGACATCATAGAACGTATAGATAAAAGTCTGGTGACAACAAAAATTAAAAAAAAATAGATGAGATCAAGCAGTAAGATATTTGTCTTGAACACATCCAACATATATAATTGTATATTTTTACAGCATGATCACTGGTCAGATATTTTATGAGATTACCATTTCAAGTTTTTAGGGTGGGTTGTTATAAAATGCTTCAGCTAATTACTTATATAAATAGTTATTGTATAATGAACAGAATTCTAAAATTGATATGTACTTTTTGTAATCATTCAAAGCCAAACAAGACAATAAAGCCACTGAGATGCAAGGGGTTACTGAGTGTTAGAGAATATGAGAAAAATACTATTAAGGAGTGAGAACAATAAAAGAACAAGAATTAAGAAGACAGAAGATAACAATTGACACTGCATTTAAATTTTTGAAGATCAAAGCTGACTGGGAAGCAAGAAGCCAGAAGGTGGTTCCACAAGCGAGAAGGTTGAGAAAAGAAACTGTTACATCTAGCCATTTCAACTGAGACCTTATCACCAATCTAGTACTGCACTTAAATTCATAAAGTCTATATACCATAGAAGGAAGTTCATCAGAACAATTACAATACTGCAGAAGGCTTACCATATGAGTCCAGATTGTCATAATTAGCCTTTTGTAATAACTCAGAGCCACTGGCAAGAAAACTACTGCTTAAATGAGAAGAATTATTTAGTTTTAGATTTTTTGGATTATTGAAATTTAACTGAAATCTTAAAAGAGAAAATTTAGTTTTCCACAATTTGGTTTTACTGAATCACTGGGATCAAATCATTAAAGCAATTAACTTGACTGATTTACTGTTGTCAAATCAAAAATAAAATTGATGGATAATCCAACTGCACAATATGATATGATTATGACAATGCTTGTTTTTATAATACAAATTAATATCTTCTGCATCACAAGATTGATTCATTATCACAAAATAAATTGGTTTAATAAGAATTATTAAAACTACAAAAATATAGTTGATCATGATTAATAGATTCCTTGCGTTAGATTGAACATGTTTAGTTCCACTGAACATGTTTATTTTGATCTCTTGAGTTAGATTGAACATGGTTAGCAGATCTCTTGAGTTAGATTGAATATGTTTAGTTAGATATTCTCTCTGCCTATTACCCTTGTAGTGGCTGGGGGAGTAATTGGGTAGATGTTCTCCCCACCCAATCCCAATACACGCTTTTTGTACATCACAACAAACCTATGGATCAAAAAATCCTCATAAGGGGTGTTAAATTTTATTCTATGGACAATATTGGTTACCCAGCATAGGGAGTTGAACTTAGATCCTCCTGGTTATAAAAACTAATGCATTGTTGGATTAATCACTCTCCCCTGCTGGTTCAAATGGGTTCAGCCCAAGTTGCACAATTTAAGCTAGTTGGTTTTTCTCTAGTGAGAAAAACACTTTCAGTTGCCAGGTGAATTTGTGTCAGAGTAATTCAGGAATGAACAGACTTTCTGTTGCCTGGATAATATCTCTAAGATAGTGTAGTGAATGAGATAATGAAGTACCCCAGAAAAAAGTTCATGTTTTGTGTGCGATCTGCCGGGGAGGGATTGCCAAAAAGTAGTCAGCAAAACTCTTATAGCAACTTACCTCGTCAACCCAAGCGACAGCGCGTCGCGTGTATTCTGGGACGAAAATGAAACAAGTCCGTCGCTATAAGAGGATATTAATATGCAAATTACGGAGCATCCTATCCCGGCTGTCGACGAATGGAAAAAATAGGTTCTGCCGATAAAAGCAGTTGGTGTTGTCGACTCGGGAGGAAAAAATTTGGGCAGTTTTGGTTCGTGAGTTATTTTCCTGACGTGTTACAAGTGATTTTCTTTCGTTGTGTTGTGAAAGCCACAAATTTGCTTTGAGAATGCTTACACTTCAGATAGTTTAACATGGAGTTCACAGTGAAACCATATACAGTGTAACCCGGATATAAGAGTGTTGTCGGGACCGGAGAAAAGTCTCTTATATCCGGGACCGGGTTTGGTCTATTTTATATACATTAACACAGGCTCTAAACCAGATAGAATCTCTCTATATCCGGGTTTCTCTTATATCCGGGTTTGGTCTATTTTATATACATTAACACAGGCTCTAATTTGGGACCAGATAGAATCTCTCTTATATCCGGGTTTCTCTTATATCCGGGTTTGGTCTATTTTATATACATTAACACAGGCTCTAATTTGGGACCAGATAGAATCTCTCTTATATCCGGGTTTCTCTTATATCCGGGTTACACTGTATGAGGATTTTTATTTTTTTTGCATGTATTAAAGGGAACTAACTCCAGTGAATACCTGTCTTCTCATTCTATCCTCTACTTTTATAAGAGCCAGATCAAGCCAAAAATGGAGATCTGTTGCCATATTTGGGTGGGAGATTCTCAGACCTCACTTTCCAGTCTTGATAGCATTCAAAAGCATCTATAAGTCCTTGTTCGAGAAGAATTATATCCCACCCTCCAACCTCTCTCTCACAGGTGGGATGTGGCAAGTCTTTCATTGCTCTATCTGCTACTACCATGGAAAGTGATCAGACAAAACTACATTCCTTGGCTCTGCCAGGTTTAAACTTGCTAGAACCTACCATGCCACTTACATAGTGGCAAACCACTTACATTCCCTCTGTATTCCATCAGCAAGAAGTAAGTTCCGCTCAAACAGCTTCTTTCCATGAACCACTGCTTTGTGAAATTGACTCCCAAGATGATGGTTCCCTGATTGCTACAATCTTAACCTGTTCAAGTCTAGAGTTAACCGTTACCTACTCCTCATATCCATATAAACTACCCCTTTACATAATCCTCTACCTCGAGTGGCTCCGGGCCTTGTACAAGGTGAACCTTACTGTAAAAAATAAAAAAATAAAAAATAAGTAGCTCAAATAACCACTCTTTACAACAGAGGTATGCAGATAAGTGTCTCTGAAGTCAGAACATTTCGTATCTATCTTGTAATTTAAGTGACTTGAACGAACTACAGTCCTTGGTTCCGTCAGGTCTAATCTTTATGACTAGGACCCACCATGCCACTCACATGGTAGCAAACCACCCACATTCATTTCATGCTCCATTTGTTAGAAGTAAGATCCACTCGAACAACTTCCCACGAACCACTTCTCTGTGGAACAGATTCTCAAAAGGATGTTTCCTCGATCACTACAATCTTAACCTGTTCAAGTCTAGAGTCAACCATTATCTTCCCCTCCTATTCATATAAACTATCCCTTAACATAACCCTCTACCTCAAGTGAAAAAAAACCTAAAAAATTAAATATGTTCAAAATCTAACTCAAGAGAAAACCTGGAAAACAGGGAATTATGAAGAAATTGAGAAGATGGTCTCTCTTTAAAAAAAATCAGGCAATTTGGGGTAAATGTTACAGAAATTAGTGAATTTTCTAATAGAATTTAATTTGTGTCATATGGTGTGTTGATTATATGCTTATTATTATTAGTTGTATGATTTCATTATTAGGCAGGGTAGGAGCTTTGAATATTGATATTACTTTTCAAAAGCCAACATATGCCATCCAAATTCCATTCTCCTTATCAAGTATGCTTAAAATGTCTTGGGAGGAGGAAATACTGGCTAAAGAATAGAAGGCAAAAAAGGTTCATGTGAAGAAATTGAAAATCTTGGATGAAAAACATTTAAAAGTTAAGAGAACAAAATGACATTCACAGGGACATTTTCAGAATTTACAAAGTAATAAAGTTGCCCACATCCTTGGAGCAGAGATATTTGCATTGTATGAGGAAGTTTTTCATTCTACAAAGTCAATTTCTTTGTTTATTTATCTTTTTCTAGTTAGATACTTACTGCTGTATTGTCTGTTATGTGGGGTATGAAAAATGTGGAATTTTTCAAGGAAATCAAAAACTTTTGTTCAATGATTAGCTGGGGAATCCTATCATAGACTTAAAAAAAAATCCTTTACATGAAGAACCCAAGATCAACAGGAAAAAAGCTACTAAGCATAAAATAAAAAGAATTATTTGGGATTTTTTTAAAATTATTTCGTTAGAAAATAATCTAAACATTTTCAGACTTTTTTTTTTTTTTTACAAAATGCTCTACATAACCAGGACCACTGACCTGCAATAGGTCATACTAGTGCATGAAAGGTCATACAAGTGCATGAAAGGTGGTTAGTGACTTGCGGTATTGTGAGATTTGATAATTCTAAGCAAAAAAGTAGATGATATTAGGTGGAGAATAATATAGGAGAGTGGTTAATTGGATTCAAGTCTAATGGAGGAGGAGGTCTTAATTAAAGATATTAATTTAAACCCATAAAATATTTATAAAAGGAGGGCCTCGGAAGAGATTAAACTTAAATTAAACTAAGTAAGATTTAGTAAGATTCAGCATAACTGACACCCCCAGGCAAATTCCACAACCTCAAGGAATATAGCATGATGTGACACTGAGCTGTGGTCAGCTCTCAGTCATAGCGCAAAACTGTAATGTTTCTTCCGCTAGCATTTTAGTCACTGCCACCAGCCTGTGTCTTGGTTGATCGGTGGTCATCACTACCTGGCGAAATCCCCTGGTCAGGGCATCAAGTGGGATGGTTGATCGATGATAACGGCTTCACACCAGCTGCAACCTGTTCGACACCAGCCTTGTCATTCCCAGCTCACTTCCAACATCTGGTTACCGAAGTAACTGCTTTGATCTCAAGTCTAACCTACCCACGTTGTGACTTTGATCTTAGGTAGACGAAATCAATCAGGCGTTGGGCTGTATTGTAAGATGAGTTCAGACTGGAGGTGATATCGCACAAGTGTAAAGAAAAAAGAAGCAAATAAAAAACCAAGAGGGTCAAGTATGTTAAAAAATAACAAATTAACATTATCCATCTGTTATATACAGGAGTGTGTTTCTCTCCCAGCCCGTTTTCTATGGGGTGTGATACTTCTACACTTCTTAAGCAAGTCTTGGTATCCTAAGTCAACTGGTTTAGTTTTTAGGTGCTGTCTTGGCTTTGTTTGTCAGTATAACTTGCTATTGGTAGGATAGGTGAAGTCGGAGGTTGTGGAATCTCTCGGTCAGCTTCTGTAAGGCAACACTCTGGTTCCTGCTGCTCAAACTGAACTCAACTGAATCAACTGTCAAACGGCCCAAGGATATTCGTTTATATGGGTACCAACCAAAAACCGGTGCAGAATTAGATGCAGTCTGGGATTCTCGGTTAATCTCGATTTCCAACAAGAAATCTCTTTGCTGTCAGGCCAGGAAAACTGATTACTTCCCATTTTTGGAAAATTAATCACTTTCCATTTTGGGGGGATCTCCTCGTCCATGAGGAGAGGTCGGAGGAGAGCTATCCTCCTAAACTCTTCCTCTCTCACATTGATACCTTGTACCAATCCCTTCAGTGGGCGTTAATAACTTCCCCGTCTTTCTCATAAAATTACCTCCATCTATCACCATTGCTACCACTTGACCAATGGCATCCCAGCCATGTGGGTGTGGCTAAGCTGGCCTCCTTAAAATTATAACCCAGAATTTTTGTTTATATTTGTTTTCCATTGGCCAAAATTTTTATGAATTACACATTACCACTTAAAATCTCTGAGATCTTTTGGTCACTCAGAGTCTTCTTAACCAGCACCCTTTACAAATTCCATCAATCACTTGTCAAAGTCTTCCATCTGGTCCCTTCATGAAGTTAGCTTTTACTGGAACCCTTGGCTTCTTGAGAAATTAAATTCCTTATCTCCCAAATCACAATTCTTCCATGATATCTTTTCTCATGCCCAAAATTTTATAATCACCATATTGCGACTCAACATGCTGGCGCCTGATGACAACACTTTGGGAAAGTAAATAATAATAATTCTCTCCATCACGTATCGGAATAAATATTTCTCATGCCAAAATTCCCACAAATACCATATGGCTTTGCCTTGCTGGCACTCAAGAAAAAATGATATCTTGGGAAGATAATTAATATTGATTCTCTTTACCCCGTAATGGCAATCATCTCAGGCCTAAATTTTTATGATCCATATGGTCTGCCTGATATCTCAACGCTTTGCCTTTTCTGAATCTCATGTTTCTTTCAGCAAGCATTCTTTTTACAAACAACATTAATCAATTTGTCAAAATCTCACATATGGCTTATCTACAGGTCTATTGTCTACACCAATTTACGGTCTTTGTGAAAAAGTAACTTTTTCAGAAACAAAATAAAATCCTTTTAATATCGAATGGTATATCTTTCAGGATATCTTCTTTCCATTCTCAGTATTTCTTGTTTTAATTTCTATGGTTAATTAGTTAGCCAATTATCATAGCTAAATAGTGTCACAATGACATGACTAAAAAGTTTTGCCAAAAGTCCACAGGATTTTTGGTAACTTTAGGGTTTTTATTTTTTAAGTAAGATTTAATAAGATTCAGCATAATTGACACACCCAGGCAAATTCCACAACCCCAAAGAATATAGCATGACATGATTAATAAGTTTGCCAAAAGTCGACAGGATTTTTGGTAACTTTAAAGTTTGTTTTTTTTTTTTTTTTTTAGCAACCTATGTGGTATATTCATCTTGATTTCAATGACAGTTTTGGAAACTTAGAAATCATCCAGACATCCAGGCCAAAATTTTTAAAATAATTCAAAGTATAGCCATCTGGGTTTGAGAAGCTAATTAACCACATCTATTACCAAACTAAAGTCTATATAAACAGAGTATGCATGTGCAGAAATCAGAGTTTTGAGTAGAGTTTGGGAGAGTTACCCAGAGATCTTTAGAATGCTTACCCTGCAGAGAAAACTGGTACCCCCACCCATCATGCATTAAAGAAAATCCACCATAGAAGTTATTCACTATTAAGATATTAGTACTACTAGCATCTACTTAACAAATAGATATCTCTCAGTGTCTCAAAGGTAGAAAAGGAATGATTGGGATGAAACAACCCCATAGAGGTTGTACAGTTTTTACATTTTACCTTTAAGTAAATTGTTGATAATTTTTCTATAGCAACATTTCTTCTATTAGAACATTTACATCATTTTTTTATTTCAGCAAGATTCCCTTATGTTGAAGAAACATACAATCAAAATCTCACCCAGAATAACAAAGTAACAGCATGTCAAAGTTCAATAAAGGACTTTGCTGAACATTCATTTCTGACCAATACACAAGGAACAAAATCCACTTTTGGTAACATGAATTACAGTGAACTTGATTGAACCAAACACAAACCACTTTCACTAGTATGGTATTCAAAACCTAAACAATAGTGCTGTACTTGGTGACCAGTACAGGGGCCGGGCTACATACACATTTCCAAGAGTACTTTTTTTCTTTTTTTTTTTTCTAAAAATACACATTTAGAAATGAAATACAATATGGGAACCAGTATAATTTGGTTGGTTTTGTTAAACAAACAATAAAAAGTTGGCTATTGATGTCTTTTCTTTTTAATGCTCTGGTTTTGTTTCATTTTCTTCATTTAAATTTATAAACATTTTTCCTTCATTATTTTTTAACTCATTTTAAGTTCTCTTTAATGTGAGTATCTGACTTTGAAATTTTTATCTCAAATATCTCCTTTTGTTAGTCATTTAAATATTTATTTTTGCAAAGGAATTACCTCCCTTGTTCAACAAAAATTTTAGTTAAATCCCATGAAAAAAGAAAGGTCATAAAAGAGAAATTACTGCCAAGTGCAAACAGACAGGACGCTGTGGAGAGACATGACCACCCACATCCTGAAAAGACACTGTACAGAGAGAGAGTGTTTCTTTTTAGTTGTCATTTGAAATATAAAAAAAAAAACAAGTGATGATTAAGATCTCCATGCCACACCGCATTAAATAAAAGGTTAGGAAGGAAACGGCTACTGGACGAGAGAAAACATATTTTCCTAAAGTCTTTTAAAGGATTTTATAAATTTCAAACAAAAACAGTACTGGCAGCTTGGTCAATAAATATCAAATGTTTCCTTGTAGGGAAACAGCTAAATTACCATTACCATCATTATTTGATAATATATTAAATATTTAATAAAACATGAAGTAACTTATTAAAATAACACACACACACACACACACACACACACACACACACACACAACATTAATTTAAGTAACATTAAAATAATGGAAAATGACAGATTATTATTATTATTATTATTAACATTCAGACTAATATCCTCATCTTTGTAGTTACTATAACAATCTCTACATTACAATGCATGGCAACTCTCTCTCAGATGACAACTTGCACCTTGGAACATCTTCTGCTACTTCTGTCATGATTGACTAATGGATCAACTATTTTCTTTGGCCAATGAGGACAGCTTCTTTCTTTTACAATGATGTTCACTCTGTACAAGACCTAAGAGCCACTTGAGGTAGATGGTTACAGAGTAAGAGGTATAGTTGATGGGGATATGTGGGGAAGATGATGGTTAATCCTGAAATTGAACAGGTTAAGATTGTAGCGATTAGGGAAGCATCCTCTTGGGAGTCAGTTCAACAAAGCAGCAGTTCATGAGAAGAAGCTGCTTGAGTGGGACTTACATCTCAACAGTGGAATACGAAAGGAATGAGAGTAATTTGCTACAATGTGTTTAATATGGCTGATCTTAACCATGAAGGTTAAAACTGGTGGAACTCAGGAATGTAGTTCGTCTGAGCACTTTCCATGGAAATAACAATAGAGCAGCAAGAGATTGACAACTTTTGGTCTGTAGGAAAGGGGTTGTAGGGTGGAAAATAATTTGTTACCCAGAAGGACATTTTTGGATGCTATTAAAACTGGGCAGCTCCCGCCCATATATGGCAGCAGTACCTCCATTTTCGGTTTGATCTGGCTCTTGTAAAGGTAGAGGATAGCACGAGAAGTCGGCTACTTACTGAAGCAGTTTTCCTAGCATCTTTAGTGATGGATAATATGTACGAGTTCCACTCAAGGTCTGGGTTGAGTTTAAGTCTCAACAGGCACTCAAGGTGGGGGGGGCTTCCTTGATAGAACATCTGTTTATTGTGATTGGTGAAAGTTCTGGGTGTCTGCTCAGCGATGATGGAATGTCACTAGTTTGATTTTTGAAGCATTGAAAGTTTTTCCCCCACTGAGCATTTTTTTGTTTTAGCCAAGAAGAAGAAGGAAGAAGAGGATGATGATGATGATGTGGGGGATGCTGAAAAGTTCTCAGTAGGACAAACCTCCCAAACTCTCAACAACTGACCAAACATTGAATTTGCTTTGGGGAAGAGAAAGGGTTTCTTTGTTTGGTCAAGATCATTTTCAGCCTTGCCTAGATAATAATAATAATAATAATGATGATGATGATGATGAAAGAATTACATGACTGCTTCTTTTTATGCCCCCCCCATCACTGGTAATTTCGTAAATATAGCAAATGATATTTACAAAATAATTTTTAGCAGATTTAAATTTGAATGCAAAGAGATTTTATTTATGTAATTTATTAAATAATGATCACAATTTTTTTTTTTTTTACATCTTTTTGCAGCTGTCTGGTTACAAATAATATCCGTTTTCAATTTTTATCAGATCTTTTCAACAGTTTAGAATACAAAACGAAAGAAATCGGGCCCGTTTGAATGATTGCAGCCCCTGAAAAGAGGAGAAAAGAGGAATGGTTTAATTCTGGATGAAAAAATATGAAAATATATATATATATATATATATATATATATATATATATATATATATATATATACGTCTGTGTATGTTTTAAGTAGTTACTCCTTTAAGATAGTAAACCCACTGCACATTTGTTGTATCCCCTGTAACTCGAGGACAAGATATGATCAATTTTCCCATTACATCTGCTTTGGAAGGGCTGTCATTGCCGTCAAAGCCTACAATCACTCGGTAATCTTTGTGGGGCCTGATTGATTCGTTCTTCTTTGGCAAGTGGAAAAGCTCGTTATCCACTTGTAATGTAAATGTAGTGTTCGTGTTAAATACATTACGGAATACAATACAAATCGTGGCTCCAGCCTTGATGACATAAGGCCCTTGGGGTTTGGGGGTAGTGCACATTCCAAATAGTGGAAATACATATTCTCCACCGAAATATGATGTTGCTGTTAGGGTAGCTCTCTGTTCTCCAAGGCGAGAAGGTTCAAAAGTAATATCCACGGCAACTTCTGTCCCAGATGGTGACCCTGGGGCAGCAGCTACAGACTTGTCCACATGGAAATCTGTATTGTCCACCTAAAATGAGAGAAGAAAATGGTTTGTCTATAATGAACAAAGAGAGAAGTAATTGATCAATTCTCATCTCAAAAAAGAAGAGGTACACTGAATCTATATGAGTCATAAAGATGAAAAGGAGAAAAATGGTTGAAAAGAAGAGCAAGAAACTGATTTTGTTTTAAATATGAACATTCTGACACAATGACATATACATGAGTCATTTAACATTAAAATTGTATTTTGCATAACAAAAGACATTGACACAATGACATATACATGAGTTATTTAATATTGAGCTGTATTATGCATAACAAGATTTTCTGACACAATGACATACGGACACACATATTTTTCATGTAATCAAAAGTACCATACTGTAGAATAAACACAGAGATGTGCGGGTGGTGTAGTGGTTATTGGTGTGTTTTGTGATGTCCACAAACACCCGGTGCCACTTTCGTAATGCTCATTGTAGTAGAGACTTTGTAATCACCAATACAAATATAGTAACGCCATTAAACAATACTAGTGTCAGGCACTTTCAAATAACATTCCCACTAATAGTACTTGCTTGATAATACTCACTCGAATAGTAACCACTAGTGATTCGAATAGTAATCTGTATAGTGATCATTTAGACGCCATGCTAATTTCCATATATATATTTCCTTTTCCCATCACGTGATCTACTTATTCAAAATGGGATCGCCTGTGTTTGCTCTCTGGTCATCTGTGATTAAATTCCAAGTTGGCAGTGACATTTTATTCTTATATAAGTGTGGAAAGTGGGATCAGTGATCTGAGTTCAAATCCCAGCCTAGTTTATTACATTTACTTTTACCCTATTGCCATTAGCAACAGCATGAATTCATCTCTTTTTCCCACTCCCAGCTATGGCTTAAATAATAAGGGAAGATGGACTTTCTAGCTATGGTTGGCACAATAATATATATGTGAATCATTTAACATCAAGCTGTATTTTATATAACAAAAGATATTCCAGTCTAAGAGTAGGATCATTCTGAATTCATTACCCCACGCATGTTTAGCAGTTCACAGGTAATAAAGAAAAGCAAAGCGATGAAGAGTTATGATTGCCTATGTTCAAAAGGGAGATGGCATTTTTTAAAATCATCTGAATTATGTGAAGTAACAAGTAAGTTTGTGAAACAACATAAATAAGGTAGGAGATATTTTCACAGTGTATGAATAGACAATTTTTCTTACCAGAATATATCTTACATATTTATAAGTCTACCATTCATCTTTGATTTGAATATTGCTGACACATCTGGTGCTCTTGTTATATATTTATAGATTCGTGATAAAATTCAAAGATTTCAAAAAATTATTGGCTCTAACCTGGCATCTCGGCTTCAGTCCTACTTCCCACCACCGTAACATGGCTTCCCTGTGCCTTTTCTATAAATACTTTCATCATAATTGTTCTAACATGAACTTTCTTCTATGGTACCTGGACTTAGTGAATTTAAGCACAGTACTAGATTGGCAGATAGGTCTCATCATTTTACAGTTGAATTGGCTAGATGTAACCATAAGTTCTATGCTAACAGTTTCTTAATCTGATAAGTATGTTCATGCTAATTGTTCTGATGAGCTCTCCTCTTTGGTACCTAGACTTTATGAATTTAAGAGCAGTACTAGATTGGCAGCTAGGTCTCATCATTTCACAGTTGAAATCATAAGTTCTATCTTAACAGTTTCTTCTCTCCTAATTTTCACTTGTGGAACTTTCTTCCAGTTTTTCTTGCTTCTCAAAAATTTCAATGCACTGTCCATTGTTATCTTCCGTTGACTTAATTCCAGTTCTTTTAATGTTCTCTCGCCTTAATAATGTTTTCCTTTCTCATATTCTCGAACACCCAAGAATCCCTTGTGTCTTAGTGAAATGATTAAAAAAAAAAATGAATTTATAGTCTGATTAAATTAGAATAAAAGCCTTGATAGCATTCAAAATCATTTTCAGAGAAGATTTGTTCTCTACTTTGCACCCACTTTTTCCAAAAATGCAATGTTGCAAGCCCATCACTTTTCCATCACTATTTCCATGGCAAATGTTTAGATAAGCTTAAATCTTTAGTTTCACCAGTTCAGACTTTCACAACTAGAACAAACCATGCCACTTCCACAGAGTTAAATCACCCACATTTCCTTCCAAGAGAAAGAAGAAAGTCTGACCCAGCTTCCCCACCCCTCCACTGGAAGCAATGCCACTCTGTGGAACAAACTCCCACATGGTGCTTCTGTTAGACATTTTCATGACAGTCGTCTTCGAGTATAGAATCCACAGGTTGGCAGTGAATATTTCGGAGACAGTAGTAAAGCGTAGTGCAGGTTCGCAGTGGATATCGCAGCAAGGTAGCAGAGCGTAGTTCTTCCGTCTGTCCTGTTCGCCGGACAAGTTGCCTCTGGTCATTCCGCTAGGGAAACAAAGATGGCCGCCTTTATACACGACGGATACAATGTTCAGCGGCTTCTGATTGGTCAACCTTCTATTGGTCGACTATAAAGGGAATTAAGTCATTTTGACTCGCTCACTAGTTACACAGTATATACACAAAAAACTGTAACAGCCCCCCTTATTTTGGATATATTCTGGAATCTTCCTTCAAAATATTAGTAATACTTTAATTCCAAAAAATTATATTTTTCTTTCTTTTTTTTTTTTTTAAAGTTAATATTAATATGTAACAAATACTTTAGTATTCCAAATTTTTATTTATTTTTTTTTTTATTTTTTTTTTATTTTCTTGAAAAATAAGTACTTCGGGTTAATAAAACATGAATAACAATATTATAAGTTTAGATTGCGATCACAACAAAAAGTGGAAATAATTGTTTCTTTATCCATAGCTGGGACCCATTAAAACAGTTACTACCATTCCAGGTCAGAGTGATCCAGAGAATCATTTAGAAAGTGAAAAATTGTTATTTTATCCATAGCTGGGACCCATTAAAACAGTTACTATCACTCTGGGTCAGAGTGATCCAGAGAATCATTTAGAAGAGAATTGGGCTCAAAGTAGGACCATTTACATTTTATACCCCGAAACTAAGGACTTACATTCATACCAAAAACTGAACTGACGCTTCTTAGGACAGTAACTAATGGATGCAGTTTTACGTCTTGCCCAGGACCTAATAAGGACCTTACAGGGCCTTAATGGATGCAGTTTTACGTCTTGCCCAGGACCAATAAGGACCCAAGAAGTCAGCACCAAACATTGCAGAAGCAAAAAGCCTGTAGTTTCAATTTCATAATTGGTTTTTACAAATAAATCCGCCATATTATTTCCTGATTGAACATATTCAATTTGTACTGTTTTCTTTTGTACTTGGTCCCTTAACAAACTGATATTTTATATTGATATGCTTTGATCTTTAATGTAATATTAAATTTCTAGTCAAAGCAATACTGCTCTGATCGCCGAGTAAATAATTATCGGTTCAGTTATTGCCAGTATTGTTATTGCTTTTATTAGCAATTTAAGAAAAATAACCTCGTGTTCCTTTTCACAATGCAATACATCCAGCTTCACAAGTAAAAAGTGAAATCTTTCACTGTTTCTTAATTCCTGCTGATTATTGGGTTACCATCTGCTAGCTTAAAGCAATAGCCTGTTATACTCTTACGGTCTGGTGAATTGGCACAATCAGCATCACAAAATCCTTCCAATTTTAATAGTTTATTGGATTGTCAAAATACTAGGCATTGACTGTTAGTCCACTTCAGATAACGTAATACTTGCTTAAAAATTGTTAAATATACAGTCCCCAGTTTATTTAAGTTTTGGGACAACTTAGTAACTGTATAGCAGATATCTTGCCTAGTTTATATCATCATGCAAATAAGACTTCCGACCAATGTTCTGTATTCATTTTCACACTCCGCTATACCATCTTTCTTATTCATAATTATGTTTCAATCCATTTCACATGGAATAATTCTTATTTTATAATTTTGCATGTTAAATTTCGATAAAAGCCTTTCCATGTATCTCGATTAATTCATTGAAAATAGTGTTTCCTTTTAAATTTTTACTGTATACCAAGAAAAACATGATAGTCGACCCAAATTGGTCATTTTAAAACTCATTTCTAGAGAACTCTTGATTTTTAATAGAGCGGCCTCACTCTTTGATGCAATTAACATATTTTCGACCCAAATAACCAGAATTACTAATATTTCATTATTAAATGTCTTCGTGTACAGACATGGGTCAACTTGAGGAGATTGAAATTATTGTCTCATTAAATAACAATGGATTTAAATTATTCCATGTTTTTCCACTCATTTTGAGCCCAAATAGTGATTTTTTTTTTTTTTTTTTTTTTAAGTTTCCATACATAATTATCACCTTTCTTCAAAACCTTCTGGTGGTTCCATATATATTTCATAGTCGATGGTGGCATTCTGAAATAAGCCTCTTTTAACATCCATATGATGTAGATCTTTACCATAATGGGCATCCATTTGCATCAAAACTCTAATTAAGACTTAATGTCTCTACATAAGTCATCTGCCCCATATATCTATAAAAAATCCGTTAGCTACAAAAACGAACATCACACACTGGCGATCCATTCTCAGTTTGCTTTACAGTATGACTGCCAATGATATTTCTATCATCTGGGGCGTTTTTGACTCAAAATCAATGTCCCTTAATACTAAAGATTTAATTTCTTCATTTTTCTTTTATTTTTGGATTAAATTTCTTCATTTTTTTTTTATTTTTGGCTTAAATTTTTTTCATTTGACTTTTGAAGGCATGGCCGCTATGGTCTTGACAGAATGTATGGCTTCTTGGTAGTTCTTTGAGATACATTTGTACCGCATAACAACGGTTAATATTACATTGATTCATTTCAAAATTGTTTGGCTTTCCTCCATTTTTGTCGGAATTTGCACCTGATTTTTTCTCGTATACATCATCTGGTATAATACCTTCCTCTGTTTGTGGACTCTGAACGGGTTTTCTACTTATAGGCCCATAATTAGGCCATACTAATTCGGGTTGGGCTAGTTCCTCGCAATTAATATTCCTTTTTTTTTCGGGTTCCTCCCCTCGCTCAAAGGAATCTGTAAATCTGATAGTTTCTCTCTTAATACATAAAACCACAGATTTTTGGGTAAGTTAGATTCTATTAACAAACATCTAGCCATTTCAAAAAGTGTCCTGCGACTCTGTTCAGCGACTCCGTTCTTGTATGGAGAATAAGAACAGGTTTTCTCATGTTTAATGCCTTTATTTATTAGGAGGTTTTTGTTAGAATCAGAAGTAAATTCTCTACCATTATCTGCCCGAATTATTTTTAATTTTCCATGCGGGGAGTTATTTTTGTAGCTAGCAGGCTATCCGATTTGTTTTCAGAAAATATATTATAATAAGTTCTGAATATTCGTCAATAAAGTTTAAGTCATTTTCACTTTAATACACGTGTCACAATATTTTAAATCATTTGGAAGTGTAATTTTCATTCCAGTGACATGTTTCTGCAATCTTTTAACATCAGAATTCTTACAGTGGCCTAATATTTTATGCCAAGTTCTTAAGTCATGCGTGGCCATCTTCGCAGACTTAATACTTTTCAAATAATACAAACGTCCATATTGCTGTATATTAAATTCAGTTCCGTCTGGATATCTTAAATTTATGAATATATAAAGCCTTTTTTTTTAATAAACATTTACAAATATTTCCTTTAGTTTTTCGCAGATAAATACAGGTGTCACCTCTTTAAAACTAAACCATTAGCTCTGGTCCCGTCAGCTGACTCGATAAAATGTGAGTCGAGCTCGAAATTGAGGTCAAAATTAATAAATTGTTTCATCTGTAATTACATGATTTGTTGCACCCAAATTGACTAGGTACGAATCACAACTATTGGCCACAGTACTCAATCCAAACAAAAAAGGCATATGCACGTCCATTCAAAAAAGTTTTTTTTTTTTTTTTTTTTACATTTTTACAAAAGTCATTCCGTGTATAAAATTGACATTTCACACGGACATGGCCGACATTATTACCACAACGAAAACAAACATTTTTTTTTTTTTTAGTGGTTCTTCCTTTATAATTCTTGTAATAATTGCCTTTAAAGCCCCTGTTCTTAATATCATAATTCCTAATTTGACCGCTTTGAGGAACTGATTTTCTGAATTTTTAAATGACATTCCCAGTTGCATTACGTTTGTTTTTTTTTGTTTTTTGTTTTTGCCGCGATTTTGGGGGGTACATATTTATAATTTCTTCATAATTACGTAACGCAATTTTAAACTCAGTGAAAGTTAGTTGTTTATCCTTTTCAGTTATAACTGTCGTGAATGGTTTGAATGTCAGTGGTAAACCCCTTAAGACCATAGCTATTAGCAGCCCATCCGAGATAGTCTCTCCTGTTATATTAAGGCATTTGTGACATTCTCTGCTAGAATAATTGGTTACTGATTCATTTTCTTGTCTTTTCAATGTGGCTAGTTCAGTATATAAAGAAGTAATTTTAGGCTTACCTTTTGACAAATAGTGTTCACGCAAAATCTGTAGAGCTCTTCGGCCATTGTCCTTGGCCTCTCTCATTATTAAAGACAAACTCCGGTCATCCAGGAATTGGATTAATTCAGCGAAAATGGTCACATTTCTTTCCATGAAATCATCCCCCTCCTGGTCGACTTTGCAAAGGATGATGTCATGAAGTTTTTGTATTCAGAGATAGCCCAAAAACTTTGTCTCCCATAATTTATATCTCGATTCATTCCCGTCAAAATAAATCGTGATCTGGGCTTCATAACCTATGTTAGACATTTTCATGACGGTCGTCTTTGAGTATAGAATCCACAGGTTGGCAATGAATATTTTGGAGACAGTAGGAAAGCGTAGTGCAGGTTCGCAGTGGATATCGCAGCAAGGTAGCAGAGCGTAGTTCTTCCGTCTGTCCTGTTCGCCAGACAAGTTGCCTCTGGTCATTCCGCTAGGGAAACAAAGATGGCCGCCTTTATACACGATGGATACAATGTTCAGCGGCTTCTGATTGGTCAACCTTCTATTGGTCGACTATAAAGGGAATTAAGTCATTTTGACTCGCTCACTAGTTACACAGTATATACACAAAAAACTGTAACAGCTTCCCATAACAATACAATCTTAACTTTTACCACCCGCTCTTTCATTATCACACATCTCATTCATCATAACCAATTTAACAGTAACCTTCTACCTTGACTGGCTCTCGAGCCTTGTACTGGGTAAATTTTAGTATAAACAAAAAAAAACTTAAGACCTTGTTGTTACCAGGTGTGATCCAAATTTACAGCACCAGCTGACTTTAATTCAGCTCTAGTTATATATGTGTGATTGACAGACATATCTGTCATTAAGGTTGAGCCATAGAAATGTAATGACTGAAGAAATCCCTATCATTTGTAGTTAATGGATTAATTGAAAGGACACATGGCCCAGTGGATAAAAGTATTGGTTGAAAGAATCTAAAAAGTGACTTTATCCAAAGAGTTAAGAGTTCAATACCTGGCCACAGCAGAAGGAACAAAAACTTGCAGAGTTTGGTTACTAAAGGATGTTAACTGATATTGAGATATCCCCAAAAAAAAGGAATGGCACGTGGAACTCAAGCAATCTATCTCCATGGATTAAATAAAGGGCTCAGTTCAAAATTCCAATGTATATCTGTAATCAGTTTCTTCTGGCTTGTAATAAAATTCCTCCTTCCCATTTCCTCCAGCCTTCAAAGTAGCTTAAAGTCAAACAATCCAAACACGTGTCTTCTGTTTGCTCTGTTTTAAACACTTTTTATAGATTCAGTGACAGGTCAAATTTGCATAGAGGTGGAAAGAGAGTCTCACATAATTAGCCAACTCCACAGGCTATCTTTTTTTAAATATATAACTTGTCAAGCTACAATTTTTGTTTTAGGAATATTTTACATGTGAGACAAGTCCAAATCTATTTTTGTCAAGGAAGTAAGTCATTTTCTCTAGTGGTACAATATCTCCTGAAGAAGGTCGGAGCATACAACATACGAAAGATTTTGAATATAGAAATAAAGATGAGGACAACTGTCCAAACAATGTAGATAGTATAAATTAATTGAAAGAATTTATTCTTTTCTATGATTTTAAGTTGAAAGGAAAAAAAAGAAAAAATGAATGGCCATACCTTGCAGACATAATCTGTTCTCTGTTTGGCGAAATTGAGGAATTTAGCAACAATGTTAACCATTTGTCCTAAGGAGGTACGCATGTAGATGGCCCTCTCTGGCCCTGCAGGAGTTGCTTTTAAGTTCACGTCATGAAGATAGAGACCTAATTCAGGACTGACCAGTTCTAATTTACCACTGGTTTCTCCAATTTTGATTGGCTGGAATTCTATTTTCACAGGACGCTGTCAATTGTAACAAAAAAAAGCTGTCAATAAGAGAATACATTTGTTTTACATTTCTGGCTTTCACTGCACATACATAACATTTTCAAATCAAATCAGCAGTTTAAAAATAAGAATTTTTAGTTTTAGAACTCCAAACATTACATACACACAATTGATACGTTAACCAAACAGTAATTTTCTGTCTTTCTCTCTCTCTTACGCACATACATAACAGATCTCCCCTCGTAATTGTGTACAGCTATTGTATAGTATTAATCATTTTGATGGTGTTGCAATAAAATATGGCTTTTTAGCCAAGCTAATCCTAAGCAAAGTATGAAAAAACAGGAAAATTATGACAGTGAATGCTGGACAATTTTGTCACAGATGAAGAGGACACTTGAAGCTATAGTGGTGTCGGCTTTGGGGTTAAAATAAACAATTGATTTACCCACACCAATGTCAATGCCTCGCAGCCATAAGTGATAGGCGTGCACCATGTTAGCCAGTGCTGTTGTAGGCACAACACCGTCTTTAGGTGTCGCATTATACCAATAGACTGCTTCGGGGATCGTACATCACTTCCTGGCTGCAATCACTTTTATAAACCAGTGGCTCCTTTCTACTATGCCGTTTTCCGCCGGCATGTAGGCGCATCGGAACCGAAGCCGCACACCCTACTTCTTTAAGAACTGCGAGAATTGCTCTGAAGAAAACGCCGTACCATTATCCGCCAATATTTCTGCAGGTGGCCCCCGGTCGTAAAAGATGGACTTCAATTGACGTATTATGCTGGCAGTCTCCTGCCAGTACAGTAGTCGCCAAATGGCAGAGAGGGTCCACAGTCAATAATAGTCAAATAGTGCTGGCTGCCAACATGCGTAACATCTATCCCCAGCCTGTTCCAAACATGGGTAGTACTCAAATTTCTTTTTTGCCATTGCACCGGTGCCGGGTCAATTGACTGGCATGCCTCGCACCTCTGCACTACTGTCCTAACATCCGTCTTTTTGACTGCCGAGTCGACCATCTTCGAGAAGTAGAGCATCTGTTTAATCCCAAGATGCCCACACTGTTCATGTATGCTCATGATCCGCTCGAGGTCCATACTGAGCGCAGAAGCCGTACACGGCAGCTGCAGAGGTTCAGACTCTTTCCGAGCAGCAGCCAACCAACGTTGCGGAACACGAGTCAATGCATCTGCCCTGTTGACTGCCGATTTATCTAACACTACATCCACAGACAGGTTGTACTCTTTGATAATTTCAATCAGTGTGGTGAGCCGCCTTCATATCAACATCTTGCTCGATGCCTTGGTGGTCAGTCGCGCTCTTCCGCTAAGTGCATCTGATATCCAACGCTGAGTGCATGCTGAGTCCGTGACGATGTGTAACACTGTTGTTTCCCATTGGGCGCCAGGTTAACCCCTTTCAGAGTGACGTCTAGTTCAGCCAGGTTTATGTGTCGTGCATCATTTTCAGGTCGTAACCAGCAGGTGTCTTCTATGATGGACCCATTATCCTCAAGTGCGACACCCATGGCCAACGAGCTGGCATCCACCCAAACGGTGAGCTCGTTCCCCTTAATGTACCAGTCACCTCACACGAGATCGTCTTGCATCACTCTCTCCATAGTTTCAGTTATCATGCATTTTAGGGTAACGTCGTGCACCTCATCATCCCATCCTGATGAAACAGAAGTTACGTGGCACTTTATGGCTGCTGCCACCACTCTGAGCCAACCGCATATTGGAAAATGGCCTACCAGTTTCCCACACATAGAGAAGGTACTCCGACAAGTGATCACTGGCGGGACTTCCGGGACGTCACTACCTCACCTCCAGCGAAGTTTTTCTCCATCACTACTGACATGTAGTCCAAGTACATTCGCTCCATCCTGCAGTGGCTCTGGAGCCTTGCACACCAAGCCAAAGCACTCCAGATGTTCCTTAACCCTCGTTGAAGAGGCCACGTTTTCATTGACGTAAACATCATCAATATAGGATGACGTTGCCCTTCGAATTTCCTCATCCTGTGACATGACCACATTCATAATCGCTGACATGATTTTTGGAGCCACATTAAGACCAAATCCCAATCAAGTGAGGCAATATCTCTGTCTTTTTACCATGACAGTCTGAAAGGGTCAGAGTGATCGGTGGTCTCGGACTTGGAGGTAGTCCCTTCTTAAATCGAGGGTGGCTGCATTGCTCCCTTGTTGCAATTTCTGGGCACAAACGTCCGCGTTGGCCGTATATGCATCTACAAAGGTATTCAATTCCCGTAGTCCATGACCGGTCTCACTTTCTCCTTATTCTCTTGCACTATTGCCATCAACGGAATCAGTCCTCGAGGCGGCCCTAACTCCTCCTCGGGGTACAGCGCAAGCCAGCTGTTTGCTATTCAAAGCTGCGATTCATTTTCGTATTCGCTCCTGATATGCTCTGGAACTGGGTACTCTGCTATTTTATTTTTCAGGGGCGTGGGCGTTCGTCCACCCGCTCACTTCCACGTTGCGGTCCATATGCACCTGCGCTGGTCGAAAGTTGCACTGAAGTCATGTTCGTTAATCCTCAAGGCAGCACAGATGGACGGATCAGAAAACTCGACTTCGCCCACCTCTGTGATGCGTACGCCACCCAGCTCCTTAATAATGTCCATCCTAAGGAGCAGATCAAAACCTAATAACACACTGTCCACGGCCAACACACTGACTGTAACAGGGTTACCATTGTTAATACTGAGTTTGATGTTTCCAACTCCCCGGCTTCTGAGAGCATTTCCATCAGCCGTTAGTATGTCCATCTTTTGTCTGCTCCACTGTCGACAAATCGAACCATTCGTGAGTGACCGAGAGCAGCCCGAATCTACTAAAGCAGTACGCGTTATTCCATTGATGTGCACCTTAATCACAGAGAACGCCTCTTTCATGCTCGGTGCGAGGAAGAGACCGGCGCTGATGTTGCGTCCCCTATTCCATTTCCTGGACACTTAGAGGCAATGTGACCTACTTCATGACATTGGAAACATCGTAGATCGAAACGTGCCTTTCGCGCCGACCCACTGCGCATTGCTTTGCGTTGATAGCAGCAGTCTTTGGCAAAATGATTCGGCCCAGAGCACCGATAGCAGGTGACATCACCATGGCGACAGATGGCTGGGATCGGATCCTCTTTGACTTCAATTGGCTGAACGACTGCGGCCACTGGTTCATCAGCCTCTTTTTCGTCAATCATGATAGCACGGGCTCTGGTCAACAATTGATTGAGTGTCATGTCTTCGATTCTGGATGATGCACGGAGTGTCTGCTTAACATGACTAGGCAATCCAGACATGAAGGCACAGATCATCCATTCTTCAGGAAGCGGTGCAATCGGTACAGCGAGCTTCTTTAATTCTGCCAAATATACGTCTACTGTCTCGCCAGGTCACAGACACCGCGCATGGAATTGGTCATAGGCCACGAACTGGTCAGTTCCAAACACGGTTAGTAGAGCGTGCTTTATTTGCTCAATGTCACTTTTCTGTTCTTTGCTCAGTTGCCTATACACAGCAAGGGCACCGCCTTTTAATCGCAGTGGAAGAATCCGTTCAATCTTCGTGATCTCGCATAATTCGCAGACCAGTTCCACTTTTTCAATCCATTCAACCACAGACTGTCCTCTCGTATCACCACTGAATTCGGAGATAAGTTTTATGTTGAACGGTCTTTCCGCCATCTTGCTGGAGACAAAGTAAATGCCGAAATAGCTTGTGTTGGAATGTGTCACGAAAAAATAAATGATTTCGTCTCTTTCTCTCCTGCTGTTGTAGCGACGGACACAGTCTCCACTCCTGAGACTGAAAATTGACCTCCTTCTCATTCCAGCCCTTTACATAGAGCTTGGTAACTCACCTATGCAAAACACCAACAAGCCAGCTACCAATCACAGTTCCCGCGCCTGCCCACCTCCACTCGCTTTGGGGGTTTCAAGTTGACCGACCAACTCATTACATTTAGTACCTCATATCTATTCTTTTTTGGGCACTCCTTGAGGTAGGAAGTCATTATAAAATAACCCTACAATATGCGTTAACAGTTATTTCAGTTACAGTTATATTTTGGTGATTCAAATACTAACATTTTATTTGTTTTTGTAAATCCAATTATATCATTATTAAATTTTATTGTTAAATTTTCTAACTTAGTCCACATTAGTGGCAATGATGTTTTCATCTAGCTAATGTTTTATCATTATGTGGGAGGTATTTCTACCATGCCCTGTATTATGGTGTCATTAGTACAACAGAGGAGACGGGAATTTAAAAAATAAATTCAAATGTAAATGAAAAATTAAAGCCATAACTGGTTTTAGTGAAAACAGTGTTTGGACTTCCAAGTAAGGAAACTAGTGTAATAAGAGAAAGACATTGATTATTTTATTAGTCCTACTAATCAACCCATAGCTGGGGGGGAATGAAGATTGAGACATTTCCCAAGGGTATTTGCACATAAATGAATATAATAAACCTGACTGTAATTGGAACTTGGCTTTCAATTTCCAACACGAAGATGTTATCATTTACTTCACTTGGCCCATACTGTCATAAATTCACAGACAGATAGATTGAAATTGAAGGATAGGATAGATTGTTTGAAATGAATAGATAGATATTAATTGGATAGATAAATTGAAATTCATAAGTTTTATAGAATGTTTGAAATAGATTGAAATTGATAGGATGGAGAGATTGAAATTTAATAAGATCGATACATTGAAATATATAGATAGATATATAGATTGAATGAAATATATAGATAGATTGAAATTGATAGAAAGATAAATTAAAGCCATGCCTGGTTTTACTGAAAACAAGTTTTTCAGCTTCCAAGTAAAGGAACAAACGTAATAAGTCAAAGACCTTTCACAGTTTAAAACACATCACGATTTATTCACAGTGCCATGTATATTTTATTGCATTGTGCCTTCAGCTACATAAAAAAGAAGCTAGGGGTAGATAACTCCACCCTGCTTTTTTAACCATTAGTAAATTTCAGTTAACAGATAGTAAACACCCATCTGGCACAAGAGGCGTATAAATGTGAATTTTTGGTGAAAGTAAAAATTATCAAATATTTAGGTTAGTGACTATGACTAATAAGTTTAAAAGATAGAACAATGAAAACTAATCTTCCCCCTTCCTATTCTATTCCTCTTACTAAATTTGATGTAATGTTCATAAATAAATATCCACTTATTGTTGATATTAAGAAACAATCTTTGACAAATTGTAGCAGAAGAGGTTCACTTTAACAATAGGGTTTTATTCAACATATTGACACTATTGAACTGTATCTCAAGATGGCTGACTGCTTAGGAATACCAGGTGCTGTAAGTTTAAATGTGTGGGTGGATAAAAGCTTGGAATTGGAAATCAGAAAGCAGTGTTCCAATTCCAGTCAGTTTTGTTGTATTCACTGACGTGCAAATACCATTTGGAAAGGTATGAATCCACCTCTTCTCTCCCCAGCTGTGGGTTAATTAGTAGGACTTCTATCAGTAAAATTATTATTATCTCAAAAAAATTCTTACAATCCAAAAATATTTTCTGGCTTTAAATAACCTTCAAAAAGGTTGATAAGCCATAAATAAACAATTCAATCAAACTCAAGATGCTGCCAGCTTTGAACCTCCTCTTCTGATCTTAGTAAATGTGGAGCAGGGTAGTACTTCAATGGGCTGGTCTACTTGTAAAAAAAAAACAAGTAAAATTTTTTGGCAGTGTGAAGTAAGAGAATAAAATGAGTTATCCCAAGGCATGGATATTGCAACAAATCAGTCTCTATCCCCAGAGATTAAATAAAAAAAGGTTTCATATGTGATCACCTGAATGTCTTCACTTTTTCCTATAATCTGTTCCTGGAAAAATTTGTCACCATAGAACAGTGTTTCTCAACCAGTGATACCTAGAACTCTAAGGTTTCGCAAGAGGTCGCTAGGGTTTCCATGAGAAACAGTGATAAATAGGCTAATGCATGTTCAATTAATTTTTGTTTAATTTCATATTCATAATTTTACTATACACATACTAAGGAACAGAACTAAAGAAGTATCTTGACAAAGGCTTTAATAAACAGAGTGTTCCATGATGGGGCTAAGAGCAAATAAGAATACAAGTAAAAGAGGATATATATATATATATATATATATATATATATATGTATTTATTTAGTCGGATTGATGTGAGTTTATGACCCTGGGTTTCACACTATTTACGATTGTCAGACAAACTGATTTGTCTGACGATCACAAATAGCGTGAAACCCAATGTCACAAACTCAATCAACCATCAATCCAACTAAATATGTTAGCTCTATCACTGATATTGAGCACTTTCCAATAAGTACTGCACATATATAATATATAAATAATTTATATAAAAAATTGCGCATATATATATATATATATATATATATATATATATATATATATAAGAGGTGGATAATTCCAGAAGAGTCCAAATCAAGGGAAGTTAATGCTTATGACATTCTGCCCCTCCATTTTTTTTAAAAAATTTTTTTTTTCTAATCTTCTGGATATAATGGTTTTCTTTGATTCCTCAAAGATTATCTTAGGTCACTGAATGTTTGGGAATCAGAGCAGAATGTTGACCCTCAAAGTCAGAGGGCAGTAGTAGATATATTTCAGGGTTACTCAATGGTTTAGAATGGGTATCAGACTTAGGTCACTACACTTCTGTAGTACTCTTTTCCACAATAGTCTCTTGTTCTTTAATTTTAAGTTCTCATATTATTTCCTAACAGGTGAGAAATCATACACAATTAGAGTAGACTCATGTCCATCATTAAATCTTACATATGGGCATCTTGGAGATTGGCTTCTAACAGCTGTGAACCTCATTGACTAAAAGTTCATAGTTATCAGCACAAACATTGCAATGTAATAGAACTGGACGAAGGGCTGCTAGCCAAGTGGGTGAGGAATAATCACTAGGTGACCACCAACGTTGATATGAAAATATTCTTTCGTGGGGTTTAGTGTTCATCACAGTACAGAGTATAGAGATCCTTATAGGCAAATGCAGTACTGTGGTTAGAACAACTTCCCATTGAAGATTCTCATAGATTTTCTTGAAGCCAAGGTCAGTGTGACATGCATCCAAATAATTCTATTGTATCATTCAAACTGACCATTTCTTTTGAGATTGTAAAGGGGTTTTGTTCTACTCGTAGCTATAACCCAATCAGTGAAGTACACATTCAGTTCCTTAGCTAGAAACAAGTAATCCCGGTCAGAGTGGATGTAGGAAGGAGTCTCAAACATGGTGAAAATCTGAGTTAAGCATTTAATTACCATGCTAGTTGTCATATTGGGGCAAGCAAAAGCAAAAGGAAACCAAGAGTAGCCAATCTATTTTATTGTTAATGTATAATGGTTCTGTGAGTTTGATACAAAGAGGTCTTTTAAAATCTAAGCTGATTCTTCCCATTGGTTGTGTAGCCTTTATTAGGCAAACTTTTTCAGGTTTGTAGAAATGTGGTTTCCATCTTGCACAAGTGGAACAGTCAATGCATACTTTTTATTTTTACATCTTTCATAGAGTAAGTTAGATTTGTAACTTTGACAAAGTGGGCTAACCTGGTTATAGCAGGGTGACAAAGATGATTGTGGAGCTCATACAACTTTTCTTTGTGTAAGATAGCACCACAATGATCCCATGAGATCGTATCCGCAGGTATATTATCCTTCCCTGATCTGTAAGTAATTTCATAATTATAGTTCCTCAGTCCCATTCTCCATCTCTGGATCTTATCATTTCTAATTTTTTCAGATCTCTCCATATTAAACATGAAGTTCACTACCTGCAGGTCCGTAACGATGGTAAAGTGTTGACCAGATAAGTTGGGAGACTACCTTTTTATGGCTTCTATCATAGCTGAAGCTTCCTTTTCCATCAAAGCATAACTCTCATTCAGTCAGAGTTAGTGATCGTGAGAAGAAGGGCCACTGGATGGCCAGCCTGGTTCAAAACAGCAGCAATTGCCATATCAAAAGCGTCTGTCTCGACTACAAGGGGGACGTTTTCTTCAATAACATGAAGTAAGGCACTTTCAATTTCTTTTTTAAGCTTTTGGAATGCTTTCACAGACTCATGATTTAAAGGGAATGTGTCAGCTATAGTTCAATCTTATCCAAAACCTTTGATATCCATTGAGAATGATACAAAAAACCAAGGAGCCTACAAAAGGCAGCTTTATCTTTAGGGATAGGTAATTCTTTAAGTGGATGTAGTCAGTCAACCTCAGGTTTAAATATCCCATGAGATGTGGTGTAGCCAAGAAAATTAATAGAAGTGGTTGATAAGGAGGACCATTTTTTGTTGAAAGTAAGATTATGTAGTTTGGCTACCTCAAGAAATTTTGAGAAATTTTTATCACGCTCCTCTTGAGTCTTGCCACCTACAACTATGTTATCTACAACTATGCATATGTTCCATGCAAGTTATTCCTTATAATAATTTTGTCCATTATGCATTGGAAGCAAGATACCCTGTTAGTGACCCCAAATAGAAAACTGGTATAATTTGCCATTAGCTTCAAATACAGTGTACGGTTTGTCTTCCCCTTGAATGAATACTTGGCGATATGCACTCTTCAAATCCAAAGAAGAATACATTTTATATTTAGAGATTTTCAAAACCAGATCATCCATTCCTGGTAGGGGGTAAGTGTCAAGTCGAGTGAATCTATTAATAGTTCAACAATAATCCACAAATAATCTCTTTTTATGCATCAATTAAAATTTGAGCTTGCCAAGGAGACGTGCTTTTCTCAATTATTCCGTCTCTTAGTGTTTTATTAACCTCAGTTTTAAGAAAGTTCACGTAAATTTCATAGAAAATAGGTTTGCAGTTCAGATTGAGATTTGAAAATAATGGAGATAATTTCAAGCAATTGAACTCAAAATAGATAAGACTTTTTCTTAGGGATACCAAATGCAGAAGACATATTAGAGTCTTGGTTCACAAAGTCTTGTTCAAGAATTACATCACTATAAATATTAGGAAGGACACAAAGTGTATCATTCAAATACCACTCACTTAATAAATTGAAATTTATGCTGCACTGCCCTTTTATTGAAGTGTTAAGGGACGATGAAGCCAGGGACACATTCTCCATGGCAGCTTTTATTTTTATCTGGTGTTTTCCCTATTTTTTTTTTTTTTTGCTAGTGAACCAGCATACTTAAGTAGTGCCAAGGAACATTAATAAAAAAAAGAAAAAGTGATTTCAATATGACAATCAATTACAGATAGTGACAAAACAATTTTTTGAAATTTACAATAACAGTTACTTGTCGTGAGTGTTTACTTAAATTTTCTTCTTCTCTTCTTCATAGACATTTTTATAAATTTATGAATAAAAATTTTCTTTCCATCATTATTTCTTTCTAATATGGTAAATAATAAATATAGCATTGTAGTTGGTTCACATATTTTTATAACCTTGTAAATATAAAATTATTCTTGTAAATAATCTAATAAAATAATTAAATGGTGTTTAATATTTTTGTCAATTCTTGAGAAAAAGAAAATGCAGTTTCATATATTTGGGGTTTGTAAACATTTTAAAAATAGCTTTCTAAATCCAGTTTCATATATTTGAGTTTTGTTAAAACAATCAAAATTGCTGAAGAATTTTGCAGTAAAAGTAGGCATCAAGCAAAAACACGTCCTTTTCAGACATTGTTTTGTTGTGGGTACAAATGTCAGAATTTTCCCAAAATTGTTTTCACTTACTGTTGATTGTGGAGCGATAACGACTTGGCCGGGTACAATTAAATCAGGGAGGTTTGTATTGATGTTGAATGTAACTGCAAAAGTCAATGGATTTTCCAAATTGATGGTGTGGGGAACACTGTTCCGTACTGGGCTGCTCAGTTCAATAAGGCCAACGCTGCTTGGTTTTGTGGAACGAAAGTTCAACTCGTAGAACTGGTACTCACCCGATTCAGTATGAGTGAAAGTTACCTTCAAAACAGAAAATGTTGAAAAGAATTAAGTAAATGAGGTCAGAATCTTTATAAAGTGATTTTTAACTTTTTAAATAAAAGATCTCATTGCAAAATGACTTAAATTTCATATTTTTTCCCAATGATAATAATTTTTTGCATGTTTTAATGTTTGAAGGTAAAAAACTATTAGCAGATAAATTCTTAAATACTATTTCAACAGATGAACCTACTTAAAAAATAGGGTAAGTTTTTTTGGAAAATATTTTTTGCACATTAGCATTCATTCGAACTTCCTTAGGCCGTAACACTTGTTAGAATCAAAAAACATTAATCTTTTATCATTTTAGTAGGCAAGGTCTTGTTCATAATATTGATACAGTGTCAAATCGATCCCTGACTTTTATGGAATTGATGGGTCCACTCAAAGAATAGGGACATTTTTTTTCTGGGAAGAATAATTTTTGTAGATTAGTATCCATTAGATTTTTCTCAAATCACAACATTTGTCAGTATGGAGAATTATTGTTTTCTAATCAATTTAGGAGGTCTCTTTCATAATATAAATACAGTCACAAATTGATCCCTGATTTTTATAGAGTTATTGGAACTAACTGTTATTTACAAATGACAAGTTTGAAGACATGCTTTATTGATATCTGCAATTTTTCTTTTCTTTTTAATTTTATGAATTGCTTAAAGTTTTTTAAAACTTCTTTTTTGGTGGGGAATTTTTTTCCGAAGTACCTGCACAAACATTGGGGAGATAATAATTATTTATCTTAAATGAAGAACAGACAGACATATACTTTTATTATTAAATGTCAATTTTTGTTCATTAACTAAAAATGTAATATATTTTTGTTGTTTATTTAAAAGAAATTTTTTTGTAACAAACAAAAAAAAAAAAAAAAAAAAAAAAGGAAGAAATGTAAGTTTGTTTTTGTACACAGAACAACTAAGTTCAAAGAACTCAGTAAAAGTCAGGGATCAATTTGAAACTGTATCAATATTGTGAACAGGACTTCAATTCTAAAATGATAAAAAAATCAGTATTTTTATTTTAACAAGATTTATGGCTTAAGGAAGGTAAAATGAATGCTAATTGACAAAAATTATTTCAAAAAATATTTTTTTTATTTTTTACAAGTGGACCAGTCTATTTAAATATTTCTCTTTTCAGTCCTATTTTTTATGAATGGATCAGTCTATATAAGTAGTGCGTTTTTTCCTCCCTATTTTTTACAAGTGAATCACTCTATTCAAATAGTAGCAATTTTTAAACTAAAGAAATTCTCATATTCATTTGTAGTGATGATTACAAGTGTCTCATGAATAATTATGAATACCTAAATGAATTATGATTTAATAAAACTTATTTATACTCTTAAATTATAACACATCATGAAAATGTATTTTATAAAATGACCAACTTCAAACAAAATAAAACTTACTTTTCATTAAATATGAGAGAGAGAATAGCACAATGAGTGCTGGTGGTAATAAAACAGAGTTCGATATTTAATATCAGAGGTAAAATTTATACTACTAATAAACAAACATTCATGGTGAGGAACAAATTGTATATTTATTATTATATATATATATATATATATATATATATATATATATATATATATATATACAAAGAAATATAGTTTTAAGGCGTGCTATATTTATGGGATAAAGTGCTACCATAATATCAGAGATAGAGCGTATGTAAATATAAATATAAAAGTGAACACTAAGTCAACATTCAGAGGTGACTGGCTGTTTCATGCTAGATGCAATCATCAGGCCTAGCATGAAACAAATAGAATCCAATTACAGCATTTCACATGGATATATATATATATATATATATATATATATATATATATATATAAAATATGAAAATGAGAACGAATAGAATCTAATTCCAGCATGTATAACATTCAGTTTAAATTTGTTTTGTATTGTGTTAATGTTTTTGGTTCTTTCTTTTTTTATTTCCAATTTTCTCCTCGGGTACGAATTTGTTATATTACAAGCTGAGCTATCCGAGGTTTTCCAAACGAGTATTACTATTACCATTTATTTATGTATATATGTGTGTGTGTGAAAATATGATAAATTTCTATATATCAGACCAATGAAAATCAACTGAATGAGTGGAAAAAATCTATGTAACATGTTTCGCCGTCTAAAATGACTTCATCAGACTAAGAAGTAAAGTTTTTACCTTTTATCAATGGAATTTATTTATATATGTGTAGTAGGGAAAGGGGTGGAATACGTCGCTGATAATTATGTACCCGAGGGAAAGTGCTGAAAATGTGCGAACAATGAATTTTAATTTTTAAGATTTTTGAGTTTAAATCTGTTTTTCAATGAACGAAGATACTATCGAGTGCTCATCCATTTATTATTAATCATCGTATTGCCGGAATAGGATAATTTTTTATTTAAAAAAGGTAAAAAAAAAAAAAATGTTTTTTTAGTCTAAGGGAAATAACCATGCATCCAGGTTAAAACGATTGCCTCCCTTGCATATCTCCCGTTCATAAAATTTTATTTTGGTTTTTATTGTGATACCCGTAAAAAAATTTATGATCTACTTTACATTTGTGTTTGCTATTATATTCATTGCATACATGAACGTAAATATATTGAAGCCAACTATTCTGCTTTGTTATTTAATAAGTAAAAGTTGACACAATTTACGAATTACTGAAAGGTAGCTCAACACATCATGACAAGATTTTGTTATTGACATCTCAAAAGCTAACGCCTTGAATCTTGCTAAATATTAAGCCAGAAGTCTGTATCAAATTTTGATGTAATCTGTCCGATAATAAATAAAAGGAAATAAATTTTATCTAAATACATAACAATTATTCAACAAAATAAAAGAAACAATGATTAAAGTTACTCAAAGCAAACCACTATGTGAATATTAAAAATGAAAAGGATTCTTGATATTAGAAGCCCTAACCAAACAATCCCAAACTAAACAAAATCTCCTTTACAGTGTAACTGTGGATTTCAGTGTATTTAACAACTGAAAAGGCATTTTTAGTCAATGAAAAATCATACCTGTCCGTGACGTCACCATAAACAGTAAACACCAAGTTTGAAAAGTATTTCAATACGTAAAAGAAAATGCATGTATATAAGTTTGAATCTTGAAAATGACTAGAATTGTAGTTGCAAGCACTTGATCACAAATATTTGGACAGAATCTGTTCTCACTAGAGATAAAATATGTTCTCTTGTATGTAAAAATAGCATGACTCCCTCCTCGCAAACAAACATTATGTCAAATGGTTAGATTCAGTAATCATAATGTTTTCAGCTGTATTAATGACTGAATAATTAGTGGTGGCAAAAGGCTACAAAAGCACTGGCATAACTAGGGGGTGATTCATCCCAAGTGGCACTTTTGGTCTGCAATGAGTTTTCAGAAAAGAAAAAAACAATAGCATAATTTCAATAATTTTTGCCAAAAAAAAAAAAGCAGTGATAAGGAAGAAGGTAGGGTTCAAATGAAGCCAAATTTTAACTTTGATATGGCTGGCTTAAAGCCAGCCAGCCAGCCAGCAATAAAAAATATATATCTCTAAAATGCACTGTTTCTGTTAATGTGGCCTTTAATTTATGATTCCTCACTTGTTAGAATTAAAATAAATATTAAAAAAACTGATAAATTATGAATTAAAAGTAAAATGTATTTTTTCTTGTTTTTTGTTTTTCTTTTTAAATAAAACAAAGGGTATATAAACGAAAACAAGTTATCTTTCTTTTAATATTGTAAAATTTTTAAAAATTTTTCCCGATTTAGAAAAAAAAAAGTAACGTCTTTGTTTTTTTTTTTTTTTTTACATATCCCCAGTTTTATTAAAAAAAATAAAAATAAATTCAATTGTACTTTTATTTCATAATTTATCAGTGATGAGTTATAATTAACTAGGACTAGGATAGTTACTGATGACCAGCCTCAACCCTCCCCTCGGCCTTGTGCCACAATTATGTATCAATTACATAATAAATATATATTCCTTTTTGTGTGCTTGTTAAGATATAAAAAACTTGGCATCATATGAGTATTAGATTCTGAGAAATGGATGAAAATATTAAAAATTGATGGGTGTACCGTGCGCAAATAATTTTGTCGTTCACGTGTGTGTGTGTGTGTGTGTGTGTGTGTGTAAACTTTAAGGGGTTAATGTGCATTGTAATATTGTATTCCTTCTGGGGAGGGGCAGCAAACTTGAGGGCCACCTTGGGCGGCAAAAACACTAGCTATGCCACTGTACAAAAGGTTTTGCTATGTCTCATTTTTAGAGATTTTATGTTATCTCCAGTGATATTTGGCTACCAAGTAGAAATAAAACATGATCTTTGTTGCGGACTGAAAAGAATTACCATTTCATGGTTCCTGGCATTATTTGTCCTGCAAACAATATTTTGCACACTCATGTAAGTTTGATTAAAAAAGACACAAGACATGGAATCTAAACAAACAACAATTAATAAAAATGTATTTATGAAGACATGTTCACACAAAAGTAAAGAAAGAAACAAACTTCATTATAGACGTTATTTGATAGTTCAGCACCCTCTTCATTTGATGTCTCTGAAGTACTTACATGCCATGTGTTTTGCAGGAGAATGAAAAAAAAAAAAAACAACATGTTGCCATTCTGAGAGGTCAAAGGGGAAAGAGAGCAAACCATTAAAGAACTGAGCCACCTGTAATTTTAGTCACATGGGTGGTAATCCAATATTTGAAACTGTTGTTGTATACTCCACTATCTTTTACAACCTTCCTGCATTCAAAAAGTATGACTATTTTTAGACTGAGGTTTACTCCTCTAACCCTTACCCAATGTTCCCACCAAGCATCCCCCACCACATAACTACTGATTTGATGCTGCTTAACTTTGGTAATAGAACAGCAACTGATTCTTTTTCAATATAATTTCAAAGCAAATAAGAAAAGAGAGAAATCAAAACAAAAGTAAAACAAAAAATCCTTTACCATTTTTTATAAATCCTGTATTAATGAAATATGAATATAGTGTAATGGATACCATTATTATATTTTTAGTTCAATCACAAATTCTGTGCAGACAATGTCGATCACTGATTGGTTAGTCTTATTTCTTTTTTGATTGGTTGAAAAAGATGAATATCAGAATTTCTATTCTGGTCTTATATTCATCTTTTCCAACCAATCAAAAAAGAAATAAGATGCAACCAATCAGTGAACATAATAAAAAAAAAAATTCTGGAGTTTATTCAGATAGCATAACCATGTATGTTTGTAGAATGTATAATAGTATCCAAAGCAAAAATGAAGATGATGAGACTGTTATGATCCAGAATGATGATGATGATGATGATATTTCATCATTCTATAAACAACCTTTCCACCAGTGATGATTGATGACAAAGATCTTTCATCGTACTGGAAATAAAGATAAAAATTTCATTATTCTAAAAAAACCTGGTGATATATGATAATATGTCATCATTTTAAAATCTGAAACTTCATCAATATAAAAATGACCCTTCCTCCACAAGTGAGTTCATTAGAGCAGGATCAGGATAGTAGAGCAGACTAGCAGTAGCAGTAATAAAAAGAACAACACAGACGTATCTTCTTCACTCTGTGAAAATCCACAGTTGATGGTTTCAAATGCAACCATGAAATTCTCAGAACAAGCAAAAACAAGCACAAACTTTTAAAGAAATGAAAGAGACAATAACACTGAGAATATTTTTAACATACACAATACCAATATTGTAATGAACATCACAAAAAGAAAAATACACATTCTTGTCATTAATTTCAATACGTATCTCAAGATCTTATTGTTGTTATTGCTGTACATTTTTATTCATTTCATTTTCAGTAAGAAAAAAAAAAAAGGATTCCCCTATCAACTACAAATACATATAATAATAGGTTAATCACATTAACAACTCAACATTCCATGTCATTACAAGACAAGACAAAGTGAAAAATTTTATTAATGACACATTTTGCCAGAAAAGCTTCTGCTCTCTTTGGTTTCTGCAGGTTAAAATGAAAGAAAGACAAAACTGCAAGTGAGGAAAAATGCCTTGGGATCTCTGAGGATAAGTGGGAATCAGAAATTAAATGAAATTACCTTATCACCTCTTAATTACCAGACATGGAGAGTGTCTACCTGTTTGTTTTATTTATATATGTATTAGAGCCATTTGGTATTATAGGATTTTAGATCAGGGACTTTTTTGTGTATATATATATATATATATATATATATATATATATCAATCATCATGTGTTGACTGCAGTGGAGATCATGGAGTCCCCAACACTACACCAGACCTCCCAGTACTTCATTTTGCCTACCAATGCCAGTATCTCTTGAGATGATGTCATGGAATGATAGTTTTCTGCCTAGTTTGGAAGTCTTTCAAGGAGGAGGAGGAGATGAATGATCCTTGATATTTATAATCCTCAACTTGATTCAAATTGGTGTTATTAAGGGATTTTATAGGATGGCCATTGTTGGCTGTACATCTGTTCATGTATTTAGTTCTTGACTCATTCAGATAGAGACCTATGCCATTTGAGGCTTACTTGTAGGAGAGCTTGTGCATTCTCTAGAGACTGACTGATAAGCACGATGTCATCATGTAAGATATTTGGCAGGGAAGCGAGAGTTTCTTGCAGGGCATAGTTGGAAACTTTTATCTTCCAGATTGTCAATGGAGCACATAATCCACAACAATAATAAACAGATATAGTGCAAGTGTATCACCCTGAAGCATTCCAGCTATAATGGAAAAAGGTGGTATTTCTCCATCAGGAGTGAGAATGGTTGATGAGTTGTCTGTGTACATGACCCTGATGGCATCAATCATTTTGTCAGGGATTCCATAAAGTTTAAGAATCTTAAACATTTTAGATCTGTTAACAGAGTCAAAAGCTTTTGAGAAATCAATAAAAACCAGTGCAAGGTCTAGTTTGCTCAGTTCAGATTCCTCAATAAGTCTGTGCAGACACAGGATTTGGCTTAGAGTAGATCTGTCATGTCTGAAGCTGTTTTGGTTGTTCTGGAATGCAGGCTCAACAAAGAGTATCAAGTGGTTAAGGATGTGTTTATTGTACACCTTAGCACCAATTGACATCATTGAGATCCCTCTCTAGTCGGCTGCTAGAGAGAGGTCTCCCTTTTTTGGCATAGGAATGATCTGTGATTTGTGCCAAATGTTTGGACTTTTGAATGTTGAGAAGTTGTGGTTACAAAGGTTGAATAGGAGCTGTTGAAAATGCTCATCTTTCCAGATAAGAGCTGGGATGTTGTCTGGACCAAATGCTTTGGAACCTTTAAATTGTCTGGTTGCTGCTTTAAGCTCACTGATCAAGAAGGAAGAAGTGTCAATCTCTAGAGGATCCGAGATTTGAACACTTGGGCATATACAGTTGTCAGGAAGCTTCACTTCTTTACGAAGAAAGATCTTGAAACGGTTTAACCAGTTTTTGAGATGTTTCTCAATGAATCCTCCCTTGATTCTGATGGTGGAGCCAGAAGTTTTGCTGGAGAAGTCTTTTACAGTTTTCCAGGCTAGATGGTGTTGCTTTCTGATGTGCTGTCTTGAAAGGTCATCTATCTTACTGTTGATGGATTTAGATTCAGCTTCAAGGTAGGCATCATCAACTTCCTGTTTGGCCATTATCTGCTGTATCTTCTTTGTCTGAGATAGGGAATGATGTTAGGATTGTGAGATAGCATTTGAGCGTGTCTCTTGATTCAAATACACGAGAGAAGTTACTGGATTTTATTTGGCCTCTACTCTTCTTTTTGGGGAGAATTGCAAGTGCTACTTCCTCAGTAGACAAAATAAAACTGGCATACACTTCTACAACATTATCTGTGGTGATATCAACAGTGGAAAAAGACTGGAATCTATTGTATACTTCAAGAGCAAGGTTTTTTTAAAGGTCTTGGCTGCATGAGACCACCTTCCAGTCAATCTGTTTCATGGGGTAAGATTTGTCTCGTTTGGATGACCTAAGGCTAAGTTTGATGGTAGCAGAGATGACTATGGTCAGAACCAACAGAGCTGAGACGAGTAGGATCTAGAGTCTCGAACATGATTCCTCCACTTTTTCCAAAAGATCAGATAATTAATCTGAGCACGTTCACCAAAGGGGTACTCAAATGTCCACAGTTGACTTCTTGGCTTCATGAAGCTGGTGTTTGAGCTAAAGAGGTTGAATTCTTCCATGAAGTTTTTGAGGTATTCCCCATTTCGGTTTGTCACTTTGTTGAAGGTGAACTTTACTTCATCAAGATCTAGTTTGGCATTCAGGTCACCAACAATAACTAGAAAGTTATGCAGAGGTACTTGTTCTACAGTGGTATGCAAAGTTGTATAAGTCTTCTACCTCACCCAATTCAGAGGAATTATGAAGGCTATAGACACATATCACGGTTGTTTTAGGATTGCCTTTAGTTCAAGTACTAGTATTCTGGGGGAGATTAACTCAACCCTTAAGAGGTTGTTGCTGGCTCTAGATGAAAGAAAAAAGCCAACACCTCCAATGGTAGCATTGCTGGAGTTTTTGTAGCTGATGAGATGACAAGTTGGCAAGATCCTGCTTGGTGATATCCTTACGATGATGGAAGCGGTGTTCCTGGACTGCAAGGATATCTATAGATTGTGATTTTGCATTCTCAGCTAGCAATCTTCAAGGCAGCCTAGAGGGCCAAGTGTCCTTGCATTCAAGGAGCTTATAATTGCATGCTTTTTACAGCTTATGATATGAGTTTGTGAGATTAATGGACCTGACTCATCACTATCAGTAGATGCCCATGATCTTTTCAAATGGCTGATAATGTGTGTGGGTGCCACTACTACACGCATGCTGGAAAGTGGCAATGGCATAGCAGAAAGGTGCCATCAAAGTGTAAAGAGGATTTGCCATCAGAAAGCAATGTACAGTCATGAAAACTGTGTATAGATATAACACGACATCAAAGGACAACGTGTCTACTACAAGTGCACCTTCCAATGCATTCTACTCCTACTGGGTATGAGTCAAAGGGATCAACGACATGTATCTGCCTGAATGAAGATAAATGCATGGAACACATAGGATGAGAGACTGTCTGGGTGAAGCCTCCCCATAGCTGGTGCACCACCAACTTCAAAAAAGGGTGTGTCACCAATATCATCAGTGAGCATAATATTAGCATAGTTGGATGGAATCAAGGAGGGCCATCCGAGTGTGTTAATGCTCCATTCTGAGGTGCCCGTATGTCTAGTATGTTTATCAGCTGGGCAAGTAATTGGTGACGACTCGTGATTATAAGTAGACCATTGTAGAGATGAGAGGGATCTTACATTGAGGTACATTGTACAATACATGCAGTTGTGGAAGGAAGGAAGGAAGGAAGGAAGGAAGGAAGGAACAAATGATGAAGCAGATACAGGGAAGAGAACAATGATAAATTCTAAGAAACTGGTGTAGAGGGAAGAAACACCCAATCTGAAATTTTGTCCCAAAATAGAGTCACTAATTTCTTTTGACCACACCTATGAACCTCTCATCCAACCTTCACAGCATCACAATTTACACTATAGTTAAAAGAAAAAAATTAAGGAATTCTTTTTTTTTTTTTTCTTTTTACCCTGAGGCAAGTTAATCCTTCTTTATACGCATGGAATTCCAAACGATATTCTTTCTGGCCACCTGCAGGAACATCAATGTAATCCATTCCTTTGAATGTTGTGCTCATGTCAGTTTTTTCTGTTTTCATAATCTCTGATTTCATCTTGAACCTGCAAAATAAACCAGAAAATACAACTTGAAAGTAACCACCAATTACGACGTACAGCACTTATTGCATATGTATAAAGGGTGCGATGGATAAATTGTCGTCTAAATTATGCAAAAATGAAAATAACACTGACATCTCATTTTAACAGATATATTTACCAAAATTACACAAAAATATCTTGAAATACTAAAGAGAAAATTTTATTCAATAAAATAACCATTGGCTTCAACCTCAGCCTCCAGACAACTTCAGAATCTCCTGCAACTCTTCTGGACAGTCTCCTTGTTTAAGTTGGTGAATGCTGCCATAATCCTTGCCTTCAGCTCATCAGTGTTACAAGGATTTTTATTGGTCTCTTCCTCAACTGTGTCCCACACATAATAATCAAGGAGATTGCAGACCGAGGAGCATGCTATTTCCAAATTTCTGGCAGAGTGAATGGCATCTTGGTGCTCTTTTACTCACAGACGGTGCCCAACTGACCCTACTATACTGTACAATCAACAAAATCAAAAACAAACAATGCACACGTGTGAAATTAAAAATATAAAATGGCAACAATTTACCCATTGCATCCTGTTTATGCATTTGTGTGTACAAAAATTCAGATATAAATATATTTGTAAACAATATAAATAAAAGAGAAAGATAAGAAAAAAACTTTTATGTCAGTAGGTTTTCTTCATTAAAGATTTTTGTTAAGGCAATATGATTTTTTTTCCGTAACTTGTATTTATACACAAAAGTAACATGGAGAACAATAATGTTGAGTTGTGGAACAAAGACCGAAATAAACACCAACAGTTAATCATCAAATGACAAAAAGATGGTTTCTAACTTGGATGATTCGTGCATCCTTCTTGTTTATAAATTAATACTTTGAAAATAAATATTTAACATTTTTCAACCATTGGGTTGCATTCCTGCTGACAATAAAAAAAAAATGTTTCATAATCACTTTGAAGAGTATATAAGCAAAGTCACCAAGCCAGTAAGGAGAAAAGATGACAACATAGGACAGCAGTTCATGATAGCACAGCTTCAAAGATATTCCCTTGCTCATTCACCCGTCTTCTTCACTAAGCTATATGACACTTATGCTCTTCTGCACCAAGCTACATGACACTTACACTTTCCTTCTCATTTTCTCCCTTGATTCTTTTTTCTCACACATACATGCAAAGAAATCACATTTCTTTTCATCTTAACAAACAACTGCAAAAAAGGAGCTTTAACGGGCATATACACTGAGAAAAATTTAGTTGTAAAAACACAAAAATAAAAATATTTAAAAAAACTGTCTTGCTTTTTTCTTTGTGAGTTAATTCAAATCCACAACAAAATTGGTGATCCCAACATGATTCAAAAATGTAACACAGTGGTCACAAATTTTGAATTACAGTACTACAGTGAAGAAAATGGCGATTTACCTCGTCAAACCAAGTGACAGCATGTCACGTGTATCCTATGACGGAAAAGAAAATTACTTACCAAAAAAAAGGACACGTATTCTGCATGACATACTGAAGACAGAATATTTAGATTAAAAACAAGTCCATCGCAGGAGTCTCTATAAAAGTATTTTGATATGCAAAAATTTGGCATCCTCTCCCATTTGTTGACGAATGAAAAAAATGCTTGGCCGATAAAAGCAGTTGGTGTTCTTGAATCGGGAGGGAAAAATTGATGTATTTTGGCTACCAGATTCATCGGAGAGTGAGTTATTTTTCTGACTGGTTACATGCATTGGAATTTGTGAGATAGTACCTGCGCTTCAAGTTTTCGGCGTTTCTTTCTGCCCCCGATATTCGAGTCTGAACTTACAGTGATTTGTTCTCTGCGTTGTGGAATTAATCTGCGACAAACATTTCCTTTGCTTTCAGAACGCTTACAAGTACATTCTAAAATATTCTCATAACTTACTATGTAAAGGAAAAACAACTCATGACATTTAAAACTATATTAAATAAATAAACAAAATAAAATACATAAAAATTCAATAACAGCAAAAACATTTTGTTCAAAAAGCCAAAAAATGATGTAATTTAGTGTCCTTCATAATTCACATTTTACTTTACACATTAAGTTTAGAATATTTTATAGCATTCAGTCATTAAAAATTTGTAAACTTAACATTATTTTATTGGTTGAGTTGATATAAAATTATTAATATATATGTTATATACAAGTTTCATTATAAAACAATGAGAACTTAAGGATTTATTTAATTTTTAAGATGTGATAATTTAAGAAAAACTCTTTTGAGGCATAGACACAATATTTGAAAAAAAATGAAACTGACAAAACAAAATCTCTGAAAAACTGGCTCATGAAAGGTGAAAGTAAACAGGTGTTGGATAATTTTTGTCTAAACTTTCATTGGAAACCAGGAAAATTGTTTGAAATATAGAAAAAAAATGCTTAACAAAAATATTTTCATTGGTCTATAACTAAACTTATATAAATGAAAAATACACTCAGTGTGTATAATATATATATATATATATATATATATATATATATATATATATATATGTTTTATTAAAGATGATAGACAAGGTACTGTAATTAAGGTTTTATTAATTTTTCTTGTGTTTGAACAAGCGTTTTCTTTTCTGGACACAGTGTGTAGAAACTGTTTAAATGTTTTGTAATTCTGTGCACTATCGGCTATACTTTAAGCCATTATCAAGGATGATTTTATTTTCACTTTCTAACTGGATGTATGAGTTGTGTGTATGTATCTAGAGTCATAGGGATGTTTTGTTTTTGAAACAAAGTCAGCACATTATGGCTGCGTTTATAGTTAATATCATTAAGTGTTGGCTTTTTCTTTTTTATTATTAAGGTTTCCATTATTTTTAATCTTTTTTTACATGTGGAAATATGCTTGTATTTTCTACTAGTATGTTTCAGATGGAGTCTGGGCACCAGACCAGATATATCTTGAGATTCTTGAGAAAATCCAAAGAAGGTCTGTAACATTATTGGTCTTGACCTGACATTGTTTCCCTCTGTCTTTTCTGTAAATATTTTCATGGCAGTTATTCTAATGATCTCTTCTCCTTGGTACCCTGACTGCATGAATTGAAGCATACTACTAGATTGGCAAATAGGTCTCATTGTTTTACTGTTGAATTAACTGGATGTAACCTTAAATTATATTCTGCTATTTTCTTTTCTCACCCTTCTCCCATGTGGAAATCTCTTCTACTTCCTTGCTCTCCTGCCACCTCGAATCTTCAAACATTTTACATGCAAAGTCAAACACCATCTTCACCTGTTCCTTTAATTGTCTTTTCTCCTCACTTCTCATTCAATCTTTCACTCCCAGTAACCTCTTACACTTTAATAGCATTCTCACCTTGCTTGGGGTGAAATGATTAAAAAGAAAATTGCTCAAATTTGTCAAGTAGATTTACTCACTACTTCCCTCTGCTCCTCTTGCCTTCAGTGTGTCTTGTGAGTGTTAAGTTCTCCAGCCCTCATTTCTCCCCTAATCAGTCTTTGGTATTCTCATCATCCATCTATTGACCCAAATCTTTGTTGTCTAAAGTCCTGTGTCATATATGGCTTATTATTCTATTTGTATGATTCATTTTGATTTAATATTGCTTTGTATTGATCTTTGCTTAGTATTTTTAACATCTTATATGGACATACAGGTGTTTAGTTAGTATTATTAACATCTTGCATTGACTAGTTTCTATTATTAACATCTTATATGGATGCTCTTTATTTAACAGTTGCATATTAAATGCCAAAGTAGTTCAGTATTTTTGATCAGTTTTATTATTTTCTGAACAGTTATTTACCAGTTTCTAAAAGAGGCTTTTTATTTATCAACTACAAAATTTTATGTAAGAAGCTGAACGAGCATATAACTAGTTAGCATTATGTTAAATTATCTCCCCATCTCTTTCATTTTTACTTCTTAGGAAAGTTGAATGTCAGACTTCAATACATCTTATGAAATAATGTAGCAACCTGTATCTGCCCATAAAGAAATTGTCTAGGATTTATATGCAGACAACTTCGTGTCATGACCTATATTACAATTTTTTTCCGGTGAATTTGAATTTAGCATCGGTCACATTCAATTGGTTAATCATGGTAAAGTCCACAAACCTATTTAAATTATTTATTTCATATAATATAAAAATTTATTTTGTATATATATATTAACACATTCTTTATGCAAGGCCATATAGATCTATGGTAGAACACTTGTTGTTATTCTAAGATAACCTCCATCACCAGGCATAATTTAAAGGACGAGTCTATTTGATGTTGTACTGATTTTTCCATTAAAAAATATTGTCTTTTTATGAAGTGAATTGTTAATGTTCCTTCCCAAGAATCCAATTGTTTCCTTCTTCGTTCTTTAGACATTGTCATGGACACAGGAAGAAAAAGGACAAAAAACTAAATGAAATCAGATACACCATATACACAAAACATATCACATCAAATATAAACATCACTTTAGTCTGATGAAGTCCTAAAGAATGAAACACATCACACAAAAACTTTTTTCCATTTTGTCATAGTTTTTCATAAAATTATTCTTGATATATAAAAATTCATATCATTTAACCATACAAGATTAAACCGGAGACTTCCCTCGGATATTGTATTGCAGAGATTAAATCCAGTAGAGCAATACTGTAGAGTCATGAGTTTGATCCTCACTAGGTGCCACAAATAGAGCTAAACATAGTAAATAATCCTAAATGGCTCAGCAGGCAAAGAACTCAAATCTAGAAATATCTTTTCAACAATGTAATCTCCTTTATCATATTTTTTTTACCATAGTTGAAACAGCCAAGACTGTTTCTTGTTTCTTTCCTATGAACTGAAGAGGGGAAAAAAATTATTCAGTTCTTCATAAAGAGCATCCCGGTTATGATGATAAACTGCATCTGCGTCCTGGGTAAGATGATAAACTATGTCCAACAGCAAGGCCTTTGATCAGAGGTTTTGAGTAGCGTGAAACCACCTCTTAAGTGTTGCTAGGTCCACCCTGACCCGGGGTGGTAGCACCTGTTAGGGTCCCAGCTATGGGCAAATAGTTAACACTCAGACTATATCCGCGTCCTCGGTATGACGATAAACTACATCCATGTCCTGGGTATGACGATAAATTACATCCAACAGCAAGGCCTCAAATAATATGTTTTTGAAAAAATAATGTTGCCAACTATACGTTTTTGAGGAAAAATAATATTACCAGCTATATGTTTTTGAGGAAAAAATATTGACAGAAACGGATTTTTGACAAAGCAAAAATATTACCAGGAAAAAAAAAAGTTGTCGGCATTAAATGACCCATTGAGGTTGATATGCCATAAAACAAAACAAACCAAACAAACCAAATCTTCATAAAGAAATTTATTAGCTTTTTAGAAAACAAAGATGGAGGCATCAATACAATTCAATGGAATTGTTTGGCCTCTTTGTGCTCAACAAAAAACTGAATTGGCGACTTTCTATCAGATATTTAAAACCATAGTAATTATAATAAAAACATAATAATTACAAAGAAAAAACACTAACCCTTGTTTTTAATAATTTCACCCCAAGCAAGGCAATAAAGCCACTAAGACACAAGGTCCTACTGAGTGTGAATGAATAAGAAAAAAACATCAAGAAGTGAAAAAAATAAAAGAGGAATCAAGTTGAGCAAGCTATCATCATAGATTGAAGAAAGGATTCAGTTTGAAACCCACTGAAGGTTGCCCAGATCAACAGACACCTGCACAAGGACCAAAATTTAATAAAAACAACAAAGATGAATATATTAGCCTCAATGTAAATAATTTCTTGGTACTATTATCTGAACCTGCAACTTGCATAAAAATTCCTGGTGTATACACTACCTGGCCCAGAGATTGAACTCTCAATTACTATCTCACCAAATTCACAAACAAATACTTTAATTCATATAACGATTGTCATTTGCCAAATCAGTAGCAGAACAAACAATAATCAAGCAGGGCTAAATAAGGACTAAAAATGAGATGATCCTTAGCTATGGATAGTGGAATGAGAACAATCTACTCCCATAGATTAAATAGTGTTCAATTTGAAATTCCTTGAAGGTTACCCAAACTATCCTGGCAGAGTTCCATCAGCATCAGAACCAAAAACTTTCAAGCCACCAAAAAAGAAGTCAAACAATAAGAGAGAAAGGCTTGACAAAAATCAATTCATCTTTTTATATTGAGGGGAAATTATACATAAAGCCTGATTTATTTTTGTAGATTTATATTCATAAATAGGGAAGCTCTTGTCCCCAAAACTTACTGCGTTTTTCAGGCATGTTCCACTTTAAGTCAGTAGAAAATGTGAAGCCAAGAAGGCACAGTGTGTTACTCTCCAGGAGTGAAGCATCAGCCATGCTGATGGTGGTCAGGAAAGATTCTCTATGGTGGTTAAATGAGAACAGTTTTGCTTTGGACGAGTTAAATTTTTACAAGCCATTATATTTTATTTTATTTTTATCAGGACTCACTTTAAATCCTTCATCCTAGAAATTCGAGCAGAAATTAGCTGGATTGCTTTAGATGTTATAGTGATACTGTATTTTATAAATATTTCTATTGACTTTTCATTCCTTAAAGCATAATAATTAAAAGACAAAAGCTAACCTCATTGATTGTTTGGACCAATTATAAACAGTCAAAGGTTCTGTGTAGTGCACTTTGCATGGAATGTCTCTGGAGATTTTGCCATTTGGTTTGGGTGGCTCAGCAATGCCGGTCAGACTGTAAAATATGGCTGTGCCATCAGGAAGAGGAAAGAATATTGAACCCTGCAAATAAAATAAAAAAAGAAAACTTTTAAAATTTTTATTGTTACAATATCTACAGCTTTGCTTTCATCAGAACTACATTGATATTTTAAAGTTCAGAGCTGTGAGATAGTGGATAATCTTAGTTGCCCCACTAATAAAATGCAATTTATAAGATAATCTGAGAATTCATTTCTATCTACAAGAATTAAATGTATGAAGAAAATTTTATAGAAAGTAGAATTGAATCTGATACTTACAGTGTGCTTTTTATTATCGGCCACTGTCATAGTCATTGGTGAGTATGTAATCTCATATTGTTTTGTTGATTGAGGCTCCACTGAGAATTTATGCACCCCTTGCCAGTAGTTCCCATCAATAATTGGGCGGAGATCCCACTGCTGATTTGATCTGTTACTGATTGGTATACTCTTTGTCTCTTTGTGCCGTACAAAAGTCTGGAAGTGGAGTACTTCTCGAGAGGTAGGGGTACTGGCACAAGTACCTGTGAGGGTCAGTTTCAGAGGAGGATACTCACCATCGTTCACAAAGCACATTAAGTTCTGAAAATATAAAGCAAAGACCAACCATTAAAAGATGACAAGTGATTGATTTATTCATTTTTTATGGGTTATCAACCCTTTTCAGGTTATTTAAAGCCAGAAAATATTCTTAGATTGTAAGAATTTTTTGTGAGTTTCTCTACATACAGATTTTGTGAATTCTTTTCACTTTTCATTAGGCCTATGGCAGCATCACATTGAAATGCCGATTCCTATATGATCATCAACGTTAAGCAATGTCACAACTGGTCAGTACCTAGAGGGGTCACTGTTTGGCAAAAGCAGGTACTGTAAGCTTGGATTTGCAAGTGGTATGATGGATGGATCCATAGAGCTGTGATTTAGTTGGATGTTGTCTCCAAGAGATGTTAAGTATAGCTCTCAACATCCAAGTGTATGTTCCATCAAGCTTAGACTACACTGAGTCAACTCATCCTCATTCTGTTTGTATTCCTTTGATAATAAGGTAGTTCCACAAAGACAACTTCTTTCCCCAAACTGTCACTTTGTGGAACAGACTCCAAGTCACTACAAGCCTCTTCAAGTCTAAAGTTAACCTTTACTTAATCCTATATAATCTCATAATATGCAAATATGATATTTTTCTATAATCTTATGTGAATGCAGAATATGCCTTGCAGGACACTGCTGTCAACCAAAACAAGAACATGTAAGTGATCTACTGCTCTGGACACGTATCCATGGAGCAAGACATGTCCGTCACCCAGCAGCCACCTATATTGACCAGCTATGTTATGACATAGAATGCAACCCTAATGACCTTCTGACCATGATGAAGGACTGTGATGGTTGGTGTGATAGATTCATGAATATCCAAGCTAGTTTAACTGAATAAAATAAATATGTGGCATGGTGGGTCCTAGCTGTAAAGGTTTGAATGGGTGGAACTAAAAAGTGAAGGTCATCTGAATTTTTATTACCGTGGAAATAGCAATTTACGGTAGCAAGAGGCTAGCAATGTGGGAAAGGAGTTGCAGGGTAAAAAGCAGCCAAATAATCTGTTTAAATATAGACATCAGCAAATTAGACATCAGCAAATTAGGCCAGGAATTTTATACATGTTGGTAAGAAGAAATAATACAGATTTGGTGATCACACACTATTTAATAATTTTATGGGTTACCACCAAAAAGATTATCCTGTTTTGTTTGTTTTTTTTTTCACAAGTGTAAACATACAACTGTGGTCCCCAGTCTGACATGACAGATTCAACCCATGATGTATTTCAATGTGCCATGTCCTTTAATGATGTGGTCAATTATGGCTCTCCACAACTTCATATTACTTGCATTTGTCTTTTCACCATCACTCACAGACCCTATTCTACCTTTACACAACCTTGTTAGGTTATTGATTCATTCATTTTTTATTGGTTATCAAGAGGTTACCTTGGAATTGTAAATGAATAATAATAGAGACCTCTCATTTGCATGACAAGTTCACAATGCATTGGCTTAAAAGTGATTCCTTTACTCAGTCACACATCTTCCTCACTAAGCTTTATGACACTTAAACTTTTCCTCACCAAATTAAATGACACTGTGTTGTGGAGTAAATAAGACCCCCCCCCCTGGTAACACAAATGAACTAGGTAAGACACTTTAAATAAAGAACTCAAAGCAAGTTAGGAGAAGTCTGTTGGAGTCAGTCAAGGAGAAAGAATTGATGGCAACGAGGGATCAAACACATACTGAGTAGGAAAAAGTACTTTTTGCTTTCAGACACATGATAACAGTGTCAATGAGAAAATTAGAACCAGGTTGGTTTAATTTTTTCCTTTGATATGTGTAAAAAAGAAAAAAATAGAGAAAGAAAGAAAAAACACCCAGATATTCCTTAAATATGGAAGAATTATTATCCCAAGTGGTAAAAATACAGCAGCAGTTGTTGAAACTCCAGAAACAACAATAAAATTTAAGTGAAATAATACAGATGAAAATGGAAAATTCACTAAGTTCTTTCCCTCCAAATGACATGGCAAATGCCATCATCTGAATTCATATGTAATTCAGATGATGGAATTACCTTTTCTGCTTATTTTAAAAGATACAAGCAAATTTTCAGAGATGAAAGCAGTGACTGGGAAGATGAGAAAAAACAAAACTTTTATTGCGAAAGTTGGAACATGAAAAATACTGTAATTTTTGTACCACCGAAAAACCAGGAGAAATTTACTTTGAAGAAACAGTAAATATTCTGATTAAAATTTCAGCAAAAATAGTTTGTTATTCAATATTCATTGGAAGTGTATGAATCTGAGGAAAAAAGAAGACAAAGATTTTGTCACATATGCTGGAAACATTAACAAGGAGTGTGAAAGATTCAAATTAAATGAACTGACTCTGGATATGATTAAAGACTTAATTTTTGTTCAAGAATTAACAACAAAAAAAGAAACATAGAAATACACGTGAGAATTCTAACGAAACTTGAACAGAATCCAAAACTAACACTAAAAGAAATATCAGATGAATGTCAAAAGAATCTTAAATCTGAGACGAGATATGGAGAAGAAAGTGAAGGAAAAAAAGAATGCACATGCATACAAGCTAAAGAAAAATGTGCAGAAAGAAAAATTAACTGATGTTTTAAATGTGGAAGCTTACATCTGAGAGACAACTGTCTGTTTAAGAATTCAAAATGCTACAAGTGTGGAAAAGTCAGGCATAAAATGTCCCACTTTAAAACTAAAGCAAGGAAAAGTTCTCACAGAAAAAATTTTGTACACAGCATTGCAACAGAAAAAATAATTACAGAAAACAAAAGGAAATTTGAGTATGTGAAAATTAATAATGTGGATGTAAAAATGCAACTAGACACTGGTAGTGATATCGCAATAATTAATGAAGCTACATGGAAAGCAAACAGAAAACCAATATTAAAAAGAACTTAAAAAATTGCGCATAGTGTGTCGGGTAAGAAATTATTTTTTATTGATGAAATGATTGGTAACGTTTCATTTTGTAACAAGTGTATAAAAGCTAAGGCTTATGTGTTAAAAAGTACTACAAACTTATACGGTACTGACTGGATGGAATTATTTGAGTTATTTACCTATAAATATTTATTGCAAAAATGTAAGTGGACAAGTTACCAGCTTAAAAAAAACAGTATGAAAATTTAAAGGAAGAATTGAAAAAATGTTTTCCAGATGTTCTGTCGGATGAGTTGGTTCAGTGTTCCAAAGTCAAAGCGAAATTTCAAGTGAAAAAAGAGTCAATGCCAGTGAAACGTAGTGTACTATTTGCAGCATTGGATCAAATTGGCAAAGAATTAGTCAGAGTTGAAAAAATAGTGTAAGTGAAAAGATTGACCATTCAAAATGGGCAGCCCCAGCAGAGTACATAAAGAAAAAAAATAATAAAATTCATGTTTGTGCTGATTTTTTGACAGGGTTAAAAAAATATTTAGAATCCCATAATTACCCATTATTAAGTCCAGAGGAAATTTTTGTGAATTTAAATGGTAGAAAAATTTTTTCAAAGCTGGATCTTTCTGAAGCCTATTTGCAAATCCAGGTTGAAAAAGAAGAATGTTCAGAGTTAATAACTATAAATATCCACAAAAAGGGATTTTATAAGTTCAATTTACTTCCTTTTGGGATAAAAGTGGCTCCAGCTATATTTATACAAGTTATGGATATTATGCTTTCAGATTGTAATTTTGCAGTTATCTGGATTATATATTAATTAAAAGTGTATCTAAAAAACAACATATCTGATATGTGAAAAGAATTTTTGAATAATACAAGAATAAAGTTTCAAACTCAGTGAGGAAAAGTGCGAATTGCTTTTGCCTAAAATCAAGTATCTAGGATAAATCATTGACAAAAATGGTTGTCAACCAGATCCGTCAAGAGCAAGTGCAATTAAGAATATGCCTCCTCCAACAAATGTTACTAGGTTACAAGTATTTCTGGGACTAGTAAACTATTTTCACATCTATGTATCTAATATGCAGAATTTGAGAGCTCCATTGAACAATTTGCTTAAAAACGGCATAAAGTGGAACTAGACTGATGAGTATCAAAAAGGTGTTTGAAAAATCAAGAAAATACTAATATCAGACTTATTATTAGTAAACTATGATCTAAAAAAGAAATCATATTGGCATCTGATGAAAGTAGAAAAAAACTCCTGAAATTTGTAGATGCAAAAAACCAACTTCCTCAGTGAGAGCAAAATTTTTACACAAACTGTGTGGAAGATATGGTATCCTGGATGCCATAGTCTTGAAAAATGGTATACAATTCATTGCTTATGAATTTAAAGAATTTTGTATAATGTTCTTGAATGAACATAGTACCTTGCTGTCTCATCCAAGGTCAAACAGACAAGATGAAAAGTTTCTGGGTACTTTTAAGAGAGCTTTGAAAAAGTGAGCACAAAAGCACTACAAAAATTCTTCAGAATATATTGGATAATGGCAAATCCCAGTACACTGACAGAATTGATGTTCACAAGAAAAATTAAAATTTAAAAAAATGTTCAGCAAGTTGTTACCAGGTCAAAAAAGAATAAGAACAGATAATAAAAAGGGCACAAAATTTTTCAAAATTGGCAAAAATGTGTTTTTCATTGTATATAAAAATGGAAAAGAATTTTGGGAAGATGGCATAATAAGGTCACAAATTGGAAAAATGATTTATATGGTAAAAGGAAAAAAAAAAATAGAAATACAAAAGGCATTGGAATCAGTTAAAGAAAAGGTTTACTGAAAAAAGGCGTACAAGAAAGGAAGAACCTATGCAAGTATTGGATGATATTTTTGACTTACTAAAACGCCAAGAATTCATTAAATGTACAAGTATGATTAACGGAAAAAGGAAATGTACAGGAAAACTAGAGGTTGACCTAAAATGAAAGAAATACAAAGATCAGTAAATGGTGAACTTGCCAAAAAGAGGAGCAGGGGTGAATATGAGGAAATAAAATAAAATATTTACTAGTGAAAAAAAAAAGAAAAATTCAAAAGGGCAGATGTTGTGGAGTAAATAAGATACCCTCAATAACACGAAGTAAGTAGGCAAGATGTCTTAAATAAAGAACACTGTCAGGGAAGTCCGTTGGAGTCAGTTGAGGAGAAAGTATTGATGATGTCCCGGCAAGTCGTCTAAAACATAATATTATAACCACTACCTCACTAAGCTATGTAACACTTAGACTTTTCCTCACCAAGCTACTTAACACTTATACTTCCCTTCTCACTTTCTCCTTTGCCTCTTTTTTCTTACACATACATTTGAACTAATCCCATTTCTTTTCATCTTAACAAACAAAACTAAAAAAGAAAGGAACTTTAATACTTATACACTCCGAGAAAAATTTAGTTGTAAAAAAAAACAAAAATAAAAATATTTTATATTTTTATATTTAAAAACTTGTCTTGCTTTTTTCTTTGTTATGGGTTGATTCAAATTCACAATAGGTCTATACCACCAAAATTAAAGTTCTACATTGAGAAAAATCAGAATAAAGCCTAATATCCCATCACTTCAGGAATCTGCATTGCTTGCAACTGCAAATATTTTGTGAAAGGTGCTATCAAATGACTTAATGGAAAACATCCATAATACAAGATCTCTGGTTGATGGAAAACCATGTGAAAGAAGAAAATAATAAAAACAAATTGCAGAAAAATATAGTTTTACCTCATAGCGAATGTCAGGTAAAATTTTTTGTGGCTTAAATATCACATCAAACAAAATCTGTTTGCCTGCAACCACATGACTGTCAACAGGACTAATGTAAAAGTCTGGTTTGAATTTCTCCACATCCCAGTGAACTCTGAAAAAAAAAGAAAAAATAAACAAAAGAGAGAGTAAATATTAAAACAAAATATAATTTATGAAAAAAATTTTCTCACAATGTTTCGGCTGTTATGTTCTCCATCCTTCATCAGGTGCTTGTCAATATGGATAACCTTCAGGAAAGTCAATCTATCTTTAATCTATGGAGTTATATTGTTCTTATTTCATTGACCATGTCTAGCAGTATTTTGTCTTGTTCTCAATCAGTGTGGTTACAGACATAAATGCTGAATGGCAACAGTCTGTTTTATACCTGAATGCAATCTTTAGGCCATGTGGGTTGGATAGTAGTTAAACTATTTACATACAAGCTCTGTTTGAAAAGTAACATAACTGTTCTCACAAACTACATGGTTTCCCCTTCAAAGTAATCCCCCCCTCAAGTAATCCCCTCTGCCACACTTCTATACACTGCTGGAAAGATTCTTCTTAGATGCCACTCAGCAACATTGTTACAGGCCTCTTAATGGTCTCCACATCTTCAAAATGAGTCCCTTTGATGGTGTCCTTGAGCTTGAGAAAAAAAAATAGTCACATGAAAAAAGATCAGATGAATCGGTAGGTTCCAGTACAGCAATATTCCTCTTGGCCAGGAATTACTGGACACTCAGGGTGTTGTGAGCAGGTGTGTCCTCATGGTTAAGCAGACACGATTTGTCCTGTCACAACTCTCGTTTTTTTTGTCATGCACAGAACAAAGCAAGCACTATACTCTCAAGATATCATGTTAGATGATAACACAATCTGCTTATCTCTCTTTCTCCCATAAGCTCACACAGTACATCCAGTCACAGACCTGTTACTTTTCAGACAGACCTTGTATGCTTGTCATTGGGGCATTATAAATAGCAAGGTCAATTATTTCCAGTTTATTATGTTTATTCTAATGGCTATATTAAATAGAATTAAAGTCTGTGCCAGAAACTGATTATTTTATATTGTCTCAGGTTGTTTGTCAAATTTTTAATTCACTTTTACTTCTCATTACTTTTCATGCATTTTTGTATTTATTCATGATTTCCAATTGATTATTATTATCATTATTATTATTATTAAACTGACTTAGTTGTGGGTAATCATTCTCGTCTATTCAACAGCTGTTAGAATAAAACAATAAACCAGAAATAATTTACCTTGCTACACGTAATATCCCAATGGCTAAAATGTATAAATAGTCAAGCTATTATCCAACCTGCATGGCATGAAGATTGCATCCATTCACAAAAACATTTGGTGTTGATCACTGTGTCTCACTTTTATACAAGTTTCATTAAAAAAGGACTACATCTGCGATTAACCTTTTTATTCAATTTTGTGTAAGTTGAGTCAAATGTACAGCCAAGAAGAGCTCGGACATGTAGAACATTCATAAAATTTATACATAATTTATGTCAAGGAAAGAAGAAAATTATAAGAACAAAAGAAAAATTGAACAAAAAATTAACATCAGTACCTTGCCATCCATTTTAATGAAAGTTACACACACACACACACACACACACACACACACACACACACACACACACATATTGATGTGTTCATAATGAAATACATAAATCAAAAATGTCACACTGAGTTGTGGCCATAAAAAAATTAATTAATTAATTATAATGTCAAAAATGATTATAAAAAAATAATTATAACAATTCTAATTATCATTAATTCACTCATTCTAAACCAATGAGAATCAACCCAACTTTTCTCCTCTTCACATACAAACATGTGACATTCTCACTATCAGACAAGCAGTCAACACGGAGAGGCTGTCAACATGTACATCAGCTAAAACTTTGGCTCATTTTCATTTTCAGGTCATGATAGTAATATTTATCCCTTAACACTCAAAAAAAAAAAACAGAGGTAAAGAAAACCCAAACACTTTTGTATTTTTCCAACTGAATTATCTTGACATATATATATATATATATATATATATATATATAAAGACATACAAGAAAGATTGTATACATTTACCTTATTCTTTATTTTATACTTCTGTTGGATTTCAATCCATATTTGATTTACATTTGACTCCAAACTCACAATTTTACTCAATATTACTGTCTCTCATGTCCCCAAACCCACATAACAACCAAATAATAAATAAAACTCATTTTGTTGTTTCCATGTCTTGCTGTTTCTCATTTTTATGAGTATTTTTGCACATATAAATGCAAGAGGCTTTACAATTATTTAGTTATAACTCCCTTACTATATATCTATATCTATCTATCTATCTATATATATATATATATATATATATATATATATGAATTGAAAAAAAATATGGATTAAATCCAATAGAAAGATAAAATGTGGAACAGATAGGAAAACAATTAAAATTGAACATTTCACTTTAATTACAATTCACCTGTAGTTAAAGTGTTAAATTTATAAAAGTTTCCATTTTATACTCACCTGGAGCCATTTATATTAGCTTACTGATCATATTTTCCCCCCTTTTTTCTTTTCTTTCCCTCGTTTTATTAATAAATTTTTATTTTAGTCATGGTTCCTTTTTCTCCTCATATTTTCTCACAGTGCAAATTGTTTTTTTGTCAATCAACATGACCAACGTATTATTCTAATGGTGTATTAGTTGAAAGGGATCTCTAAAGAAAGAATGCTTTCCTGCATTTTCAAATCTGTGTATATATGTTCTGAGGCATTAAATTTCTGATATATATATATATATATATATATATATATATATATATATATATATATATATATATATATATATATATATATATATATGACCACTTTCTTTTTACTATGAAAAAACTTTTATACTTTCCAAATCTTACCTTGCATTGATGTCTCCTGTGTTGCTGAGGACTAACTTGCGTGTACTGTAACTTTGCAGAACAACAGCCCCAAAAGGGATGTAGTCAGTCTCTAAGTCAAGTTGCATTGCTAAGCAGCTTCCTTGAATGACAAAAAGGGGTTGACTGTAGCCAGCTGCATCTATGAATACCTGTATGCAAACATAAGAGCATAATCATATATATATATATATCACTTTAAACATTATATTTAGTGGAGTAGACACTCTGTTTATTTTTTAACCAGTATTTTTATTTATTTTCATCTATGAGCCTGAATATTTGAAAAATCTTTTTAAATGTAAATATGCACTTTCTCTGACAGGATATGAACCTGTGTCTCCCTGGGCAGAGGGAACCATCATTAGATCTGACGTGGTGTAGACTGACTGAGCTACAGAGAACTTAGCTGATAAATGGTGATCCTAACTCAATCTTATGCAGAAGATTCATCAGTGTGTTATGAAAGTGTTATTTGATTCTGTTTACATTTGTATGAATACAAAAATAACTATCTACTCTTACATATCATGTGTCATAAGACAACTCTACACAAGTGGAGAAAAGATTCACTGCCTAAATTGGAGGCAAACTAAACAGATGTCCCTTTCCTCATTTCTCAACTTGAGAGATACCGGTTCCATATGGCTATTGCAGGTGAATGTGACATTCAAATAAGACACTTCTTCTTGTCAACATTTCTACTCTGGACAAATTAGTTTTTAATACCTTCTATTATACTATTTGTAAATTTCAGGTCATGTTTGGTCCTTCACATTACCCAGGGTAATGCGGATTACCTAGCAACACTTATCTACCCTCCAGGTAACAAGAGACAAGTTGACTAGGTTACATGGTAGCAGCATCAAAGTGCAGTCCCTGACCTGTCTAGTAGGGAGAAATGGATTAATGCCTTTCCTAGCACAATGAAATCAAATTGAATCATGACTTAGTAGATTATCAGAGCACCATTCTGGATCCTTCATAACAATTCATACCTGTAACAGTGTCTATCTTCTATCCAAGTAGCATGAGACAAGTTGCATTAGATTACTATGGCAAATACATATCAATATATATATAAAAGAGGCTCTGAGTCGCATGTGAACATATCCTTCGAAGCTATTTAGTTACATCCAGGTTTCCCATGACCAGAACAGCTTGGCATATCCATATACAGGCCCCTCTGTAAATTGTCCAGATCTGGGTTTTTGTCAGCTGTCTCATGTCAATAAAAGTGAAGGGAAAACTAATAGTCAGCAGTCAGTTTTTGTCGAGACTCACTTTGCTATCTGTAGTGAACTACCACAGAGGGTGAAGAGGCCCAGTGTTGCATACATTTTTTGCAATGTTAGAAAAAAATGACTTACTTCCAGAGTGAACAGAAATTCAAATGTGTCTTGTGTGTAAACTGTCCAAAAAGGAAAAAATGGTGGCTTCACGGGTTACATTTAAAATGAATAAATCCTGGAGTCAGATACTATCTCGCAGGATTATTTTTTCACATATGTAAATTTTGGCTGTGAATGAGGAGATAAAAACATGGAGAACAAGGTGACAAGCAGAACAGTTTACTGCTTTGTTAAACAGGCTACACTTGTTGTGGTCAGAAGAGTGTTTGAGAGGAAACAGATTTTGGGAATTGTTTGTAGGAAATGAAAAATTTACAACCTTTTATGTACTGAACTTTTCTACAAGATGGTAGACAAGGCATTTGACACCTGATTGATCCCTGAATTTAGAGGTATTACCACCAATTTACTAATCATGAAGTGGATTGAGAACATTGAGTTGATATGTGAATGTGAGTATCAAGTGTAGCCTGCCACTACAATTAAAGAGGTGGAGTTCTCATTGTAATACCAGCAACTAATTAAGGAGCAGCGGTCAGATGCGGAGCAGATAAAGCAAGCCCTCATGACAACATATGCAATGGACTATGTGGTTGATCAGTTCATGATGAAGCAATTTCCTACTGGGGAAACTGTTGATGAATTTTCGATGTAGCTACAACACTTGACTTGTCTGGTTGGTAGACAGTTGCCTGAGTAATGGATAGTATGTGCATTTGTGTCTGGGCTCCCACAAGACATTAGATGGCTTCTTTGAGCATTGTTCAGAATAGAGACTATAAACTTGGAGCAACTTCTAACCCAGACAAAGGCCATTATGACTGATAACCAAAAACCTGAAGAGTCAGTTGCCACATTCATCCAATAAATATGCACTGAGAGGCCTTGTTCTGGCATGCACAAGAATGGCATAATTTGTTTTAAGTGTTCTGGTCCCAACCACTTTGCTAAGGACTGTAAACAAAGACGGCTGGAAGGGACGGATAACTAGATGCACAGTCTGCACTGTGAAGTGCATTGCTTTTGTTGGGCACATCTCATGTGAGTGCCAGGGAAAAGGTTCAGGAGAGGAAATGTCAATGTTGGTCTCTTCCCTGAACAAGTAAAGAACAATGCACTACCAGGCATTAAATTTCTCATAGCTTTTGTAGATTTTGGCTGCTTACAGACACTGGTGAGCAGATCTGTATGCCACTTTTGGCGATGCCAGTAGGTGAAGGTGCTGACAGCCGATGACTAAACTCCCATAGCTATTGGGCCTGCACGTCTGTGGGGAAAATGGTACTCTCGAATGAAAGTGAGGAAGTAAAGTCCTAGGCCTTCCCAAAGTCATTACTTGCCAAAGTGTGTTTTCTCTCTGTGGACAACTTGTGGGACACTTTCCCATGTGTGTGGCTGGCTAATAATAGCAACCATCTATATCAAGTGACAAGCAAGTGTGGTGGTATCCAATGGATGGGATGACAGAATTGAAAATGCCTTTATCCATAGCATGCTAATTGAGATAGTAACCAGAGTACATGAAATGGATCCTGTTGGTGGGAACAGGTGTTTGAGTGGCCATGAAATGAAGGTATGGGGAGACGCCAGTTCCTTGGCCACAGGAGTGGTATTGGAAATGAACGGAGACATTGTTGAGGATGCTTGTTGTTTGCATCCAGCAGCAGATCCTAAGCATATCAATTTAACAGAACTCGATGCAATGATAAAGGCATCAATCTGGCCCGCCAATGACAGATGATGGTTTTGCACCTGGTCACTGACTCTATGTGTGTTCATCGTTGGATATCAGACACTTTGACTGGGAAGGTATGTGTAAAAATGAGGGCAGCCAGTGAGATGTTGATAACGGTGGCTGGAAAAACTTCCCTCACTGGTTGATGAGTATGCATTGACAATAGATGTGAAACTGGTCAAATCAGTGCTAAATTGGGCAGACCACCTCACCAGAGTGCCCCAGAGGTGGTCGGAGCAGCACAATGAAGAAGTCAAACCTGTACAACTGGCATGTACCACTGTAAGAAAGTTGGGTGAGAGTCAGGTAGCTAACACCCACTGACAATGTGTGCATCTGGGTATGAAGAGGACACTGTATTTTGCCAGGTCTGTCAACCCTTCAGTATCAACAACAGTTGTAAAGTCAGCCATCAAGAATTGTGAAGCTTGTCAATCTATCTGGCACCAGTACACTGGCAGAAAGGAAAGATTGGAGTGAAAAACAACTGGAGCAGGTTAGCGATGGATATCACAAACTACAGCAGTGGACACTTCCTAAGCTTTATTGATTGTGGTCCATCTCGATTTGTAATATGGCGACCACTTTATTGACAAGACTCCACAAGTGTCATTAACCAATTAACATCATTTTTTTTTCGAGCAGGGTCCACTGACTGAAATCTTAACTGACAATGATACAGCTTTCACGTGTGGGCACTCCAGAAAGTTCCTCAGTGACTGGGTTGTGCTGCTTTGATTTTGATGTCCTTATGCACCAACAGCAAATGGTATAGTCAAAAGGAATCACAGAAGCTGCTATATAGGAATAAAGTGTTGCTGTCAACACTGAAGTTTGAACACAGATCACCAGAGAACAAACACTAGCAATCCCATTTTGAATAAGTAGATCACATGATAGTAAAGGAAATGTATATATGGGAATTAGCGTGGTGTCTAATTGATCACCATTTGTACTCTATCCTCTATTATTATACGGATCTCTATTCTCTATACTATTCACTATGCTGATTACGATATGGATCGCGATATTCAGTGTTTACTTTCCATTATTATGCAAGTACTATTAGTGTGAGTGTTATTCGAAGGCGTCTGACACCAGTATTGTTCAATGGCATTACTATAGTTGTATCAGTAATTACCAAAGTCCCTACTACAATGAGCATTATGAATGTGACAACAAGTATTCATTGACATCACAAAAAAAGCATTAAAACTGTTACCACTAGAAAGCAGTGCTCAATACCAGAGGCAATCTACTGTCATAACATCACACCTAAGAACAACCTCTCACCATCTAGTGTCAACAGATGTGCTACATAAGTATCATGTCCATGTATGGGGCATTGATTGCAATGCTTCCATCCAAAACATGGAATACTCATGGAGCGTAAGAAATGGGAGATTTTGTTTGGGCTAGGACACTGCAAGGGAGGTGAACGACCAAGTTTAAAACAGGCTGCATAACCAAGGTTAACAGTTTGTAGTCAGTACAGATTGACAGTATTCCCCATGAAGTGAAGGACTTGTGTCCCTTTTGGGGTCTGTATTCTCTATCTAAACATAGAGGTGATTCAACAGAAAGTGAGCTGTTAGTTGACTTGAGATCAACTTTGACAAGCGATTCTCCTGATACCAATAGCATAGAGTCTCAATGACTCCACCAATGGTGATTTATCTGAAGATGAAGCTTGTGTTTCTCCCCCTCAGAGGAGTACCCAACAGAAGAGGCCTCCTCCTGGTTGCATTTGTTGTGATCATGAGATCAGTGGGGAGTGTACTGAACTACCAGAGAGAGAGCAAAGGGGTCCTGGGTTGCATGCATTTCTTGCTAGAAGAAAATGGCTTACCTCCAGTGCAAACACAGATTCGAATATACCTCACATGTAAACTGTCCGAAAAGGAAAGAAATCGTGGCTTCGTGGGTTACACATACTCTCTCAGAAGGTTATCTTTTCACATCTGTAAATTTGGACTATAAATGAAGAGATAAAATGTGGAGAATGAGGCGACAGGTAGACCGTTTACCACTGTATCAAACAGGCTATATTTGTTGCGGTCAGAAGATTGTTTGAGAGGAAACAGATTTCAGGAATTGTTTGCAAGAAAAGAAACAAAAAGTTTACAACCTTTTATCTATGCTATCATTGGAGATTTGGTGTCTTGTAAAGATGTTCACTTGGCACATTTTCTTCTGGAAGTTACGTGGGTTTTGGAGCAGTAGCCATTTCTTTTCTTCCTTTCTCTATCTCTTCTCTGCCTGTTCCCTTTTAACTGTCCAGAGAACAATCTATTACCAGTTAAGTGTCTCCACCAACCTCAACATACCCTTGCTTTAGGGTGTCAGAAGAAGATATTAATCCATGACCTGACCTACAGGGAGAGGTGTATACATGCCTTTACAAAGTGTAGTAGTATGAACTGAAGAAAAAGTACCTCACCTGCAATTTGATCTCAGTCAAACAATTTCATTTTCTGTACTGTTACCAATTCCTCACCTCCACAATTATTGAGGCCAGAATTAAAAGAGTATTCACAATTTCAGTAATAAACAATATAATCAAATAGAGATATGAGTACACTATTTACATTATTCGGGCTATTGTCCTCATCTTTGTTGCCATATTTATCACAACATTTCGGCCATTGTACACTCTGGCCTTCTTCAGGTTGTTGGAATGTCAAACTGAACCCTTTATTTCGCTCATTCAGTTCAACATTCTTACCACCTGAAGGAGGCTGGAGTGTATAATGGCCGAAATGTTGTGATAAATATGATGACAAAGATGAGGAGAATAGTCCAAATAATGTAAATAGTGTACATAATACCTCATCTCAGAAATATAGACACATACAGAGATATGAGTGTTCATTTGTGCTTACCTCTTCAGAGAACTGGGGGATTCTTGTTGTTGGCTTAAAGATGACTTGTATATTTATTGTCCCCACCTTTGCTGGGAGAGTAATGGTTGATGACGGGGTGACAGAGATGACATCTTTAAGTTGTGTGCATACAGGTGAGAACTGAAGATTGAACGTCATGGAAGCTAAGCTCTTGTTGACAATGGGGATGGTCCGTTTGGTACAGCTGCCGATACTATGGGTGCCTAACTTCACAATTTTGTGCTTACTTTCAGCAACTGTCACCTGTTAAAGACACAAAGTTGCATGATTGCCTTCAATCTTTCTACATCACATAAATATATTAAAATGAGAGAAATCATTAACACTTTCACTGCTGCCTTGTTGGAACATTGCTGCCTGGCTGTGCTGGCTCATTTCAGGAAAATAGGAAATAAATGACGATAAAGAGACTGACGATAATTTCTCACAGGTGCCAACATTTCAGCTTCAATTCAATCCACTGGAGGACAGATTAAAGTAAATGACATTCCCAACAGACAATATAATCAATAACACTGGTTTCACCATACAATTACCAAAGTTAAGTAACTTTGAGCCTGATCACTACCTAGATGGGTGACTGCTTGGGAATGCCATGTGTGGTAAGTTTGGATGTGCTGGTGGTGTTACTGATAATGGCTTGGAATTTTTAATCAGAGAACCAAGTTCCAATTCCAGCTGGGTTCATTATATTTGCTGACGTGCAGTGATTGCCTTAACCAAAACAATCATTTTCCACAGCTAGCACAAACGAATACTTCTCTACAAGTTCGTTTAACAGAACTTAAGTTTAACGGCTAGTTAAACTGAAACAATGTATACAGCTGGGGTGAGGGAGAAGGAAAAGATTACCTATATAAGAAAAAAGAGGAGGGTGTTCTTTGCAGGTGTGCTGAATAAAAGTACATGCAAATATTACCCCTAATTTATGCCCATCCCTCAGTTTGAGGCACAGACACAAACCAATGACAATACCAGCACTCACTTCATCAGCAAGCACCCATGAGGGAAACCTATCCCCACCCCCAGAAAAATTACAATAAAAAAAGGACATAATGGCTAGACTAAATGAAACAATTATTTATCTACAAGTTATTTTGAGGAAACTTAATTTTAACAGCTAACTAAACAAAGCAACTGTCACTATGTATATAGCTGGGGGATGTGAGATGAAAAAAATTACCTGTTAAAAAATAAAAATAAATTAATTAAAAACAAAAAAAAAACAATTGAAGGAGTGGGGCTCCATCATCATTTTCTAATTCATATGCAAAGTGGTTATAGATAAACAAAAGGATTGTTTATCTATAACCACTTTGCTGTTTTCTCGGCAGTCTCTCATACATTTTGGATTGATTTTTTCATATTCCCTGTCAGAACAAAACTTGTCAGGATTCTGATTAAGGATCTTGCCACTAATCCTCTACACCCTACTTCAGTCGGTGTGCAGCTTGTTTTCCAGCCTTTCTGATGTAATGAAATAACCTGCCACCCCCATGAGTGGCAGCACTATAGGTGGTAACCACCTATAAGTATCCGTGAGGACACTGGACAGGAGAATCGAGCTGGGATCTGCAAAACTAGCGGCCTTCCGATAGCAGCACGCAAACAACTGCATTGACTTGTAACGACTGTATGCATAACTATTACTTCCTTGCTTGTTGTACTGGTTTCTACAATAAACCTGTTACTATTTATCAACCGTGTTTGTCCATTCCATATTCCTATTAGCATGGAATATAACACTTTCTTTCTGCACTTATCCATTAACACTTGCTATTTTGTTCTTTTCTGTTTGTTTGCTTCTACATTGTTGTCCCAAGCAACAGTCAGTTCCAACATAATTATTTCTTTTGTTGAGTTAAAGGATATGACTATATCTGGGCGCAGGGTTGTCTCTACTATGTGATTGGGAAATTTCATTTGGCTCCTCTGATCCACCTTGATCTGCCAATCTTCAGCTGATGAAAGCATATTGAGTGTTTTTGGGATTTCTTCTTTCCGGCCTTAATGAAATTTATTGTGCATCTGTTCAGTTTTAGGCTGTTCAAACAGACTGCAGTGTCAATTGTGTCTGCAATTGTCTAATATCAGAATGTGGCACCAGTGATAATGTCCATCAGTCAAAGATCTAAAGCACCCGCTTATTACATGCTGCAGTGATCCTTTACCTGTACATAGTTGTCAAGCTAGGGACTCCATTTTATTCCAGGTGTGAAGATTTGTGGAGCTTGGCAATATGTCATATACTGCCTGCACCAAGAACTTTACTTGGTTATAATTGGTGCACAATATGTCTGACCATTTTATTCTCTGCTTTGTTATTTCCTCTCACCTTGTCTAGGCCCCTTGTTGGTTTAACCCGACCATCTTAGTCATTCTTCTTTCTTTTACTCCTGGGCAAATTTCTTCTTGTCTAAGGTGGCTTCCCTCCTTTGCTTTGTTTCTATTCGTAGGGAATGTAACCAAAACCTGCCTGTCCTTCGGCAAGTGCACCTACAAGCATTTTTTATCACAATCTCTCTTCTACCACTTTTAGTTCATTTGTAGCACTCCATTTTCTACCTAATTGAACTACAATGCCTGCTTCACTTCTGAGTCTATCAAGCATTTATATTGCATTTCTGTTCTTGTTCTAGCAACTATATATTCTTCTGCTAAACTGCTGAATGGGAGTTGTAATGCATTGGATTTTCCTCATAGGGCTACGTTACTAAGACAACCGAGAAGCCCTAGACACCTTCTCAGATATCCACTGATATTCCTCTCCATTCATTCTACTGTTGACATTGAAAATTCATAGATTGCCAGCAACTACAGGACTCTCAGCAGAATTGCATGTTGGTATATCTATGCTTTGAAGTGACCAGATAATCCTGATTTATCAAACATACTTAGCCAGGTTCAGAGATCCTTAATCATTTCCTGGATTGCTGCCATATCCTTTAGTGTACAATCAAACATTTTCCCCAAACTTTTAACTGATTTCTCAGTTAACGTTGGGATAGTCCCTCAGGATACTACGAAGCATGTCTTTTCAGCTTCCCTGCCTTGTTTCAAAACTAGTGACCTTGATTTTGCCAGATTAAAACTCATCCTAGCCCACAAAATAAGTTCTTATAGTCCTTTTAGTTGCCATTTATCTCCAATTATTGATGATGCAGTAATTGTCAGATTGTCCATATAAGCTCTGATAGGTAGCTGTCTCGCTCTCATTTTTGTAACAGAGACTCTGTATTTTTTCAGCTGATTTTATAATCATGTTCATGGCCAATGCGAAAAGGGTAGTTGAAATAGTAGAACCTGTTATTATCCCACTTTTCAATGTATACCAATTTGACATGTTGATCCCTGTCACGACACTTACCTTGAAGTTGTTATAGCAGTCCATAATGACGTCTCTGATTTTCTTGGCCACTAGCTTGTGCAGGATAGAGCCATATGCATTTCTTAGGTCTAACCATAGAACTACCAAGTCTTCTTTGCTCTCTTTAGAATCTTTCAAATCTTACCATTCCTCTATGCTCTATGCACCCTGGCATGCCTAACATCACACCCTTTTGAACAGATGTGTTCATGTATTCATTTTTTAACAGGAGTGTGGATGCTGGAGAATATCTTGCCCCCTGCATTTAATAGAGATATACTTCTAAATTGCTCGATACTTCTGGAGTTGTTTTCTTTTGGGATTCATACCCCTTCCAAGGATTTCCATTGATCAGCTACTCTGACTTTGCACCATATTAATTTTAGTAGCCTCCATAATTGGCAAAGAAGATTTGGGTAATTGTTTATAAACTCTATATGGCAATCCATTCGGACCTGGAGCAGAAGCTGACCTCACTGATATTATCACTTCTTGAACTTCATTCCAACTTGGTTCCTTTATATTGAATTCTGTCTTTGAAGCTTCAAGTCTAATTAGAGATTTGGATAGTGCACAGTTTCTATTCCTTGCTTGGATTACTTAGCATTCTTTGCATGTACATATCGATCTCTCCATTTGTCCCCTAATAACTTCTTTGTAAATCCAAACAGGTTTGATATAAAGACCCTCCTCTTCTTTGATCACTCTTTTTTCCATTTCATGTGGCCCTCAGCGCAAGATAATGATTTCATCTAAGATTGTCCCAGAGTTTTGAAAGTGGTTGATATTCCTCTAGTTGTGCTAATTTGTAATGTGTTCTAAGCTCTTGCCCTAATTTGTAATTGTCTGTGGTTCTTTCTTTTTTGTTGAACTCTTTTTTTTTTTTTGCTTCAACAAAACTGAATCTTTGAGTGGTAAAATTGATTATTATAGTCAACATGGTTCTTAACCATCTGTCAATATCCCTTTTTGATGTTGTTAAATTTTGACCATTAGGTGGTACCATATTTTTATACAATTTCATCATATTACTCCTAGCCAATGGTGTTTAAATTCTGCTCAACTGCTATCTTTATATCAGTTTTCTGTGCTCTAACCAGAGTTTGGTACCAATTTCATATAATTACCAGGATAATAATGTATAGGTTGTGGTAAGTTTTTTGTTTTTTTTTCCTGATTCAAGAAAAGGAATTTATCTAATCTATTTTTCTTGTTAAACCTTGTCTGCACATATCGCACGTGCATACACACACATACACAGAAAAAATTTGTTGCATCCTGACTTTTCATTTGTTTGGCTTAGCGTTTTCTGTCAACTCTTTCTCTATCTCTCTCACCTATTTTTTCTACACAACTATCATTTTCTTTTAGTCTTTCTTTTCCTTTTTCTTTTTATTTTCTTCCTCATTGACTGCTGTTTATTTTTGTTAGAGGGTATGTATCTATTAGAGTTTCACTAGGCATGCACACACATAACTAACTTTTTACCAAGACCATCGGCTATTAGTATATAAGATTGTTTTCAGATAAGACAACAACCGGTTTACTAAGCTTTCATAATTTTAAGAAATGGTTAGTCAGTATTGATAGGATGCCACCACTGCATGCATAATGCAATATATATATATATATATATATATATATATAACCTTTAAATTGCAAAAAATCAACATGCATCTTAAGGTATCAATTTTATCCATTTCTTTTTTTTTTTAATTGAGTTCACCCCATGAAAGGCAGTAAAGCCACTAAGACATGAGGGGTTACAAGGTGTGGAAGAATTAGGAACAGAAACATTAATAATAAGCAATAACAAAAAGAGTAATTAGTAGATAATAGACAGTGATTGATATTACATTTAAATTTTTGCAGATTAAAGTTGGCTGGAAAGCATGGAGCCAGAAGGCAGTTCCACAAATGAAAAAAGAAACTGTTAGCATAGAAATTACAGTTTACATCTAACCAGCTGAATTGTAAACTGATGAGATCTCAATGCTAATCAAGTACTGTGCTTAACTTAAAAAAAACAAGACATCATAGTCAATAATTATTGTGAAATATTTATAGAAAAGGCACAGAGAGACAACTTTACAGTGGTGAGAAAGTGACTGAATCTGAGATGCCAGATCAGGACTAATAATATCGCTGATTCTTCATCAGATTTTATCAAGGAGAAGCTTTTTTTATTCCTGCATTTTATTTGCCAAAATGTGCTACCATGACCTTTCATCAAATGACCTTCCAGTAAACAACTTCTCATTAAAACAATTTTTAATGAAAACCACCTTACAAATTTTTAATTTAAATAAATTTAAAATAAATAAATTAAAAAAATAATTTTAATAATTTAAGATACAAAATTTCCTTTTGAAAATTCAGATTTCTAAAAATTAAAATTTTAAATGAAAATCTTATATTCAAATTATAAATTACTTTCTATTTATCCTAGATATGTAATTATTTACACAATTTATACTCAAGCTATTTTCCTTATCTTTGTTGTTGTTATCATAGCGTTTATAATGGACAATAGCATAGTGGATTAAAGTGTTGATTCATGAATTGCTATCAATACTACAGCATGTCAATTGTTCAATAAATACTTAATTTGCCCCTTCTTCTTGTTTGATCTTTTTTCTAAGGTTTGTGTGAGGTAGGATATGAGGAATTTTGATAAAAAGTTAAAATTTGTTTATCTATAAACACTAGTCATGTTTATACTTGATCCTTTAGGTGAATATTGGATAGGTTGGCAAATGATTTAAACCAAAAATATGTCTTTATGAAAGCTGACTTTCTATCAAATACTCAAGTATAAATACAATCAATGTTTACCTTTTGACAAAAGCATAAACCCAACCAATGTATGTGATAGACTCAAGTATAAAGACATCTAATGTTTATCAACAGACTCAAGTATAAATACAATATTTATCTATAAACTCATTAGTTGTTTATATAAACAACCAATGTTTACCAATAGACTCATGTATAAACAAAATCAATATTTATATACAGACTCAAGTATAGACTCAATCAATGTTTACCTATAGACTCAATTATAAACAAGCAGATTTTGACATTAAATATTCAATCAGGGGTTAATATGTCATTATAGCTGTTCAGTCCCAGCCTTCAACATTTAGGCTAGAAGACATAACATCCATGTTTTGGATGTAATTTAATAGCTGTTTTTTTTTTGTAAAAAATTAGCCAGAAAGTAGACATGCAAATATTTTTAAAGTTCTCTTGTCTGAAGAAGTGATCATTATATTACAGATATGAAATCAAAGAAAATGTCTTAAGCACTTATTCCTGAAGAATTGAAAGCTATATTCTTTACTTTTTTATTTTCATCTGAGACACCAAATCTAAGAACAATGGATTTGCATTGTAAAATAAGATTTGGATAAGGCATTATAGTCTTTTGATAAATTATATTTTAGGGATTATTTTCCAAGACAATACAGATTTATTGGAAGCAGGATTCTTATGAGAACGGAAAACTTAAACATTACAGCAAAGAATATAGATCAGAAATTTTTCTATAAATACTTTCATGGTAATTGTTCAGATGAGCTCTTCACTATCGTACCTAGACTTTTTGAATTTAAGTGCAGTACTAGACTGATGTCGAGATCTCATCAATTTACAGTTGAATTGGTTAAATGCAACTATAAGTTCTCTACTAACAGTTTCTTTTCTCGCACTTCTTACTTATGGAACTCCCTTCCGGCTCCATACTTTCCAACCAGCTTTAATCTGCAGAAATTTAAATGCAATGTCAATCGCTATCTACTGTCCTCTTCTTTCCTCTTTCCACTCATTATTAATGTTTTTGTTCTTAATTCTTCCACACCCAGTAGCCCCTTGTGTCTTTGTGGTTTTACTGCCGAGCATGGGGTCCAGTGCTTCTTTTATTTATCTATAGCTCCTTGATAAAATCCAAAGAAAAATCGGCAAAAAAAAAAAAAAAAAATCTTGTACCAATGAAAGTGCATATAAAAAAGAAAAATCAATAAGTATAAGCAGTCAATTGCTGATATCCCCTGATGAGTGGACAGAGGTTCCACCTATGAAACTGGGATGCTGAAGATAACAACTATCAGCTAAGTGACAAATACACACACACACACACACACACACACACACACATATTGTTTGTCTGGTATTATTTTATTCTTTAATTTAATTTATTGTTGAGATATTTTGTCAATTATGCTTAACCCCGCCCAATTATTCTAGATTAAAATCTATTCAAAAATACTTCTATTTTCCTCTGATTTGGAAATGGCAAATATTATAGCCCAACTGAAGCAAAACATTCTATACCACACTAATTTCTAAGGAATTAATGGATTTAATTCATAATCCAAAATTTTTTATTCTTTCTTATGGCTTTAAATGTTATATTGCTCACCAGCAGTGTCCTGCAAAGTGCATTCTGCATTTGCATAAAACTGTAGAAATATTAGGGATGGGTCCATAGAACTTTGATTCTGTTGGATGTCACCTCCAAGAAATGTTAAGTATAGCACTAAGAATCCAATTGTAGGTTCTATCAATCTTAAAAACTAAGGCTTTAGTTAAGGTGTAATCAGTGGCACCATACATTAACATCACCTGTACAGTGGCTTGAAAGTACCTCTGCTGGTAGATCAGATTTCCAGATTGCAACTATTTTATTCAAGGCAGCCCAGGCTTTAACTATACAAATTTTCACATCCTTTTCAGTAGAATTTATTTCCCCTCCTAGGTTTGTAAAAGATTCAACAGATTTTATTGATTCAATTGAGACAGTTTGTATTGAGCCATTCTGGTTGAAGCCTATGAATTCAGGTTTAAAGGCATTGATATTGTTGGCAGAATTTTCTAGATGATGAAAGAGATAACCTTGCTATCACTGCAAACACCATTACCAATGCCACAAATATAATAAATACTATTTATTTATTAGATAATTTATTTAATCTGTTAGCAGATTTTCTAGGCATGTTTATTTTTAAATTAGCAGCAATTCAAAACTTTTTCAAAATAAATATTGCATTGTATTTACTTTACATATTTTGATAATTTTGTAATTTTTATAAATTTTTTAATGAAAGCCCAGTTTTCCTTGTTATTTAACCATAACTCAGAGGCAACCAAAGCAAAATCCAATTTCTCCTGCTTAGCTCTGAAGAGACCAAGGTTAGAAAGCTCAGTTTTCCCTGCTGTTTAAGCATGGCTCAAAAGAGACCAAGCCATAAAGCCCAGTTTTTCAATGCCATCTATGCCTAGTTTTATTTGTCAGTTACTCATAGCTGATTGGGAGGAAGTGAATCAGATTTTTTACTAAAAAGTCATTAGCATGAAGTAAATGCCAAATGTCTTAGCTGACAAAATCTAAATTCTTCTTGATAATTCCATTTTCTGTATTGATAACCATTAAGCCATCTGAATTTCCAATGACAAACTATAAAGATCAAGGCATTTTGATTGTTATTGATTCAGACTGTAAGATGTGAGAAGATAGCATATTCCACCAAGAAATGTATCTTTAGTCCTGCCCACCATTGAGCATATTCAATGTCTTCTTATAATGAATGACTGAATACTGAAATGATAAATGAAATATACAACAGTTGTGAAATACCAGAGGACCACACTAGAACTTTAAAGCTAACAATTCTAAATGTAGTCAAACAAATAATGAACAGTTATTTTTCTTCCATGTACAGACATCCTTTTCCCATTAGCTTAACAATATTAATTTCTCACCTTTATATTCCATTATTAATATTTTACTTATTGCATCAGTTCCAATTCCCTTTATTACAAAATCAATTTATACATAGAATGTAGGAGAAAAAAAGCAAGAAAGTCAAACTTTTAGTGCTATTTCTCCTTAACTTGGAGAAGTCCAGGGCTAAAAATCCTTGTTTTCCCTTATTTCCATTATTTTCACTTCAAATTACATTTGCTATCCATTTTAGTTGTTGCTGCTGTTGAAAGTCCTCAAATGATGTGGTTTCTGTTATTTGGTACAGATCTTTGTTTGCAATTCTGTAGCACCAGTCCACCAGGTTCAAAACAAGTTTAAAAATCCCAATTTTCACTGGAATTTATCCTTAGCTTAAAGAGCAAGACTTGAAAAAAATCATATCAAAATCAGATAAAGACCTAGAAATATGACAGCTTTACGCTTACCTTCATTTCACATCCTTCTCCCAGAAATTCTACTGTCTTTGTTGACAAACCGTTCACCTCAAAGGTAACTATTTCCTTGTATTTAACTGCCTCTCTTGGGTAGAAGAAAAAGGAAACATCGATTAACATTCCTGGTTGGAGGACATCAGGCTTAAAGTTGTGCATCAATTGATTTGTACAGGTGTACAAACAGTCCAAACTGAAACCAATAACGAAAAGACAATTATATTTCATGACTGCACTGAAAAATCAGAAAATCAAATTTGAATTAGAGAAAAAAATAAAAGACTTTAACTCGCCCAAACCTACCCCATAAATAGTGGCTCTCAATGTTTAATCCACTATAACCAGCCCCATTTATATTCTGAAATAATATATGATGACATCATTGAAAATAAAATGGGAAGTCACACAAACAGTGAGACTTTGAGTGCCAATATTTATGGGGTGGGTTTGGGCGGTTTTGAATGCTAAAGGGTTAAATATTGCCAAAGAGTAGAAAAGATTTCAGGATATAAGCCTCGAGAGTCACTCAATACAGAGGGTTACTCTTAAAATGTGTTTTTTACACTAAAGTTCATCTAATACAAAGCTTGAGAACCAATGAAGGTAGAGGGTTATGATGAACGAGGGGTGTGTGATATGAATGAAATAGGCAGTGCTAAGAAGTGAAAATTATGGGCATGGATAACAATTGACCCTTGGCTTGAAAAGGTTAACATTGTAGTGTTTAGGGAATCATGTCAATCTGTTACACAAAGTAACAGTTCTTGGGGAAAAAAAATCTGTCAGAGTGAAATTTTTCTAGACATTTGGAAAATGGAGGAAATGAGTTTGTTTAGACTTTCTGGAAAGTAGCAGAGTTTGTCATCACGGTAAAGGTCTGAACTGGTGTGACTAAAGAGTAGAGCTCATCTGAACATTTCTCATGGAAATAGCGATAGAATAGAGATAGGCATGCAACATTATCACGTAGTAGTTGTAGGGTGGAAAATAAAAAATTCCCCCCAAAAACTGCGTAATTAATTATTTTTAGCAAATAAGCAACAAATGCAGATATGTTGTAAATATGAACTTTTATGAAAAAAAAATAACTTTGGCTTTGAGATTTGGGAGTTAAGTTAGATGTAATTAAAAATAATGTCAATTTTGTTTGTAGTGCTCTTTAATGATCTCAAGCAATTAACTATATTTGCTAACGTCGAGGAGGCACCAGCTTCGTGGAGTCATACCAATTCTAATATTTGAGAATTGAAAAAAATTAAAAGAAACAAACTAAATGTCTCAGAAATTAACAACATACTTTTTAAATATTAGAGTAGACACAGATTCACCTATCATCTGGTTCACACTCCTCTCCAATCTTTTGAAAAGATGTAGAGGTTTTATCCTTTGTTTCCTGTTTAAGATTGGGCTTCTGGTTCCTTCTGAAGTCTAGTTCAACTCTATATGCCTAACATCTCTACCTAAACTCTGAAATTTTATTTATTATTTTTTTTTTCTTTAATACAAGTAGATATGTTTGCTTATTGTCTTGGGTTTCCAGTTCCTTCTAAAGTCTTTTTCATTCTTTTCCATTCTTAGTGGCATCATTGCCTTCCTTTGGGTGAATTGATTAAAAGCAAAAACAAAAAAATGTTAAATAACTTCTTTTGACAAAAAAAAAAAAAGAACTCAGAATGGCATCAAAATCCCCCCCTTGCAATTTTTCATCCTTTAATCGTCAGTTGTGGTTAGTTTAATTTGTAATGTATATAAATGTAGGTAGAAAAAATCAAATGTTGATAAGATAGCAAGGGTCACAGAGCACTAGACAGAGTCCCTCATCAGGCACAGGACCCCCACCAGTCAGGATGTTTAGGGGGTAAAGTATATACTTGGATATTGCATATTAGGATTGTTTAAGGGATATGTTGAGGTATTCAAAGAAGACTGCCAAGTAGAAATGCTGACTTGAGAGATGCCACCATAGGTGATAAGTTTATCAAATGGGAGATGGGCAATAACTCTGGAAGAAAAAAAGGCATCGATGTGGCCTCTTGTGTGCAACGAATTATTCTACACTCTACAACAGTTATAAATATTGTAAGCTTTTCGCTACTCTATTACTATTTCCCTTGTTTCATCAATTTTTACTTTCACAGCTAAGACCAGTTGTGCCACATACACTGTGATGATTTTATCACCATTCCCTTCGTATTTTAGTAGCAAGAAGTTCCACTCTGATAGCCTCTTACCAAGAACCTCTACTTTGTGAAACATACTCCTGAGAGGATGCTTCCCTTGATCATTACACTTTTAAGCACTTCATTATCTTTCATATGTATCCTCATAGTATGCACTTTTTACCCTCCCCATTTCTTGTGCTCATACAACCTGATTCAGTAATCCTCTACTTTGAGTTGCTCTTGGGTGAACAATTAATAAAAAATGTCAGGACATATGGGACCCCTTAGCAATCTCTAAAAGCTGTCTATCTTAAGTGTCCCACAAGCAACTTGGCTGTATAGAAATTCACAATTGTTACAGTTTTCATGAATTGTTCAAAAGATGGAAACAAAAAAAATCATCACCTCATGGAACAGAGGAAGCAAATTTATTTTAAAATGTATATCAACAGTGTTGTATTGTGTTGTTTGATGACATGTGATTCGTAGTCAACTTCTTTTTACAATTTCTGAAATTTCAATGAAAGTTAAATTCTCCAATTATTTGGGATGTGCCATAACAAGTTTTCATTATAGCTTCACAACCTGCCAGATCTAGAAAGATGTCAATTATTTCATTTACTCCCCACCACTCTTGCCTGGCTGTCTTTCAATTTTTTATCCCTAGCCTGGGTTGCAAAACACCAGACCCAAGTCTTGACAAATTCTGGTTCATCCAAATGACTTCTATCACCAATGCCAAAAACAGAATTTACATTTACAATTGAACCAACAAAGTAAAAAAAGAGATTCATGTTAAAAAAAAATTGATCAGGCTTTAAAATTTCAGAGTTTAAGCAGAGGGGTTAGAAGGAACTGGAAACCGAATCCTAAACAAGGAATAAACTTCTATGCCTGTTCAAAAGACTGTGGAGAATTTTGAACCAGACAATAAGCATGACCTATTGACTCCTAGTAATAAAAAATAAATAGTAATTGTGACATCAACATTCAATGAATAGACCAATGTTAGACTTATGAAATGGTTTATAAGCATATTTGAGGGACTACCACTAATTGTAACTCATCTAAATGCTATGGCAGTTCATTTTGAACATCAATATTTGACTCTCATCATAATGCAAATGCACTTAAATGTAATCTATATTGAAGATACAAAAATGACACATTCTGACATCATTACTCAAGATAACCAACCAATATATGCATTTTGCCAGAATCCTGTAAAACATATGACAAGAGAATGTGCTGACTTTTGCACTTCTGAAAAAAGCACTACTACAAGATAGACAATCATTCCTGAGAAAAATAAACTTATATGCAAAAATAAAAATCAATTCTAGAAAAACAATAAAAAAAATTTAAAAGAACTCAGCCACACTTGAACTTGAAATGTCCTCCTGTTAAACAAATCAATGGTATTATACTAAAGGCCACAAGAAATAGGAACTTTTGGAGAGCCATGTTCACCAATGTCCTGAAGGAATGTGGCACACAGAAGAAAAGAGTTGAAATAGCATTCATAAACAAAGGAAATGCACGGGATAAGAGTGAAAAAATGAATATTAGCATAAAAAGGAGAATTGGCAAAGTTTTGTTCAAATTCTACGTTAGTCTGTTGCATTCCTTTTCACACTAATGTATTTATGAAAAAACATGAATCTATCTCTTCTTCTTCCATTTCTGGATTAAATAGCAAGGTAGGTTTAGCACTTTAGAAATGAGTGGCAACCTGTCTAAGAGAAGGATTATCAGAAATCTAAACTGTAGAAAAAGCAAGTGGAAAATATTTCACTATTTTTCCAAAGAATCTATGGCAATTCACAGATAATAAAGAAAAGGAATCCATGGAGAAGGCAATGGGAAACCACTCCAATGCCTTTTCCAAGTAGTCATGGCAATTCACAGATAATAAAGAAAAGGAATCTGGGGAGAAAGCAACGGGAAACTACTCCAATGTGTTAACCAAGTAGTCATGGCAATTCACAGATAAAGAAAAGGAATCTGTGGAAAGCTATGCTTGACTACATCCTGAAAGGACTTAGCATCTAAAAGAGAGAGAGGGAAATGGATAGATAGAAAGAGAAATCTTATATACTCTGGCAGGAAATGCAGGAAACCAAAGACTTTACAAACACTTTGGGCAACTAACCTGATATCTTTAGTGTCTTTATTGGTAATTCTTAGTGTTGCAGTTTTGGGCCCCATGCCTGCTTTGAAAATAAAGCAAGTACCAAAATTATGGGAGAGGAAAGAGAACTGAAGTCCAGGAAAGATTCCAGAGCCATTAAAGACAATCTGGTAAGTTGGACCATTAGAGATCTGAAATGAAAACATAATACAAGTTGTTAGTGGAAACATTCAACTGAACCAACTCTTTACAGTTCTATAAACATAATCTTAAAAATATATCTTAATAGTTATCAGCACAGAAAGTGGAATTGGTGAGCGAAATTCCCATTTTGACCAAATCTTTTATGGTCATTATTTCGTTAAGTTTCTTATGAAGTGAATCTATCTTTTCTCACTCTCAGAAGAGCCTGAAGTTTGATTGTCTTGAACAGCAACAAATCAAGGAGAAAAACTATGGTGAATTGAAAATCACTGAGAAATGGGAAACCACTTCACTATTTTTTCAACGTAGTCATTACAATTATCAAATAAAAAAAAGAATGTGTTGCATTAATTTTTCACACTAATGACTCTTGGAAAAGCATGAATCCTCAACAGCTATGGGCTAAATAAATAAGAGAGTAGACTTGATAATCTAGCCTTGGTTGGCAGCCATTTCAGGAGAATTTCTAATCTGAATTAAAAACTGTCTAGAAGGCAATGGGAAACTGCTCCACTGTTAGTTTCAAGAACAGATCAAAGATTACATGTTGTTTCAGGTACTATGTAACCCAATAAAACCTGTCTCATGCTGGTTGGTGGAAATGGTGCAATCAAATAATTCCCATTGTAATTAACATTTGAATAACAGAAAAATTTGGTAAATGCAAATATTTCAGTGTTTCTTCATATCATTCTCAGAAAATGATAGAATACTATTATTTGACAGGAATAAGTAATGTTATAAAATAAAATAAGACATATCTCAGCTGATTTACAGGCATATACACAAGAGCGAGAGCTGGATGTGAACGGGACAAAACCCCGTCATAAAATGACTATTATCTTCATTTACAAATGTTCCCGACACATGAGTTCTGGTCGAAAAATAAAATAATATTTAAAGTGTTCTATTTTTCGTCCAAGAAAAATGCTTCCCTCCTAATTATACTCGCTTCGTTTTTCGAGCCTGTTAAGCCATAAAACAATGCTATAAAAGGGGTCACACGGAAGTTCAACAGTCAGTCCACAGGTGGCCAGGGAACTGGCCTGTCATGGTAAGCAGCTGTCAGCAAGGGAGTGTCAACCACCGTCAACATGTGTAAACTACTATGAGAGATCGACCTAGATCCGAAGTCGGCTTATGAACTTTACCACAAGGTAGCTGTCCCAAACCCACACGTTCCTGTTGAAATAAACCACGTAAATCTATTTCTGCTGTTGTCGTATTTCTTTCTTGCAACCATATGCTTGTCTATAACAGTAGAAATGAAGAAGGTCGACAGAATCAGTAAAGAAGATAGTAAGAGGCAGTAGGCAAGATAGTAAAAGTCAGCATGGCTGAAGATGTATGTGAGAAAGCCTTGAGCAGAAATACATTTGAAAGTTCTTCTTAGACATAAGTTCCAAGAAATAAGTCTTTTACACGGGTTTGGTTTATTTTGTTTTACAGCATATCAGCATCAATGTGTTATTTAATGCCGACAACACTTTTAGGATAGGTTTGTATGAATAGAATATGTATGTGTAAGAAATCTGTTTGTAGATCAGGTTTCACTGATGTATTTTTGTAAAGAGTGTTTTTGACGAGAGTCAAATGTATTGCTGGTAATATTTTTTTCAAAAATGTATTGCTGGTATTTTTACTATAAAAATCTATTTTTATACTTTCATAGTGTTTTGACCTCAGTTTGGGGGGTTAATTATTTGACCATAGCTGGGACCCTAATAGGTCATATGACCCTGGATCAGGGTGGATTTGGGAACAACAGCAATTAAGAGGTGGTTCTATGCTCTTCAAAACCTCCTGCCGGATGCAGTTTATCATCAAACCCAGGATAGCTTTTAAACTAAGTTGCCTTAATAGTCACAGGTAAAAAAGAAAGGGAAAACAACATCACAACAGAGACCTCAGTTTTTATATCACAACAGATACTTAAGGTAAAATATCTCAGGATATATGAACTCATCAGTGAGTCTAAAAAGCAATTTCATTATTAAGTGCCGGTCAAAATTAAAAAAAAAAATAGGAATAAAAAAACGGAACTAAAATATTCCAACTCAAACCTTGAGTTTCATTTTTGCACCATTTAATGAAGATTTTATCTTTGGACAAAATGTAATGACGCATTTATCTTTGCTGCCATATTTAACACCTCCAGACGTTGGACTGACTGATAACAAATGGTTGGCCTTGTCATTAACTTTCCATTCATAGTTGAAATGAAATTTGCCTGTGTTTGAAATTGTCACAATCCTTGTTGATTTCTCATTGATTTCCACCTGAAATCCAAAGAAGAAAAAAATCAAAGCAGAATATCTATAAGAAACAATTTATTATTGAATCATATAAGTATATTATTTTATACTAGTCTAGAAAGAGCCCTTTGGGCAGACTAAGCTTTCATCCTTTTACCTTCAGCATCTTATGTGCATAAAAATTATAAGAGTTTAGAAATAATAAAATTATTTTATCTTTATTCGACATCTTAATTCGGCAAAATCTTTCTTCATATACACAACCGATCTCCATAGTTTGTTTATTTTCTTTTAAAATCACAATTCATTATGATTCCTTCACCTAAAGTCACTCTTAAAAGTCATTAGGGACCCTGAACCATGTAATATTACCAATACGTCATAGTACGCATGCTAGAAAAAGAAAAAGAAAAACATATGAGCAATGTACTGTGCCCTGCTTAAGTTTTAATTACAGTTTAATTAGATGATATCAATTGCAACAAAAAGTGAAAAAACTGTTTTTGAAACTTTCCCTCTGTTCAATATTTAAATTTAACTTTAAATGAATTATTTATTTAATTTTTAGTCATGTGTAACTATAGTAGTTACTACCTGTTACTTCAGGTTGTTTATGATTCACCAAGATCGAAAAACAGGGGGGGGGACATACACTGCACTTTATTTATATAGGTGTTACAATATGATAAATAGGGGGGAAAAATCAATGTAAAGCAGATGTAAGTCTGTTTTTCTTTAGTGTTTCTTAAAAAGAAAAGAGAACAATATGGAAAAAGAACAGAATACATCTTCTATCATGATGATAGCATTTTTTCCCCAACATGAAGTGGAATAATTCTATTGAATATATAATTGCTAGGTGTGCTGCTAGGAAAGTTGATTTACTGTGTGATTCTAGATAATTTTTCATACCAGAATTTATCTTGCCCCTTTGTATGTATGTCTACCATTCATCTATGCATTGGCTATTGCTGATACATCTGCTTTGGTGCTCCTATTATATATCTAGAGATACTTGATAAAATCCTAAGAAGAATCTGCAATGTTATCAGTCCTGACCTGGCATCTTGGCTTCAGTCACTTTCCCACCTCAAATTCCTGAATTGCATTACAAAAGTGAGAATTAGGTTTTGTCATTTTACTGTTGAAATTATTAGATTTAGCCATAAGCTCAATGCTAACAACTTTTCTTATACTTCCCACCTGTGGAACTTTTGTCGAGCTACTTGTTTTCCTGTCAATTGTCAGCTTCTGTTTTCTTAAGTCCTCACTCTCTCCTCAATAACATTTTCTCAATTTCACTCTCACAAACCCCTTGCATGTTAGTGGCTTTATTGTCTCGCTTGGAGTGAACTATTTTTTTTTTTACTTTAGTTCATTCAATACAATGCTCAAGGGCCACTCAGATAGTTACTGAGATTGTTGTAAGGTAAGCAGAAGGACGAAGTAGAACATACAGATCATGAGGACAGATATCGGATGACCCTGACCTTGAAGTCATTAAAATTGTAATGGTCATGAAAGCATCTGCTCAGAAGTTTGTTCCCCAAAGTAACAGTTCTGGGGGAAAAAACTGTCTAAGTGGAACTTCTTCCTTACCAACGGGACACAAAGAGAATGCGGATGATTAGCCACTATGAACATGGCTTGGTGGGTCAAGTCTGATGGAGGGTGAAAATCTGACTTGGTGGACAGGGGATTATAACTTTGTTGAAAAAATGCCATTGTAATTAGTGATAGAGTAGTGAGAGGCTAGCAACGTTTTGGCTGTGGGAAAAGGGATTGTAGGGTGGGAAATAATTTATCAAGGCTGGAAAGTGAGGACTGGCAACAATACTCCATCTTTTATGCCTGCAAAGTTTATCTTCTCAAGTATTTCTTTTGCAGATTCAATCTATGGTTTCTTAATTAGCCATTTAGGTGTAATATTACGCAAGCCAGGTGATTCATGGAAATAAGAGAAATATTTACACTATTTACATCATTTGCTCTGTTGTTCTCATCTTTATTGCCATATTCATGACGTTTCAGCCATTGTACACTCCGACCTTCGTTCAGAAATATAGACAGATATTAAAAGAGAAATAATTTCCGTACCTCACTGAAGTCTATCTCATTGAGTCCCCACTTTGTAAGCTCAATCTGTATAGCCTGTTTATCTTCACAGAGGACAGCACAACTCATAGCATAACCTTCACTCTTGATATTCATTTGCAAAGGAGACACTTTACCAACCACTTTGCACACAACATTAAAATTGACTGGCTTTTCATTCAAAGGAATGAAAGTGAATGTAATTGGAAGCCTGAAAAATGAAACAAACAAATAATTAAACATACAAATATTTCAAATTAGTTTACACTGCAAATATTTTTTTAATCATTTCAACCCAAGCAAGGCAATAAAGCCACTGAGATGAAAGAGGGTTACCGAGTGTGAAAGAATATGAGAAAAAAAATTATAAATAAGGAAAGAGAACAATAAAAGAACAGGAATTAAGTAGACAGAAGGAAACAATTGTCCTTGCATTTAAATTTTGAAGATAAATGTTGACTAGGAAGCAAGAGGGTGGAAGAAAGTTCCACAATCGATAAGTGTGTTGGTAACTCTGGTTTGGTTTGGTTTGGTTTTGTTCAACTGAAAGCTAAAGTATTTAAAATTTCCAGTAAGCAAAATACTCTGTGGTGTATTTCAAACAGAAATTTTATTAATTAGAATCGATTTTTTTTTCAGTAAAAATCCATAAAAATGGCCATTTTGACACATTTGTAAACAAAAGTTAATTCTCAGTCTAAAAATGTTGCAAAAATTAAATATATGTTTCTGAAATGTTATTTGAGGAAAATTAGCAAATTTAAAGTTAAAATATTTTTTTTTACATGTTTCAGCTCCTTACTTAATTTGCTGAAACATGTAAAAAATATTTTTACCAAGACTTTCTAAAAAAAAATATAAAAAATAATTTCTTTTATTTATGGAAAGTCCTGAAAATTTAATTAAAATCTGACAAATATTTCATTTTTGCAAAAATTTCCAAATTAATGTCTGTCACTGAAAAAAAGAGGCTAAAATTTACTATGCTAAAGAGTTAGTACAACTGTTGTCACAAAAAAACCAAATTTTTTAATTAAAATTTTTTAAATGTTCTAAAAAGGAGTAAAAATTTAATTACATATTAAAAAATACCTTGATGTTTGAAAAAATTATAACATGTTTTCATCATGGTATTCTGAGTTCTTATTATTTTGTGGAGGTTTTACCCATATATATATATATATATATATATATATATATATATATATATATATATATATGACAAAATGGAAAAGGTTTGTGACCCATTTTGTCCTTCAGTACTTCAACAGACTAATTTTGTTATGTTGGTAGGACTACATATGCACACATTTTTTTTTTCAAACAAATTAATTTAGAGTCTTTTTTCTTTTCTTTCCATCACTTTTGTAAGTAGGTATTCCACAATGTGATATTAGATCTGTCAGGAATGGTGAAATGATATAAGAGCCACAACACAAATTACTGTAGACTAAACACTCTCTAGACATTTATGTCATAGTGAATTATTTTTCTCATCTGATCAGAGTAGCATTTTTTATATCAAAGTTGTGGTCAGTCTTGCATTTGATATATTTTTTTGTTTTTATATAATCTTTTATTTAGATTCCTTCAGGTTTGTTCTATGTATTTTTTGTGACAATTATTACAGGCGATGGAATAAACTCCTCCGCCTTCAGGTGTTAGCCTATTTTTTTGTTTAATATTGACTAAGTCTTTTATTGTTTAGGATGTAATAGTAATGACTTTTATGTTGAGTTTAGATAGATTCTTTTTGATTGTAGATGTGATAGAATTAGTAGGCAGAATAATATATTGTTTTGATTCATTTGGTTTCTCAGAAGTAGCCATTTTTTTTTGTTTGAATATAAAATAATTAAGGTACTGAGAAGTTTGAAAATGATTTCAATGTATTTCTCCTCTTCATATAAATAATCCGAATTGCATATTCTTTGCATTCTTAGGTAGAATCCAATGATTATACTGGATTTTATTTTGTTGTTATGATAAGAATAGACATTTATTAGGTCATTTTTGTTGGTTGATTTCTGGTGGACACCAAATTTTAAACTGTTGTTAATACAGTGTAGCTTGATATCTAGGAAGTGTAAGGAATTGTCTTCTCCCATTTCGTAGGTGTGTTCAACTTTGTTTAGTTAATCTACGAGGCCAGGTAAATCAGTATCACGAGGATATATAAGTAGAGCATCATCAGTATAACACAAGTATGCTAATTGTTTTGGTAAAATGTTTTCTACTTTGTCATAAAATTTCACCAATACTGTTCTTGATACATATATATATATATATATATATATATATATATATGTGTGTGTGTGTGTGTGTGTGTGTGTAGAATAGGCAGGTTGGTTAATAATATAAATGACAAACAAAAAGATACCAATATAGCCAGTACAATATTCATTAAATATCTGCCATTTGACAGAAAATGAAGAATGAAAAGAAAGATATTAACTTCAGAATGTTGAATAAAGCCTAAATAAGGTTTCTCTGCTGTGTGCCTTTTCATTACATAGTTATAGCACTGTTATGTTTAAATTATTCATTGATTTTGAATGATTAAATAAATGTTTGGTTGACAATTACAATTCATATTATCACACTGTCACTTCTTTGCTGCTGCCTTTTAGCCACAGGTATATCTACATCAAATAAAATCCATCATTTGACCCATTTATCAAGAGACACCTAATATTTGTCCATGAAAATTACTTTAGAAAATTTTCATATATATATATTTCTTGAACCAATTTTGACACTTTATTTGCTTTACTGTGAGAAGCCTTGCCTAGGAAATTTTTTGACAGAACCCAATTTGCAAAGTATTCTACTCGTTTTGTTAATTCCAATCTGTTCAAAGTCAAAATTGGTTGTTTTGCTATAAATCACTTAAGTTTCTCTTCCTCTTGATGGAGAAATTCTTAAAGCTTTTTTCCTTTACTTCTAGTTTTCATCTTAGTTACATTTTCAACTGCATTCTTAATCATTTGATGATTTCTGTGAATCTCCTTTGATATCTTCAATGTGAATAATAACACTGATATTTTCTGTTTTTTCATCATTTCTTAGGTTCTTTTCTCTTTACCTATATTACAACTAATTAAGTTTAATCTGCATAATAAATTCAGACTGCAATTTTTATAATAAATCCAATAACTTTAATAAAACATGTTAAAAAACCTAAAAATTTAACTCGAGTTATGTTTTGATGTCTAAAATAAATTAAAAATTTGACAAAAATTGTTCAAAACAAATTCAAATTATTGAGAGTTCTGAGATTTGCATAATAACCTCAGTCTGACTCGATATTGCAAATGAGGAAGAAATGGTCAGAAGTTAATGCAAGCCTTACTGACAGAATAGGGCTATTAGATGTATAATAGATAAACATTTACTATAGATATGCATTGCAGATGAGGAAGAAAGGGATTGTCAGTGGTCAGGAATTAATTCAAGCCTTACTGACAGAATAGGGTTATTAGATGTACCATAGATAAACATTTACTATAGAAATGCATTGTAAATGAGGAAGAAAGGGATTGTCAGTGGTCAAGAATTAATGCCAGCCATATTGACAAAGTAAGATTATTATATGTACAATATTTAAAACAATTTGTGAGAAGTTCTTACCTGGAAATTGGAGGGACCAAGCCTTTCATTGGCTCAATTGACAGCTTAGAAGGGATTCCATCAGAGAAACAACTTCCTTCATCAAATGCAAACTGAAAAGCACTCATTTCATTGTTCACCAAATGTACAATTTCTGTTGTTTCATGGTCTGTTGAAAAAAAGAAAAGGTTTTCACTTGTGAGAAGGAAACAGACAGTAATAAAAGTGGCATAGCATGAAAGACATGGAAAGACATCTTTGTCTATGTTTGGAATCAAGTGTTTTCTTGATCTGGTCGATGACGACTTAAGTCAGTGATTCCCAAACTTTTTCTCTGGGCTGAATTTTCAGAATGAAAATTTGCTTGCATTTCACCATATTCTATGCAATAAAAAGTACATTTAAAAATAAAAAAAACAGAGAGGGGGTTAAAGGAAGAAAATCAGATTTGAAATCAGAACATTATCATTGATAACTCTCTCCTCCAATTTGCAGAGCCTAGTTATTATATTCTTAATATGTGATATAATGCAAAAATATAACAATGATAAAATCGGTCAACAATTATTTATAACTCTTTACACTGGGACTAATGTAATTACAAGTAATAATAATATTTTAATAAATAATATTTTAAATATTAATAATACTTTAAATTTTGAAATCATATTTATTTTTTGAAACTGTTTCTAAATCTTTGTCTTTCAATAATTCTGACTCACCTGTTATTCTCTTCTACAAACACCTGTGAGGTGTACCACACCATTTGGGAACCACTGGCTCAGTGATCATGCAAAGTTGATTTCCATGTCCACCCTGTTTATATCTCTCAATGCACTATCCCAGATATTGAACATTCTTCTCCAATAAATATACTAAATTTTAAACAATATATATATATATATATATATATATATATATATATATGTATGTATGTATGTATGTATGTATGTATTGTGAATTTAGGCAGCAGCAATCCCTCTTTTATACATGTTTCATTAAAACTACTGATATGGTATTGCTATTAAGTTGTTCATTTAATTTTCTTGTATTCATATGAGTATTTTCTTTTCTGGACACAAAGTGTGTAAAATCTTTTCAAAAGTTCTGCACATATGAATGCTTTCGGCTATTCTTTCAGCCATTATCAAGGGTGATTTTTATTTATTTTTTTAACTAAATATGTCGTTTTTTTATGTATATGTCTAAAGTTATAGGAATGTCTTATTTTCTAAACACGGTCAGCACATTGTGGTCATGTTCATAGTTAATATTATTTTTTTATTATTAGGGTTTGCATAATTTTAAATCTTTTTTTACATGTGGATGAGGTTATTATAATTGTATTTTCTTCTAGTATGTTTCTGATAGAGTCTGGTAGGTTTTTGATTGTGTTTAAATGAGTCCTAATGGAGCTGTGGTCAAGTAGGTGGAATGTAATGGTAATATCTACACCCACACTAATTGTGTCAGTATGGGAAATCCTTTCAGCCTGTGCTTCTCCGATTGTGAGGGATGAGAAATACACTCACAAAATTATTCCATTACATGTTGTGTAAGGAATAAGAAAATTTCAATCTGGAGAACTTGGATGTATTTGACTATTTAATGGGTTAAAGGATAAAGGACATTATACCAAACAGATGCAAAGAAAACATCTTACTTTCATCTTGGAGGCAATCCAAGTAAATAAGGAGAAATGGAACACAAAAATTATTGCCAAATTCTATATTTCACATTGAGGAAGAAAGAACAATCAACTTTTATGAATATTCTAAAGCAACTTTGTCTATTACTATGAACATTCGAACTCCATATTCCTGAAACACAAACATTTGAACTGACATCCAATATCAGTTAAGTATTCTTTTATTAATTGTACATCTGTCACTCCTTACTTCTTCCATATTTTGTATTTTGGCATATAAAATTTATTTACAAATGTTAATCTTGTGTTTGTTGTTCGTCGGTACCTGTTTATGTCTTCCTATCTGAGTGAACCTTACTTTTTCTTTTTTTTTTCTTTGAACCTGGGATTCATATCTTTATACATTGCAAATTCATAACAATCGTTAAACTGATTGTTATATGGAGCTTGCATTCATTTGCACCTAGTCTATCAGGTAATCTTACAAAGATGTATTTAGTTATGTTCTCTGGTATGTCTCCATTGTTGTATATTTTGTTTATTACTTCAGTGATCCTGTTGATACCAAAATCGTCTACAGCTGAGACCATTTCTATTATGATCACATCTGGCTCTGTTTCTTTGTTCCTGTTCATCTTCTCTAGATTTACAGAGTCAGTTGATTGGCTCACCTTTCATCTTGTTAATTGTTTTATTCTCTTGTACATACTCACTGTATTTGTGCTGCTCACTCTCGCTATTTCTGCACACTTTTCATTGATCTATTCTTCTATAACCTACTTGCATTTATTTCTAATTTCTGTGTTTAGTGTTCAGTACTCTTTTCCATTCCTTGGCACTGTTTGTTGCCACTTTTTCTGAACAAGTTATCAATAATTCTCCAAGAAATAATAATGAAAAATATTCACATACCATTTTTAGATGACCAAATCCAAACTCAGTTAAATTCATTTCTCCTTTCTTTTTTTCAACTCTCTGAAACCAACATGCTGCTGCTGCTGTATTGTAGCCTTTTATAAATAATAATAAACAAAATCACAGGCAAAACTCGAACTTACTTAGAAGAACTGGTTTGAATCTCATGTGAGACCGGTCAAGCAGAATATCTGGATCTTTGACACTGGACACTAGTAAAAATGGGACGATAATATTTTGGTCAGGAATCAGAAATCGCCAGAATGATTCAGCAATTCCTATTTCTCGTGATTTGAATTCAAACAACATCTGTATAAAAAAAAATGGTTGTATGAATAAAAGAAGAAAAGCAAAAGATGAACAAAAAGAGTGAGGTGTTTCACTACAACCAAACTGATATAGAATATGAAAAAATGACTGGTCCAAATGTTAGATGGTATTAGAAGCATTTAGCTTTAACTCAATTTTAAGTATTGCTCTTTATTCTGACACTTGTTATATCAATGGGCATTTTTTTTTTTAAATTGGTAAAAACTGATGTATTTTTGTTTATTGATTCTGACATTTTCTTCTGGTGGAAGGAAATAAGCAGCATTTTCAGAAAATTATACTTTTTTTATTTTAAGAAAAGTAAAAATATGACTCAAATGTGAAAAAAAAGATTTGTGCAGTTTATGGAGAAGGGAGTGCAAATTATTCAATATGTCAAAAGTGGTTTGTGAAACTGCATACTGGGTATCTTTTGAGGAACAATGCTTCATGATCAAATAGATGAAGTGAGATTTGATAATGATCAAATAAAGACATGATTGTATATAGAGTGAGATTAAATCATTAGAGAACCAAAGAGTTAAATAATTATTGCTCCTCAACTGAAGCCAACAATCTATAAATCCATAAATATTTAAGAGAACAAAAATTAATATTCAACTAGAATAACATTAGATTGCATGTGTATTTGGTGACCAGGCAATTTTTGTTACAACTCAGCTGAGAAGTTTTCATTTCTTCCACCAGAATCTACACATATTACATCTTCAGATTAGCATTTATTGTGTCCCAGAGGAAAGAGTTTTGCATGCCTTCTAACATTGTCCTCAGGTGCATCCATTCTGGGACTATGTCAGCGAGTTGACAGCTCATATTGATCCCAAACAGCTTGTATCCATTGATTTCACCTACGCATGCGATAATGTGTCACTCTCATTCTCTAGAGTGAAACAAATGATGTTTCTGATGTTACTAGTTGTGGCAAGAATGGTGGTGAGGATGTCACGGATGGAGGGAATTTTGTGATACAAATGCTATTCTCATCAAAATTTGGTCAGATACTTTGGGCATAAGCACAAAATGAAGATCAGAACTGATAGAAAGTGTTTGTTATTGACAGATATCAGCAAAAGGTGTGTAACTGTGGCAAGCTTAGTTCATATGAATGGGGCTAGCCTTGATTTTCATTTTTTAAGTTTCCTTTGATGCAATGGGGTGGTTTCCTCTAAACCCTCCTCTGGTTAAGTTAGACACTATTTGTTTACCTAGTTAATGTGAATAAGTTTTGTTCCAAGCATTCTCTTTTGTTATGATCCATGTTGAGATTCCAAACCTCCCCAGTTTGTTTTTTTTCATTTTTTTCTCTCGACTGGATCTGTCTTTGATTTCCCCACTCTGTCATTTATTTTTTCTTCCCATGCAATTATTGAGCATGCTTCTTAATTTTGTCTATAGGCAGATTACAGTGGTGATTTTATTATTTTTGAGGTGTGGATGGGTCCTCCTAACATGTTAGTTTTAGTTCGAACGATTTTGTTATATTCTAGTTGTGTTTTAGTGTTCTTTCTCTCCCCTATCATTTCATGTTCATGAAATTTTTATATATTTTCATAAGAAAAAAAAGAGACATGTTTGAACTAGTGAAATTTTTATGTTATGTGGGTTTTTTGTAGGTTCCCTGTGAATATGTGGTATTGTGGTACATGTAGGATTGAATGGTGATGGATGTGTCTTTGTGGTGAATGAGCAAATTGTATTGAATGAATGGGTCATGAATTTGATTAGCTACATCTAGGATAGTTACTGTTGACCAGCCTTATGCCACATCCCCTTTGACCTTGTGTGACAATTGTTTTAATATTCAACCAGAATAACATTAGATTACACAGCGTCAAATAATCATTCCCAAGAGTGTGAAATCAATAACACCCTGATGGTATGGTGATTTTCTAAGAGTAGATTAGATGCAATACAAGGCCAAAAGCATGAGGCATCCAGTAAGGAACAGACTCATGACACAGTCATAAGTGTGCTTACAAGACAAGCTTGCTAACTATTACACCAAGTCGAGATGCCCTAAAAGTACCACCGGTATGTCCCAACCATTTTATGTATTACTAGCAAATAGTGTTTACAACATTACTGGTAATATTTAATTTGCATAACACTTTTAAAAACATATTTTAACAAATATTTTGTTGGTATTGTTCATTTTTAATGTACATTTTAAAAATTGCTATTAGAAAGGTTGTAAATCATAGACTCAAAACAATAACTAATATTTGGTATACAGATATCGGTCACTAACAAATATTGCAGATACATCATCATTATTATTTTTTATACATAATTATGTTATACTACTTTTAAAACGATATACCATGACTGATTCAATAACAAAAACTAATGCTCTGATAAAGGACAAAAGGCTCACTGATCTAGAAAGGTTTGAAATACAAAGGCATATGGATCTGTAGGAACATTATTAAGCCTATAACCCAATAATGAAAAAAAAACATTTATTTTACACAAAAAATATTTATTTTTCACTGTAATTTCTTTCCTAATCAACACACACACACAACCAAATACTCTTTTTTATTAATGGCACCAACTAAACATTATATAATCACCCCCAACTAAACATTATATAAACATACACACACATTAAATATTATATATTTAATCAGATTAAACATTATATAATCACCCTGATTAAACATGATATTATACAGTGAAGATATCAAAGCCAGATTCAGCTCAGTCTATGGAATTATTGATGCTTCTTTGTGCTTAATCAATGGCAGAAATTTATCAACTAGAGGATGTATTTATTTTGACCAATCAAAATATCTGTACTTTTTGCCAACTTACCTCAGCTTGTTTTCCTGGAGAGACATTTCCCTTGGGGGATAAGCAGCTAAATCCAGTAAAATTCTTTGGGTTCATTTCGTCTTCAGATATCCATTCATAGCAATATGCCTTGTTGGTCGGATTCAAAATGTAGAATTTCCTAAAATCATTAAAAGATAAAAAAAAAAAAATGATAGTTTGAAGTTGTTGAATAAGCAGCCATTTTTAAAAGAAATGATAAAATTCCCAATAACAATAATAAAAATAAGAACAGAGCCAAATAATACAAGACATAAACAATGTAATACAAGGCAATGCAACAGGAAATCCCAGCATGCATCAGCAGGATTTGTTTATAAGATTGGAGAAGGGGAATTTTTAACAGACATCCACACAGATTGGAACCAAAAGAAATTGTCCAAATTCCGACATGAATCATTGTGATTATTATTCATTTTTGATTAATCATTATTTCATTTTTATTTCTTCTTTACATCTTGTAGTAGCTGCAGCATAACTATGTTAAGTTGTATAGATTGCATAGATGTAGAATTTTCACTACTTTTTTATTTACTAAGTTTCACCAAATACAATGCTCAAGAACCACTCATGGTAGAGGGTTACAGCCAGCAAAGTGGTAATACTGAACACGAGGTATGTGATATGAATGGAAGAGAAGGCAGCAGGTAGGAAATGAGAATTATGAGAATAAAGAAGATGATTGACCTTTGATTTGAAAAGGTCAAAACTGAAGTGTTCAAGGAAGCACCCATCCAGGAGTATGTTCCACAAAGTAGCAGTTATTGGGGAAAAGGCTGTCTGAGTGGAACCTCCTTCTTATATTTCAGACACATAAGAAATGAGTGCGGCTTTAATACTTGGAGGTGGCATGGAATGTACTGATAAATCATCAGTTACCTCCCCTAAATATCTATGAGGTATAAAAAGCATTCTGTAATATCCGTCAGTAGATGAGTAGTCAGAGTAAAGTGCAATAAAGCTTTGGTTTAAATTTATTCATTGTTTTTTTACTACAATATTAACTGTATTTTGTACTTGTTTTGTACACATTTTTCTTTCAACTTGTTGTTGTTGTTTTACATTCTACAACTATCAGTGACTGAAAATAAAGACACAAGCCTTGAATTTGCTTCTCATTGTTGGGACTTCAGAATGATTTTTGACTAATTTGGCTATGGAGGCCTATCAGTAAACCAAATTCAAATTTAGTTCTATAGTTGCATTCTTCTGTATCTGATTTCCTCCATGCCAACACTAGTTCAGACATACTATATGCATAATGGGTTTGGGTCAATCAGCTTCAGATAGCTTTAATGTGACTTTTACATCATTTGTAACATTTCTGCTGATTGATTTATTGTTTCCATCATTTTCTATTTTCATTTTTCTATTTCTATATCAACTCTTTGCAGATTATTTAAAGCCAGAAATATTTTTAGATTGTAATAATTTAAAAAAAAATAATAATGGTCTAATGATGCAAATCTTACTAATTAACCCATAGCTGGGGGAGAAGATGTGGCTTCACACCTTTGTCAATGGTATTTGCTCAGAAGCAACTATAATGAACCCAGCTGGCTCTCTCTGACTAACAATTCTGAGCCATTATCCATTACCCCATCCACACACACCAAAGCTTAAAGTACCTGGTATTCCCAAGCAGTCATTCATGTAGGTATGACCAGGATCAACATTGCTTAACATCAGTGATCTGTAACATTTTTAATTTATTTCTAAATGCTTATACAGTACAGTAGAATGTTAGCTTCGTATTCTGTATGTTACTTCAATTTGCATTTTTTTAATCATTTAACCCCAAGCAAAATTATAAAGCCACTAAGAGGTAAAAAGGCAGGGGTTTACCAAGTGTGAAGGAAACTGAAAAAAATGTTACTGAGAAGAAAGGACAATAAAAAAAAAAACAGGATTCAAGGGAACAGAAAACATGATGATTGATTTTGCATTTAAATTTTGGAAGATCATCGTTGACTGGAAAGCAAAATTGTAACTCTCTAAATGGCCAAGGTGTTGGATAAGAAAAAACTCCCAAGTGGTGCAGACATGATAGGAAAATGATAAAATCATATGGTATTTTTCACATTCCTCATTTACACTGATGTACATTGTAAATATTTAAAAATAAATTAGAAATGTTACAATTGGTGCAAAAGTGATATCAAAAACCCGTTACATGTGTAGTATGCCTGAAATAATGGTCAGTTCTCACTTAGTGACCAGGTTGTTCAGTGAGGAGTGTCTGTATTTCATAATCGTGGAATTATTTTCCATTTGTAGACATTTAAATTTCCTCTTACTTCTGTACACTGACTCCTATCCCGATGCATTCTATTTCAACAACTCTAGTATTGACATCAAGAGCTGCTCCAGGGGGTGCTCCTCCTGGGCCTCGCATTTCAGGATTTCGACGCGTACGAATATAATCGGAATCTTCCAACTCAAAATGACAATATGGCATTAAACTCCTGCCCTTTACTCCAATACTTGGTCCTTGGCTGCTGCCTGGCAAATTTGGAACACTACAAAGAAAAATAGAATTTGTCATTTAAATGTTAATTGAACATTTTGATGCATGTCAATGTTTTTACAAAACAATTGTCAGTCTACAGGGTGGCCAATAAAAAAGTGGAAATTTCTTCATTGAGAAAATACACCAGCTCTAATTGGTCTATCTTAGTGGCCCTTCTAAAAGCCCATATCTGAATGTTATGGATTTTACTGTATCTGGAGTATACTCCTAACTCCTTTGCAAAACCGTCGTCGTGACATTGTCGGTCTACAGGGTGGCCAATAAAAAAATGGAAATTTATTCTTTGAGAAAATACACCAGCTTTAAATGGAACTTGACTGAAGCTTGGAATGAAATTCCTCCTGATGCTATCCGCAAAGCTACTACCTTCTGGTTACCATGCTTACAACTTTGTGTTGAACATTCAGGCGAACATTTCGGATATTTACAATGATTGTTCAGCTTGTGTATGAATCATGATTGCTAAAGAAATTTCTTTCTGAATTTACCGTCTTTTTTACTGGCCAACCTGTAGTCCCAACACTGTTTTGATATACATTACTTTTTATAATATTCTCTCAAAAACTATTAAGCAACTAATGTTGGTAAAATTCTCAGGATATACCTAAATAATATGTACAACATGCTTATAATACCTGTTTTTATTAGAAATATTTACATCAACTTATTTTGGGGGTGTAAGATTTTATTATGCATCTCAAGGATTGTGCATCATACTGTAAATAAGAGTATAATTATTGATTTATTTTTAATTTCAGATAAAGATTTCTGTGTGTCATATGAAAGATATAATCTCAAAAGAAGAAGACAGTAGAAATTGTGAAAAAGCTAAATGAAGATTAAAGAACAATCAAAAAATAAATTGGATGCATTAATAAAACTGTTCTCATAAATAAAGTAAAAATTTTTAAAAAATTTTAAAATTTTGAAAAATTAAAATTAAAAAAATTAGAAAAATTTAAAACATTAAATTGAGAATAAAATAAATGTTTTTTCATAAAGAAATTAAAAATATTAAAATATTTAGAAAAAATAAAATATTTAGAAAATTAATATTAAAAAATTAGAAAAAATTAGAATATTAATAAAGAGGAAAATTGAATTGAGCAGCAAGAAAATATTTGAAAAAAAATAATCAATGTTCCATTGTCTGTTTTTATTCTTTCCAGAATTATCATATTCCAGTCTTTGATAAACTTTGTTTTGTTAAAAAAAAATGCTTTTTCATTTGTTATGCAAACTTTTGTGTTGAGGGGCCTCTCTCTAAATGCTACTATCTTATTAGAAAGTGCAAAAAGTTTTGCTGCTTAGGTTACGTGTTACAGAATGGATTTATTTACTTACGTTCTAAAATTTTTCACCTTTTAATCCTTTGACATTCCACACACTAAAAGCTGTCCCATAAATATCAGCTCTTAAAGTCTCACTGTTTGCGACCAATGTCTGACTCTTTGCATGACTTTGTGCATTATTTACAATGAGAAAAATTCTGAGTCCCTAATTATTAAGAACCTCCCACTAGTATTAGGCAACTAAGATTAAACAGAGAGATGCAGACTATTAAGGACATTAGTTAAAGGCATGAAAGCAATCAAACTACCACTTTTAAGTTAACATCACAAAGAGAAATATGTAAGTTGGGTGAAGAAGTACATGAAAACTGATTTCATGATTATAATTTGAGTGATGGATGAAGGGCGACATAGAATGAATATGAGGCTGGACTAGAAATTGGGCTCTTTATAAACAATAAATATTCCTCGGATATGACAGTGCCAAATGCTGTAAACTTGAATGTGCAGGTGGTGTAATGGATAATGCCTCGGAATTGTTAATCAGAAAACAGAGTTCCAATTTCAATTGGGTTCATTATATTCATTTATATGCAAATACCCTTGGAAAATGTATGAATCCACCTCTTTTTCCTCCAGCTATGGGTTAATTAGTAAAACTTGTATCTGTAAACCATTATTATCTCAAAAAAAATATTCTTACAATCTAAAAGTATTTTCTGGTTTTAAATAACCCACAAAGGGTTCATAAGCCATAGAAAACAATCAAATCTAACATAAATACTGAATTTTTCTCATATAACACTCATGCCAAGATGAGAAATAAAATCTGCCAAAATCACCAAAATTGGTTTGATTTTTTTATAGTTTTAGAAGTGCATGAAAAACTCAAAAGACAATCAAAAGTCATAAAATAACTGATGACACTTCACTACAGTAGGCATCCATTTATCTTGCAAGATAAAGACAGCAATCAGTTTGATCAAAATTCAGTCCTTTGGTAGTGAAACTGAAGTGACCTTTCCAGGGTGTAGGGCATGAGTGATGGTATGCTGAGGCTGTGAACTGCCCAGACCTCATGGACCGCCACTCAGTCGTACCGAAAGGAATACAGGGCATTACATTTGGATCCGGATTGGCTGCAGGAGTTGCCAGAAGGTTGCAAGTGTTGATAGCCAACCACCTTCAGGTCTTCACTCTGGTTCTCCTATCTGGGTTTACATCCGTAGCCTTTTCACTATTCGGTTTGAAATCAGCGTTTGAATCTAGGAGCCCAGATAAATCTGACCATAGCCATAAATAAAGATGGTAGTTTCAGCATTGTGGACAAATAGATATGAAATCTTTTTTTGTTGTTGGTCATGGTATTTGTTCTTCCCACATCTGCCGTTGTTACTACTTTTTTAACTTGATATATAAAAAAAAAAAATCTATGAAATGTAAATCTTTTGCATTGTTTCAAATGAACAAAAAGGTCAGATAACTGAGCTAATAAATTACATATTTAAAATATGTTTTGGTGGCTATGACAAACAATTCAGATGTTTTCCTTTAAAACCTGAAGGAAACATCAGTTTTTACTGATATACACAAAATGCATTCTGGAGGCTAAGACACAAAGTATTCGGATGTTTTTATTTTAAACTTAAGGGAGAAATTAGTTTTTAATGTATACACTCACTAATGTCCTTGTAAAAAAATGAATCTATCTTCCTCCAGCTATGGATTAAATAGCAGATTAAACCTGACTATCTTGCTACAACCAGTCAAAGAGAAGGAAAACTTTGAATTAAAAAGAAAAAACATTGCCTTGAGAGTATCTTAAAGAAAAAAATGTTAAGTAATAAACTCAACACAAATCTGAATCAGAGCCTTCAAATACTGCATCGGCTTATGGCAATTCCTACAACTCTGCTGGTATCAAACTGTAATAGACTGGTAACTCCAAGAGAGGTTATCTTGATATATGGTAAGTCTAAGATCTTCATAACATATACACAGGCCTGAAGTGCTTTGTGTTTTACCATCATCTCCTAAAACAGATGGATGGTAATGCAGCCCAATATAACACAAGATTATATACAATAATTTCCTACCTGCAGATTAAGTGTCCGGAATTCTCTGTAATGTTGAGTGGAGAAAACTTGACCGTAAAGTTTACTGTTCCTTTGGCTGCAATGGTTCCAAATGCGGGTTCAATAGAGAATGGAACATATGAATCAGGGGAAGGTGCTGGTGAGGCTGGTGCTCCTTCATTAGTTTGTTTTTGTCCATCAGTAATTGATGGTCTGAAAGTGTCCATAATCACTTGCCAATTGTAGTCCATCTGAACCAACCCTTTGTTAAATATGCTGAACCTGTCAAAAAAAAAAAAAATTAAAAAGAAAAGAAAATCACCTGATTACACACACAGTCAACTAACATCAAAACCTGGTCTATAGTATTTCTTTTAAATTTATCAAAAAACAAGATATTATAATAATAATGGATAGTGTGACTTTTTCCTCTATGTGTCTTTTTTTCTGCATTTGTAACTTCTGTCACATGGAAACAAATGTATGTAAAAAATTAACTATGAATTCTTGTCTTGATTGAAACATCCAATTTCAAGTTTCGACAGTTTGAGCAATGCCACAACTTGAGCAGAGTTGTCTTTAAGAGATTCCCCTTTTACTGATGAAACATCTCAAAGATTTCAAAGAAATCTTTGATGTGGTCAGATGATTTGCAAAGTGTAGATCTTTGTCTGGGCTTTCATTTGCTACTCTAAACTGTCAGCTGTATACAACAACTTCCTAAGTAGTGAAAAATGGCTTTGAGCGAGTGAAACCTGAGGATTTTGGCAAAGATCATCCCTCTTTGAACATTGTAGACTGGTGCAATCACTAAGAACTGTACCAAATAACAGAAACTACATTACCTGAGGACTAGAGTCAGCAACTTAAATGGATATCACGTGTAACTCAAAGAGAAAATAATGACAAAATCAAGATGTTGACCCTCCACACCACATCAAATATAAGGATAGGAAGGAACACCCCCTCCTCAGTACTGGAAAGATCGATAACAGCCACTGGACTTGAGAATCTTGTTTTCTTAAAAAAATGTTTTAAGAGAAAGATTTTATAAATTTCAACTGAAAGCAGTACTGACTGCTTGGTCAATGAATGCCAAATGTTTCCTTATAGGGAAATGGTTAATATTACCCTTACCATTCACTCAGTATTTTCTCTCTGGTCGTAGATATCTTCAGATACTTTTTTAATTTGTATGTTGAACTGTTCCTTTTGCTAACTACCATGAAATTCTATCTTCTTGGAATTGGTATTTAGTCCTTTTTTCTTACTTTCCCTCATTGCATCTTCTGCAGGAGTTATTGTAGTTTCCTATCTTTGTCTGCTATCAATACTATATCATCTGCAGATCTCATGTTGTTAAGATTATGGTCGTCAATAATGAATCCTGGTCTTGCTGTATAGGTTGAATAAGTCCGGTGAGAAGACACAGCCTTGTCTTACACTCTCTTCTATTTTTGTATTTTTAGCAAAGACAATTCCTGTCCATATGCAGCTGGCTTGCTGCCAGTATAGGTTCTGGATTATTCCAATATCCCTCCCAAATATGTTGAAATTACCTCACAGTTCCAACAATTCTTTGTGATGTACTTTATCAAACGCTTTTACATAATTTATAAAACACAGGTACACATCTTTCTGTATTTGTATTGCTCTTTCTGATATCATTCTGAACATAAATATTGCATTCCTTGTTCCAATGTCTTTAACAAAGTTGCACTATTTCTTGTCCTATTTCTGGTCTGACTCTCTGTGTGCTCTATTCATCAGAATTTGGATGATAAGTTTTGCTATGTGGCTCATTAGGCTGATTGTTCAATGAACTTTGCATTTGTTTGCACCTAGCTTCTTCGGCAGTGATATGAAAATGGTTCTACTCAGGTCTTCTGGCATATGACCATTGTTGTATATTTCATTTATTATGTCTGTAATCTTATCAATGCTGAAATCATATAAGACTGCCAACATTTCTATTACAATTCCTTTTGGTCTTAATTTGATTCAAATCTCTTTTCTGGTAGGAATCACACAATACAGTTTTTTGATCCCTATTTTCAATCTGTGAATTTCTTGTTCTCCTTATCTTCTGAAATTCTGAGATAAAGTATTGCCATTATTCCAGAAATAATTTGGACTAACATCCTCCTCATTGTTGTTCCAACCACAATTTGGAAGATCAGCAAGTAAAACAGAGCAACACTGTGATTGCAATAATCACAGTGTTGATGTACAGTTGTAGGTCAATCCCAGTTGAGACAATAGAGAGTCATTATGAACTCTATGATCATGTTGATGGCTTTATAGTATGTGTTCTGCTGGGGTTACATAAAGTTTTAAATTCTGGTTGCCAACTACAGCTAGAGTGCCCAGATTGGAGGAGTAGAAATAGGTTAATATATTTCCGAAAAGTATTAGTGTAAAAAGGAACATAACAAACTCAGGTGGAATTTGAACTCAGCTTGTTGATTTCTTGTTCTGAGCTGCTATTATTACACCACCCCACACAATTGTGGTAGAAAGAAACAAAAATGAAGATGCTAGTCCAAATTAGTTCTGGAATAATGAAAATAATTAATCTCAGAATTTTAGTTGAAGAGAAAAGCCAAAGAATCGCTTGATTAAAATGTAGAAATCAAAACAACCAAAATCAAGATCCATTTATTTAATCTACAGACATAGATTATTTTTGTTCTTCTAACTTCTCTTGATATTATTTAGGACTGCTCGGTTATTGCTTGCCCCATTTCTACTGAGTCCAAGTCTGTACTACCAGGCCCAAGGATTGAACTCACAATTACTCTATTCACCAATCAACACTTTAATCTAAAGGGCTATTTTCTTTGAAGGTAACTTGCACTGACATAATGAAGGTGAGAGGGCACAACAGCCAAAACATTGTGATAAAAACAACAAAGATGAAGACAATAGCCTGCATTTAAGTAATATAAATAATACTAGAAATATCATAGATCAAATGATTCCTGGGTACTACTTAAGTAGACGAGTCCCCTTATAAAAATAGAGAAAATTTTTCTGGGGAGTAATTTTTCTAGATTTACATTCATCAGGTCATTCTCAAACCAAAGCATTTATTAGAATAAAAAAAATATTCATTTTTTTAATTGATCTACATGTGTAATAATGATTATAATACTGATTATAATATTGATAATGTGTTGGACTGAGTTGTTATTTACAAATGTCCAGTTTGAAAATGGGCTTACATTCTTGATATCTGCATATTTTTTTTAATTTTCTGAATTTTTTTAAAACCTTTTTTTTACAAAATTTGGTTTTGGTGAGGAATTTTTTTTCCAAAGCACCTGCACAAACATTGGGGAGGTAATAATTATTTATCATAAATGAAAAATAAACAGACACATATACTTTTATCAATTTATCTAAATTTTTGTTCTTTAACTAAAAATGTATACATCCATTCATTATTTAAAAAAAATCTTTTTGTAAAAATATGTCTGTTTTTGTGCACAGAACTGAAGTTCACATAACTTGGTAAAACGTCAGTGATTTATTTTTCACTCTATCAACATAATGAAGAGGATCCACCTTCTAAAATTATTTTAAAAATCAATATTTTTTGATGCTGTGCTTTGAAGAGGGTTTAATGAATGCTACACTACAAAAATGATTTCTCCAAAAACTTTTTTTCCCAATTTTTTTATTTACAGTTTCTTTTATTCTTCAACTTTACATTTCTTAAGCATTTGAAAAGTAAATTCAGTTTTTTGCAAGGTGATAAAATTTTATTAGAGCAATAAAATCAAACATATTAAAATATCATTCATAACAAAATGTATATAAAAGGTAATTCTGATAACTTGGACTGATTTTAAATGTGAATTAAGTTTAAGTGTCTAATGATTTTTTCTTTTTCTTTCAGTTTTAACAACTTAAGTCTTTGGCAATTTCAACCATGGAAAGATTAACAATTAAACAATGTGTTAAAGTTTCAAGAGTGCAATCAGAAAAATTGCTTGTAAATTCAAACAAACTGGGTCAGTGGCAGATGTGAAAACACCATTGCGTGCTCATTTATGCCATTCAGCTGAAAACATTGCTGCAGTGCACAAGAATGTGGCCAAAAATCCAGACACCTCTATTCATAATCATGCACAGGAATTGAACCTCTCCATAACAACATTACATTGTTTCCAATTGCACTTTCAGTTGCAAAATCACAAAGTGCGCAAAATGCATTTCTGTTTGAACGTCCATTTTCGTAGTAGGCTTTGATAACTTTAACACGTTTGATTGTTAATGTTTCCATAGTTGAAATTGCCAAAGACTTAAGTTGTTAAATCTGAAAGAAAAAAAAATCATTAGATGCTTAAATTTAATTCATATTTAAAATCACTCCAAGTTATTGGAACAGCCTTTATTACTATAAAATAGGATAGAGGACCAATAAACTTGTTTAGCTGTTTTTAGTTGTTTTGGTATTATTATTATTTTATGATAATATATGATTTTTGCTGGCCCTCTTCTTTGTTATAAATTGTTTTTTTGGGTTTTTTTTTTGCTATGAAATGTATTTTAGGATTTTCTAATATGACTGCTTTTATTAATCTAATAAATTCAATTTTCTAGGTCTACTGCTAGGAAAGTGGGTTCACTGTGTCATACCAGACAATAGTTTCTTGTCAGAATTTACTTTGCATATTTTTAATTCTACCATTCATCTGGGCATTGAATATTGCTGGTCTGGTGCTCCAGCTATATATCTTGAGTTTCTCAAAATAATCTAAAGAAGATTCTGTAATGTTACCAGTCCTGACCTGACATTTCTTCTTTAAACACTTTTCTACTACTATGACATGGCTTTCCTCTGTCTTTTCTATATTTTCATGGCAATTCTTCCAATGAGATTTCTTCTGTGGTGCCTCAAACACATGAATGCTAGATTAGCAGTTACGTCTCATCAATTTACAGTTAAATGGCTAGATGTAACCGTAAGTTCTATGCTAACAATTTCTTAATCTGATAAGTATGTTCATAGTAATTGTTTTGATGAGCTATCCTCTTTGGTAACTAGACTTCATGAATTTAAGAGCAGTACTAGATTGGTCTCATCATTTTACAGCTGAAATGGCTAGATGTAACTGTATGTTTTATTCTAATAGTTTCTTTTCTTGCACTTCTCATCTGTGGAACACTCTTCCAATTTCTTGTTTCCCTGACACCTATAATCTTACAAAATTTAAATGCAACTTAAATCACCATTTTCTGTCTTCTTGAACCCTGTTCTTTTATTGTCCTTTTTCTTCACTAAAGCTTTCTCATTCCCTTTCACTCCCAGCAAGCACTTGGCCCTTAGTTAGGGTGAAGTGATTAAAAAACAATAAATAACCTGATAAAAAATAAACTACTCACTTGTAAGTCCTTGTCTGAAACATGAGTGTATCTTTGAAGTGAATCTGTGTTGTTGAACACGAATATTCACAATAATCCGCAATTCCACTGACCAGGAGTAGAATGTTTCTTTCTGAATCTGATACTTCAGTACACGGAGGCTGAGGTTTGGTTTTAATCACCTTCTTTTTTCGAGGACCTATAAATGTTGGTGTTGTTGTCGATGCAGTTAGAAGGTTGGAAGGGCCAGATTTGTTCTGAGATGAGACACGAGTAGAACTGGAACACAAAAGAAAAACAATTGAATAAGATGAGAGACTGAGGATTACTGATCCCTTTTGAAAGTATCTTTTACTCTGGCAACTATAAAAATCAAAACTCTAAATCCCTGCTTTCAATCACTTTGTCACTCTATATCAGGCCTACAAAAAGTATAAAGCCTACTAGTTATACGCAAGACTATCATGTGCGGCTCACAAGAGGGGTTTTCAGAATAGGAAATTTTTTATGTTCATCAGAATAAATTTAGCAACTGATTGCATACAAAAAAATTAGTTTTGTGAAAACATAGCTTATTCCACTAATGTTGAGTTATAATAAATATCTAAAAGAAAAAAACTTGTGGAATAAATAGTACACCCCCAGTTATTATATGAACTAGTCCATAACTATAAAGAACTCCAGATCAGAGGTAAAAAGAAGTCATTTGAAGTCAGTCTTCAGACTGATTAATACAGGTGTTATGGCAAGTAGCCGAGGCATATAAGTGCTATGAACGAATTGTAACAGTGATGTGGGATTTGAAACTCAGGTGATTTATAACTGTTGTGACAAGGAATTGGAACTTATAACATTAATGAGGGTTTAGGATCTCATATGAGTTATGAGGATTTTGGAACCTCATATGATTGAACAAGTACAGAAAAAATATACTTGATGCTTTGGGAACAAGGATATGGGTGACAACAAGAATTTTAACCATGTTGCTTTAAAAAAGAATTTTTTTTTTCCTTGTGTAGAAGAAAAAAAAAATTTTCTCTTGGGTGTAGAAAAAAACATACTTGTGAATACTGAGCAAATTTTGGCTTTGCTAGTTGAAATTCAACAACAGAAACAGCAACAACAACAACAAAATTAACACTTGCTAGAACAACAAAAACAGCAACATGAGTTGTTGAATAAAATTCCTAAGAAAATAAAAAAAAATTTCAATATCTCTTATGCCAGATGTTGTCCAAAACACAATATCAGAATTTGTATATAATTCTCATGAATGACTGAACTCTGCATGTTTTCATAAATATAAATAAATATTCAGTCAGGAATGCAATGACTGGGAAGATGAAAGAAAACTGAAATTGTTGTTAAGGAAAAATACTGCAACTACATATTACTGAAAAAAAAAAACAGGTGAAATCAAAAGAGTTGGTGTAATAGAAAAAATTAACCATTCAAAATGGGTTTCACTAGAGGTGTATGTTAAGAAAAAAATAATAAAATCTGTGTTTGCGCAGATTTCTTGACAGGATTAAAGAGTTGTTTAGAAACACATAACAACCCATTATGAGGTCCAGAGGAAATTTTTTCAAAGTTAAATAGCAGAAGAATATTTTCAAAGCTGGATATTTTTGGAGCATATTTACAAATTCTGACTGAAAATGACGTCTTTATTGAGAAAATGAAAAAAAAGATTGAAATAAAGTAATAAAGAATGAAATCCAAACTTTAATGCTTATTCACTATGAAATGGTGTTGTAATGTTTGAGCAGAGGGTTGTAGTGTGTTACAGAATGAATATTGAAGGATTTTCATAGTGGACATCTTGCTATTTCAAGAATTAAATTTCTGATGAGAAGCTTCATATGTTGGACCAGAATGGAGCAAGATACTGAAAAAATAGTGAAAGCTTTCTGGGGTTGTTCTCTGGTAGCAAAACTACCTATCACAAAGATAGAACCTTGGCCAAAGACAGACACACTGTGGTCAAGGCTGCATATAGATTTTGCTGATCCTGTGAATGGATCACATTATCTTGTGGTAGTTGATAGGTTCCCTAAAGGGATGGAAATTTATAAATGCAAAAATCCAACATCCTCAGTGAATTTCTTGCATAAACTGTTTGCAAGATATGACATACCAGATACTATAGTTTCTGATAATGAGTCACAATTCATGGGTAAGAAGAATTCAAAGACTTTTATATGTTCTTCATTGAACATATTGCAACCCCACTGTATCACTCAAGGTCAAACAGAGAAGAGGAATGGTTTGTGGGAATATTCAAAAGAGCATTGAAGAAAGCAAATCTTGAGAAAGTAAATGAGAAAACACTTTAAAATTGTTCTTAGAGTTTACAGTGTAACACCAAACCCTAATACACCATCAGGCATGTCGCTGGTGGAATTAATGTTTGATAGAAAAGTAAAATCAATGTTCAAAAAAGTTATTACCAAGTCAAAAAATATGAACAGTTAACAAAAGCAGCACCAAAAGTTTCAAGGTTGGCAATAAAGTGTTCTTTAGAGTATATAAGGATGTCAAAGAAATGTGGGAAGACACCATAATAGCAGTAAACATCGGGAAACTGACTTACATTGTAAAAGGGAAAAGACTTGAACATAAAAGGCACCATAATCAGCTGAAAAAAAGTTTTTCAATGTGTCAATAGCACAAGTCATGGAAACTACAAGAACAAATTCAAAAAAAAGAAAGCATTACTAAAGAACTTGAAGTGGATCCAAGACGAAAACGCAACAAAGTCAAGTATGTTGGTAAATTCTTCAGAAAGAGGAGGAGGAGATATTAATACAAAATAAAAAAAATTATAAAAAGTATTAGTCTCAAAAGGTGGGGATGTTGTGGAGTAAATAGTACACCCTCGGTGACTATACAAACTAGTCCAAAATTATAAAGAGCTCCAAGGTAAATAAAAAAGCCATTTGGCATCAGTCTTCAGTCTTTAAGTAATACATGCATCACAGCAAGTTGCCAGAGCATTACATATATTATAAATGCTATGAATTGCATTATAACAAAGACCTACACAGGGTCCAAAGCTAAGGAAGTGTGTGGCCAAGTATCAAGAACTAATTCTAAACTTTTCTTATCCAAAGTTAAAAATGAAATAAAATAAATGAAAAACAATCAATGCTTGCTAACCTCAATCAAAAACAATGCAAAATCTTTGTTTTTGATTGAAACATACCACTTTTGGGAGACACTCTGCTTCAAATTGAACCTCTTTCTGATTCACCCTGCACCAAAACTTGTCAGCTGGATGCAAGAGCTACAAGCATGAAATAAAAACTAAAACAAGTTGCTCTCTGTGCAGAAGCTCCAAGTATTGCATCTGCCCTGCAAATGAAATTCCTCAAAAATATAAAGCAAAAGCATGACAAAAAAACACTAAGTCATGTATCCACTCAGCAACATATAAAGCAGTAAACATGCATCACAGAGTTCACCAGTAGCCTTCCAGTCAAACAGCCAGACACAAGAAACACACGGGGGGACGTTGAGGGGGGGGGCATACAAACCAATTCTCCCATCTTCCTAGCCACCTCCCTTGTCTACAAAAGAGTCATTCTGTAGTGATAGAAAAATTAAAAATTCACTATTTAAAAAAAGATAAAAAAGTTGTCAAATCATTTTGGTTTGCCATAAAGGAATAAAAACAAAAAGATAAGAAAAATAAATAAATGAAAGTGACCAAAAGGTCATCCTTCCTAAATATAGGGGAAGAAAATAGACAGTCAAATGAGTCCTACCTGTGAACCAATCAGAAATCAAGAGACAATTCTGAAATTAATTCCTTTGTCTAGAAAAAGTGTATAAACACAGATGACTTGGCTAAGGAACCAAAGAATCAATGAAATAATTTTGTTCGATCTCCCATGCCCTCTAAAAATCCCACAGAGAGTCAAAAGAATTACTATCAACAAGATACATACATACATACATACATACAAAGACTCTTTCTCTATCTTATGCTAAAGGACTTAGATGTTCAACATGAGAACTTTCTGATATGAACTTATTCTTTAAATATTGTATATTTTAAGAGATTTTATCAAGTAAATGCAAAATATATCTTTCTACTAATTATCATTTATTATTCATTATTAAAAGGTGAAAAATTGCTGTATATTGGGATTAAGGAGAGTTATCCAAAGATAACCTGTTGTAAACTCACATACACACTGCCTACAATTCTGCTTTGATTCATTAATACTGGCAATACAGATCATTTTATTCTAAAATTATCCCATCTTCTTTTCTTTCTGCCTCACTGGCAACATTTTGTTTTTTTTTTGTTTTTTTGGTTGTTACTCTTGCAACCATCAAAGTCAGCATATGCCTTGAGGGAGGATGGAATGGATATATTCAATAGTATTTAACAAACAAGGAACACATGGTGGACATATTGGATTTTCATTACAGAAATGATAAAGGGGAAGTGATATAGGGTAATTGGAAATGATACTAGGGGACGTAGACTCCCTGTTTATGCGTGTGCATCTCACACATGTCAATGCCAAGCTATTTAACACCTCTTTTTTTTTTAGCATTGGTTGTTTAAAGACTCACAATTACACTTACTTGTCAATGTGTGCTTTTTCTTTATTGTTTGTGGCTGTTGTCACTGTTGTCACAGAATTTGCTCTTGTGTTGTTGTCAAGAGGGGCTTCTACATCCACCCACTGAATCGTATGGATTCTGTCATCCCAGTCAGGAATCTAAAAAAGAGACAAATCAGAATTCTTTTTTTAATTCTTTTTTCATTACCTTTATTGTTCCTAATCTTGATAATTGTCAGAATAAAATATGACATTTTGAGATTAAAAACAATTTTTAAAAATATCTGAATATTTAAATGTTACAAGGTTTAAATACAAATATATATTTGATTTTTTTTATTGCCATGTTACTACAGGATGTAGCAAATCGTGGCTCTTCCCCCTTTTTTTTTTAATATCCCTGAGTTGCCATGACTGTTCTTAGGGGAGTAGTGGAGGGAGTAGAGTTTCTCATTGTCTTTGTTCATTTGCTTTAAATTCACTGTCATTCTTCTGGATCAGTTGACATACCAGGAGCTAAGGAGGGACAGGGTGTTGGTGTTTTGTTCTATTTTACCTTAGAGCTGATGAGACGTGGATTCATGCCTTTTCCAAGAGCATTAGTTCAAAAGTGGATGCAAAAGCCTTAACAGGAATTTGAACTCAGCTTGCAGTTTCCATTTTATCTACTGAAAACTGTTATGCTACCTGTACAACCCTTAGCAAATTACTTATGAAAATAAAAGTGTGCAGGTGACATGACAGTTATTGGCATGGAAAGTGAAACCAGGGAGATGAGTTTGAATTCTAGACTAATTAGCTGTATTCAGTTTTGTACAAATGGCCCTGAGAAAGGGATAAATGCATCCTTTCTCCACCCAACTTTCTAACCATGGGTGACAGCCATTTTAAGAGAAGAAAAAATCTGGATTCAAAACCATGGACAAGGTAATGGGAAACCACTCCACTGGCCTTTCCCAAGAAATCATGACAACTTATAGATGTTAAAAAAAAAGCATCTGTTGAGAGCCATAATCAGTTACACCCTAAAGGGACATGGCATTTAAGAATGGATTAAATAACAGGGTAGACTCGGCTTTCTAGCTCTGATTTTGATTGAAGACCAATTCTAAATTCAAATTTGAGAAGATAATTAAAAACTATTCCTCAATATTTCCTAAGAAGTCATAACAGTTTACTGATATTAAAAAGAAAAAAGAATCTGTAGAGAATCTGTAATTGCTTATGCCCTGAAAGAATATGGCATTAAAAAAAAAGGACTTTTATTAATCATGGCTTTTCTTTCCAAAATTCATTTGGGGAGAGATTTCATATTTGTTATGAATCAGTCTTTTGGCTGGCAGCACCAACACACAGAACAAACATATATTATTATTGTTATTATTGTTGTTTTCAATTCATTTTCATAATAATAACAAAATAAAATTATTACCAACTATAAACACACACCTAAAACATGACATTGTTATCTTTCTTTGAATCCATCCTTAAAGAATCCAACTTATATCTAATATAAATAATACATGCTTAAAAGGATCAGCCATAAATTAGAATGATATGACACCCTGCTGCACTGGCCTGACTTCACAAAGTTGAAGACATTACAACTCCCACTAGACAAGAAGACAAACACAATTATGAAAACACACTACCATCCAATATCCACTTAGACATACAAGAATCTTCACAAACTTACATACATAAAGAATTTCTACGGTTTTGATGCACATAACATGTGTCTGACCAATGACAACTGACCCAAAACAAAATTGAAAATACCAAAGTTTCTGTCTTTTTGTTTGTTTTCTCTTAGTCTCTGATGAAGTTTTAATAAAAGTAAAACATGTTAGATTGATAGACATTTCCTATTTGTTCATATATATATATATATATATATATATATATATATATATATATATATATATATGGGGGAAAAATGTATGACAAATTGGAAAAGGTTTTCTTGTGATGTGTTTCGGGCTAGAGGATAAAATGCTTCACAAGAAAAAATTTTCCACAATATTGTTCTTGATTTTATAAATATATATTTTAATCAATTCACTCCAAAGATTAATATATAATTTTATGGCAAATAATGATTACAAATTGCACCAAAATGTTTTTAAAAATGGATTTTCATAATTATATATATATATATATAATCGACTCTCCCGTCGCGTTCGACGTATGAGGGTCAGGCCGATAAGTCTCCAGGAAACCGACATCCCGACACCGGCACATGAGATTTGATTATAGTGGTGAAGGCCTCATGCAGGACCATCCACACTTTTTGGAGGGACGAATACAGAAACCTGGTGCACCGAATGCCACAAGGTTCCCAAACGACCCTCCGCAGGTTTTGAATTCAGAGTTGTCCTTCTCCTAGATCAGTTGCCATCCAAGGCTATAGAACCCAGTCTGTCCTGCTATTTTACCCATAGCTGGAGGGAGATGAAGAGGCACGGTGGAGTAGTGGATAGCGGCTTGGATTGAGGAATCACAGAGCCGAGTTCGAATTCCAGTCGAATCCATTACATTCACTTACGTGCTAATACCCTTGGGAAAGGTATGAATCCTCTTCATATATATATATATATATATATATATATATATATATATGCATGGAATAATGATAGATGAATTTTTATATATCCAGGACAGTTTTTGAAAGAATCAATGTATGACAGATTGGAAAAAGGTTTTGTGATGTGTTTCATCCATAAGGTCTTCATTGGACTGAGTTTGTTGATGTTGTTGTGACTACACATGCCCATGAATGAGACATGCTGGTAGTTTAAAAATTGTTTTGAAATAATTTTTTTTTTGAAATCTAGCCAAATTCATCTATAGTCTTTTTCTTTTCTTCTTTGTTATTAAATGACCCACATTGGGATAACAAAAAATCTGCCTAGAATGGTAAAACATTATAAGAACCTGGACATAAATTTACTGTGAATGATTAATTAGGGAATAACACACTTTCTAGACATTTTTGTCTTAGTAAATTATTTTCTTTTTTCATTAAAGTAGGATTTTTTATATTAAAATTATGGTCAGTTTTGTTACAGTGAACAACCAAGGCATCTTGTGTATTGTTTTGTTTTTTTAATGTCTCTTTTGTGATGATATAATGTTTTGTTTAAACTTCTTGGGGTTTTTCCAATATATCCTTTCTGGCAATTCCTGCAATGATAGAGTAAATTCCTCCTTCAAGTGTTGGTTTGTTTTGCTTTGTTTTGATTAAATCTTTTATTATTTTAGATGTAGGTGTGACAAAATTTATGTTGAGTTTAAATGAATTCTTTGATTGGAGTTGTGATAGTGTTAGGGGGTAGAATAATATATTTTTTTGATTCATTGGGTTTGTCAGGAGGGACTTGTTTTCTATTTTGGAATATTTTATGAACCTTTTGTTCCACACTGAATATGAAATAGTTAGGGTCAATAAAAGAGTATTTTCAATGTATTTCTCCTCTTTGTTTAAATATTGAAGGTTTACAAATTCTGAGTGCTCTTAAACAGAATCCAATGATCATTCCAGATTTTATTTTGTTATGATGGGAATAAAAATTTATTAGATCATTCTTATTCGTTGATTTTCAGTGGGCACTAAATTTTAGGCTGTTATCAACTCAGTGTAACATGATGTCTAGGAAAGGTAAAGTATTGTTTTCTTCCATTTCATATATAAATTTTAGGCTGTCTATATTTCTGAAATTAGTTATTGTAATTATTTACATTATTTACATTGTTTGGACTGTTGTCCTCATCTTTATTGCCATTTTCACAACATTTTGGCTGTTGTACGCTCCGGCCTTCTTCAGGTGACTGGAATTTTGAACTGATCCCTTTATTCTGTCCATTGGTGCAGATTGTTCTAGTTCCACATGCCATGACTCTTCCAGATGTCTCAGTTATTTCCCTTTAACTCAACTCCCCAAGTTTTTGTTTACCACTGCCATAGCCAGGTATTGAACTCAAGGCCCAATGGATAAAAGCATTGGTTGGATCCAATGACTTTACCCAAAGAGTTGTGAGTTATATACATACACACACAGCTAAAAATCCTCGGAATGGTGAGATCCATAGGTAAATAATCCAGGTGAATCCTAATAATATAAAATATTAAAACTGATCCACAAAGAGAGCTCAATGTATTTATTATAACAGAGCATAACCATACCAGAGGAACATGAAACTCCTAACTACATTAGTGTCGACTCTAACCACCCCTATACCATCTTGACGCAGATACTAATTACTGTCTTACAGAATTAGTAAACTTTCATTTAATAAGAATATTTTTAATAAAAACAAAGAATTGTATGAAAATTCTCTCAAAAAAAGTGGATTTACAAACAAAACTATCCTACTTAAACCCCAAAAGTAACACTAATGAGGATAAGAGGAATCGTAAGCACAAAAATAGAAAAAGAAATATAATATGGTTCAACTCCCCATTCTGTAAGTTATCCAAAATTAATATTGGACAAGTTTTCTTGAAGCTTATAAATAAACATTTCCAAAATAACAATCCTCTAAGTAAGATCTTCAATAGAAAAACTATCAAAATAAGTTATTCCTGTACAAAAATCATGTTTAAAATAATCAAGTCCCATAATAATTATATTCTAAACAAATTCAATGGTAAGCTGTGTTTAGAAGATTCGAATTATTAAATTCAATAATCAAATTATACTCAAATTCAATGGTATCAACAATAAACCTAGAATAGATCCCCCCTATAAGTGTAGAAATAGCAAACTTTTTCCAGTCAAAGGAAAATGAAGAGCTTCTAATGTTACTTACCAAGCAACCATTTACCCCAAAGAAAATTATTTAAACCACCATATTTACATTGGGACTCCGTGGGGGAATAGAAAGACTTTATAACCATAGACACTCTTTTTCCAACCCAAGATTAAAGCACCAAACTGCTCTTTCCAAAAAATTTTGGGAATTGTGTAAAAAGATCTGAACCCTCAGATTGACTGGAAATTCATAGGATTTACTCAAACTTCTAGTAATTTTAAGGGTAGAATGTAACCTGTGTTTAGAAGATTCAAATTATTAAATTCAATAATCAAAGTATACTACTAAATCAAAGGAATGAGTTAGTTTCCAAATGTTGTCACCGAAATAGGTTTAAACTGATCTAGAATATTTTCGATCTTACTTAATCTGTTATCACCTAACACATATACTGTTATTTCTACTCTTAGTCATTCCTTTCAAATAACCTTCCTCCTACATGCGTGTTTTTATTATTATTATTACTAATATTAATATTTCCTTTTTTTTTGTCCTTACTATATGTATTGTCTTATTTCATTTAATTATTTTTTATTTATAATTTTTTTATTTATTTTAATGTTTTACTTAAATTATAATTTTATACTTAACTTTTGATTTAATATTTAAAACTTAATACTTATTTTTAATAGTTAATTGTATTTATATCAATTTGTATTTATATTTATTAAATGTTTTTTTTAAATTTATATTTAATAATTAATTTATATTTCACTTATATATTGTTTTAAATTTATTTATTTATTAGCTTATATTTATTACCTATTAATTTATATTTAATAATATTTTTATTAAAGTTACTTAATAACTTGTCTTTAATAATTATTTCATTAATTTTTAATTATCATATTATATGTATTATTATTTTAGATATCATCTTTTAATTACCCTTCTTTATTTTTTTTTTAAAATAATTATAAAAGTCTTCTCTAATTTTAAAATCTTGAATTTTCTTTAAGTATTTTTCTTTATAAAAACTAAGTGTTAATATTTTAAAATATAGGTCATGGTTATTTTATCTGATGTCTGAATCCTAACACTCCCCCCCCTACCACCATGAAACTGGGTTTAAGTTTTGTCTAGACAATCTGCTGGTCCTCAGTTATATTGTTATTTCTCCCTCTCCAATTTTTTTCTTTTTTTTTTTTTTTTTTTTTTTTTTCATTTTGCTCTCTTCTTTCTTGATTCTTTAAAGTTTTAAGCTACCTTTTTATTTTATTTCCTAACTCCTTGCTGTTGACAAATCCTGCAAGGTAGTTCTTGTGGGGGGGAAATAGCTATACAAATGTTTTTTTTTTTTTTAATTTCTCTTTTATATATATATATATATATATATATATATCAAATGCAAAATCACAAAAACTTGTTTGCAAGTTGACTTTTGCCTTCTGAGTTGTCAAGCCACGAGTGCCAGGATCTGGATATGAGGCAGATACTATAGTTTGATCCTGAATAAAAAAATTTAAAAACATGCATAAAGGTTGTACATATAAACAAACAGGAAGATGGTAGAGATTTAAATGCATTTACCTCACTAAGGGGTTGCTGAAAAATAATCTTTTTTATGGTACACTTTACTCTTTCTAGCTTCAGGCACACAGGTTTATCTGCATTGAAAGTGATTGCAACTTCTTTTGCTTGGCCTGGCTTTAAATGCCCAACTTGTGGTGAAAAACTCAGTGGATATTGGTCGACCCATTGGAAATGAATACAGTCTGTTTGGCATCTGTTTGTGATGGATAGGCATTGGGTCTTTGGCTCTTGAATATAGCAGTCACCAAATGCCATCAAGTTTGCTCTTGTTGCTTGACAAAGTAAAAAAAAAAGCAATCAGTTACATAAAATGCTTTTATTAGTCCATCTTTCATCATAATTTCACTTGCTTTTCATCGCATCTCTCAGAGCTATTCTATAATTGCTAGCAATAGTAGTAGTAGTAGTAGTAGTAGTAATATTAAATTTCTTAGATAAAGGTTTGTCAATTCTGATTCATTTTATGCTTTGTATTTCTTTCATCTTAATTCTAGCAGCTTTTATTGCAATTCTCAATCATTTCCCAATTGTTAGTAAGAGTGGTAGTAATAGAATTTTGAACTTTTGCAGGAAGCATTACTAATCTTATGACTAGTATCTATTTCACTTTATTTTCAATTGATTTTTATTTCATAAATGTTGTATATATGAAAAATTTAAATGCAATGTCAATCGCCATCTCCAGTCTTCCCTAATCCCATTCTTTTATTGTCCTTTCTCTTCACTAATGTGTTCCTCATTCTCTTCCCCTCCCAGTAACACCTTGTATCTTAGCAACTTTATTGTCTCATTTGGAGTGAAATGATTTTAAGAAAACCTTAACATAGAAAAACAATTTAGCTAAAAGGTCATATAAACTCTGAGAAGACAAGGTAAATTGCTTTGTTAGCTTAATATTGAGGCCATGAATTTATATAAATATAATTATTTTTCAAAAATGTTCGAAAATGATATTACAAAATGTATAATCAAATGTAGCATTAATTATTATATTGTATTTAGAAAAAATTAGATTAGTAGGGCTAGAAAGGGAAGAGAACACGTGCCTGTCTCACCCCTAAAGTTGAACAAGGGGCCAACAAAGTGAGACTCAATCACTATGTGAAATTTAAAAGAACACACATTTATTACAGTACAAAATAAAGAAATACACATTCAAACAAGAACTTGCATGAAAATCTCCTTTTGTGCATCCTTTTATAAACTCCTTTTGTGCATCCTTTTATAAACTCCAGTTGTGCATCCTTATATAATCTCCTTTTGTGCATCCTTTTATAAACTTGTTTTGTGCATCCTTATATAAGGTTGCATAACAAATCAAACATAAATGACAATGAACAAATACATTTTTTAAAAATGAAAAAGAAACAAAGTTTGAGGAAGTAAAAAATTAGATAAGGCAGAAAATACAAAAAAAAGCACACCCACCTTAATTTGTAATGATGGAATAGGAAAGTCTCAGCATGAATGGAGTTTTATTGTTTGAACTGGTTGGTGTCATGAGGACTTTTTATGTTTTTCCTTTATAGAAAAGTTAAATTTGAGTTTTTAGTTTTTTTGAAATTCTTCTCTGAGATCAGCTCAAATGGATTTACGTTCTTGGGTTTTGTAACAGCCCTCAAGTAACATTCTGCTACTGTCTGCTCGTTTTTCTTCACCATAGTGATTTATGAATCCATTCTGCTTGGAAACTTGGCTGTGCCTTGAAATGAGGCTTCTCTCTTTCTGCCTTCAAGTCTAAGTACATTCTGATCTTATTTGTGACCCCCACCACAACTCCTTTTATAAGAAAATAGGAGGTTCCCAGAGATCCTAATTCGAGATTTTCACACAAAGGTAACAATTTTTTTACAAAGCAGCTAGCTTTCTTTAAAATACAATTTTCTCAAAAGAACATGCAAAAAAACAACCTTGGCGATTATAATAGTCACTTATTTACAATTTTAACTAATGATTAACCTTATTTTTATTAATTTTATTAGACTAAAAATTCTGAGAATTAAGAGTTTAATAAATTTCAATATATTTCCCGTATAATTATTGGTCCTGATCTGGCATATCAGCTTCAGTCACCTTCCCATTACTGTAACATATCATCCCTGTACTTTTTCCATAAATATTTTCATGGTAATTGTTCTGATGAGCTTTCCACATTGGTACCTCAACTTCACATATCTAATCCTAGTACTAGATTGGCAGTTAGGTTCCATAATTACACTGCTGAAATTGCTACTTGCAACCATAAGTTCGAGGCTAATAGTTTCTTCTGTTGCACTTCTCACTTGTGGAACATTCTTCCTATCAACTATGATCTTCAGAGATTTAAATGCAATGTCAACTGTCATCTTCTGTCTACTTGAATCCTGTTCTTTTAATGTTCTCTCCCATTAATAAAGTTTTTTTCAGATCCTTTCACTCTCAGTAAACCCTTAGTGGCCTTGCTTGTAGTGAAATTATTAAAAAAAAAAATTCAGAAATATATTAGTAATTTAAAAAAAAACTTTTGTTTTTGTCTATCTTTCTAAGATGAGATATTCTATTTACACTATTTACATTGTTTGGACTGTTGACCTTATCTTTATTTTCATATTCCCAATGTTTCGGTGATTGTACACTCTGGCCTTCTTCAGGTGATATATGTTGGAATTTTGAACTGAATTCTTTATTTCGTTCACCAACATAGATTGTTCTAGTTCCACATGCCATGCCTTTTCTGGATATCTCAGTTTCAGTTATTTAGTGACTCATCTCTCCAAGTTTTTTTTTTATCTCTGCTGGGTCAAGTCACTGGATTACTTCAACAGATGCTTCAATCCACTGGGCCATGTGACAAAGATGTCGACAACAGTCTAAACAATGTAAATAGTGCAAATGATTTTTTTGTTTTAACTTTTGACCTCTTTTTCAAAAACAACTAAAAAATAATATGCATTTTTTTTCTAGATGCCATTCTTCTTTGACTGCAAATGACTTACCTTGAATATTATCATTGTCTTGGCAATTCTCCAAAGTTTCTGTTTTTAATTGCAATTCAAGTTGTGAATCAAGCATAATGTTATCAAAGGTGACTTCCTCTAAGTAACCCTCTCCAATAAGCCAGATGATAGTGTTCTCGTACTGATTGCCATGTACATTCAACTGCACTTGGCCATAACTCTTAACAGGTTGCTTTGGGTGGAAGATCACATCAAATGCAATCACATCATCACATTCCAGAGACACAGTGGCTGTGTACGGTTTCTTTTGTATGACTGAAGAAATAAGAACAGAAAAACAAGGAAATAGAATTGATCAAAATTTGCAACAAATATTTTTATGCCATTTGATCAGCATTGGTTCTTTTAGACTTCCTTTGGCATATAGGACATGTCAGAAGCAATTTGAGAATCTTAATAAAGATAATGAGGCTATGCATTTTTATTAAGACTCTTGAATGCACAGGCCGGTAGACATAATTTGCACTGTTTAAAAAACAAACACATATATACACTAAATATATACACTAAAATATATCATTTAAAGTAATAAAAAATAATGTTAGGTTAAAAATAAAATCTAAATTCCTTAGAAATTACTATATACACTGTATTGTGTTCATATTAATTGTATTTTGTGTTTACTTGTGTGCTTGTGTGTGTATTTTTGTTAACTCTATATGTATTTTTTAGTGGGTTGTATTATTTCACTGTAATATATTTTAGTATGTTGTAGCATTCAACTTTACTTGTTTGATACTTGTGTGAAAAAAACAATTTTTTGTTGGTGATATTGTTAAACCAATTGTTTATTTTGTGCAGGTGTATGTTTGTGTTATGGGATCTTAGCCATAATAATAATAATGGGCTATTCCATACTTAATAAATACTGCACCTTAGGAGTAGGCAAAGAGTCAGTAGTACAAGTCAGTCAGTAGTTCAAGTCGAGTCAAGAGTTGAGTCAGAGGCAGTCCAAAACAGAGTCGCATTCAGACAATTACTGCAAGACATTGGAATAGTGATACTGGTCGAGACTACATGGTTCTCTCTACTAAACCTGATTGTTCATACTAACACTTCTACTTCTCTGTATATATTCCTGTTTGTAATATATCCATGTTTGAGTTCTTCTTTATTGGTTCTACCTTGGACTATCACTGTGGTACAAGGAATTGGACCATAACAAGTGGCGACGAAGATTCGAATTCATTCAGTGGAAGAAAAAAAAAAAATTTTTCCCACAGTATAACAAGTGGCGCAAAGAAACCAACTCTCTACGCGGAGGACATACCTTATTTTTGCTAACTGTCGTGCATAACAAGTGTCAAGGAGGAAACCCTAAAAGAGTAATACAAAACTAATTCTTAAAAAAGAAAAAAAATTTCTTTTTTTTTTATCAAATTTTCACTAACAACAAAGGAAAGTTTGTTTATTTTTTGTTGCGTACACAGGCTACAGAATATCAGGTTACACACAAAAAAAATACGTTAACATGGAAGATTTTAAGTCAACCATTATGGAACTTATCAAAATCCAATTTGAACAGCAACAAAGGTATGAACAGAAACATCTGGAATTGCAAGAATTATTGTTACGTGCAATGACAAATAAGGAGCAAAAATCCGAGAACGAAACAGTTCTCTCACAATACGCTATTTGGAGTAATATCGAAGATTTCAACTACGCACCTGACGAAGACAAAACTTTTGCAAATTACTTCCGAAGGTATGAAGATCTATATGATTTTGACTGCAAAAATTGGTCAGACGCACATAAAGTACGCCAATTACTAAGAAAATTAGGCACAGGTGAATATACCAAATTCATAGATTATATCCTTCCCAGAAAAACAAGCGAGTTAACGTTCAAAGAATCCATAAAACTGCTAACGGAACTTTTTAGCCATAATATTTCACTATTCCATAAAAGATGGAAATACTTGAACCTTATAAAAAAGGACAGCAAAGATTACATAACTTTCGCATCCATTGTTAACAAATATTGTGATGACTTCAGGTTATCGGAACTCAGCACAGACAATTTCAAATGCTTAATTTACGTCCAAGGCCTGGTTTCAATCAAAGACGTGGAAATGAGACACAGAATACTTACTAAATTGGAGAGTGAACAAGATCTGACACTTCAAAAAATAAGCCGAAGACTGCCAGAGATGCATCAGTGTGAAGAAAGACTCAAAAGACATAGAACAAGCTGGCATAGCACAGGTACACAAAGTATGAAGGCAAACAAATTTTTCCTCCTCACAAACAAACTGAACCAATTTTCCCGCCTCAAGAACAAGTAAAACAAAATTTTCTAATTATAATCAACATAAAAAAAACAACCACCCAGTCCATGCTATCGTTGTGGGTCTTGGCATTGGGTTAAAGACTGTACATATCGTTTTAAAACTTGTCTATCATGTAAAAAAATTGGCCATAAAAGTTCTCATTGTTGGTATAGAAAAGAAAGCAAAAGCAGAATAAGAATTACGAGGACTGATCAAGCAGATGAGATTAATATAAGAAAATATGTACAAGTTGAAATGCAAAACAGAAAAATTAGGTTACAGCTGGATTCTGGCTCAGACTTAACTATCATAAACCTACAAACATGGAGAAAACTGAACAAACCTGTCATGTTAAAAACGGATAAAATTGCTAGATCAGTTATGGGAAGAAAGATAAAATTCGAGGGTGAAGTAATTACAAACATAACATTTAATGGAATGATGAAAAAACTAAAAATGTATGTCTTAAGAAATACCGAAAACTTATTCAGAACAGACCGGATGCAAAAATTTGAATTGTGGGATTTACCTATTAGTACGTACTGCCAAAATGTAAAAAGCTTATCAACCGAGGCAGACAAATTAAAAGGAAAACTAAAAACGAGTTTACCTGAAGTATTTTCAGCAGGTCTTGGAAGATTAAGAAAATGGCTAACTTCATAAAGTTAGATTTTTACCACTGCCAACTGATGAGTTCCTTGTAATTCTAATGGTAATGACAGCTGGTAACCAGGCTTCCCTTTAGTAAAAGAGACATCTTTACCTTTTGACTCAAGTACAAACCCAGAATGTTTATCCTTTGATTCATGTATAAAAACAACCAATGTTTACATTTGAATCAACATTTTGACTAGTGAATGAACTCAACAAATATTTAATTTTTTTTCTCAAGTATAAACCAGAAACATGTTTATGTTTTGAGTCAAGCTTAAAAACCTAACCAAAATTTACCTTTTGAGTTAACCAATGTTTTCCTTTTAAGTATAAAACTCACCAATGTTTAATAAATGAAATATAATAAACAAAACAAACAGATGTCAAAATTAAATAATGCAATGAAAGTTGATATATATCATAAAATTCACCAAAGCAAACAGAATTTCTAAACTTGGAGCCTCTTACTATATTTTCTCCTTTCTGATAATCATACCAAAAGAAATAACTTATTTTGATAAGAAATATTTATCATTTTTTCCACCATATTATTTGCATTTTGTTTGCAATAGGTGTGTGTGTACAGGTGTCTACAGATAAAGTAATAGAAGGTAGAGATAATACTCAGAATAAACTTCTAAGGAGGGTTTATAATAGCATGTACTAATCTTTACATTTTTTATTGGTATGATGATAATGATAATATAAACCATTCCCTTATATGGAAACATTCGGTATTCATTGACCCAGCAGCCAGTACTGCTTTCTGTTGAAATTTATAAAATCTTTCTCTTAAAACAATTTTTCAGGAAAACAGGTTTTTCAAATCCAGTAGCTGTTATTGATCTTTCCAGTATTAATGGAGGTTTCCTTCCTAAGCTTTTATTTGATATAGTTTGGAAAAGTCACATACATGTATGATCAAGTGAAGTGTGTGGATCAGGATGGTTTAACAGTTTTCCCCTTTTCTGTTTCTTTGTGTAGGCTCCGTGATGATTTCCAAGACCACCAGTGTTTATTGTAAAGATATTTTGTGGAAGATGAGGGAAATGAATAAAATTACAAAAAATATTGGACATAAAACTATATCATTTTGTTATAAAATAAAATAAGACATATCTTGGCTGATTTACAGGCAAATACTCAAGAGCGAGAACCGGATGTGAATGGGACAAAGCCCCGTCACAAAATAACCATTAGCTTTCTTTACAAATGTTCCCGACACACGTGTTCCGGTCGAAAAATAAAATAATATTTAAAGTGCTCTATTTTTCGTCCAATAAAAATGCTTCCCTCCTAATTATACTCGCTTCGTTTTTTGAGCCTGTTAAGCCATAACAACGCTATAAAAGGGGTCACACGGAAGTTCAACGGTCAGTCCACAGGTGCCCAGGATAGAGACCCGTCACATTCAGCTGAGGCCACGATACAGGAAATTCAAGCTGACATAAACGACATGCTGACTGCCCTAAAATCAACTACTTCAACACCTCCCACCACTCGACACGACACTGGACACGATGTGAACCGATTCATCACGGCCCTAAACAAAGCATACACAATCCATGTCACACCAGAACTTAGCACCTATCCCAGCCTGGAATGCGAATTTGTCAAGTCTGCTAAAGATTTCCTGGACCAAAGTATCTTTCAGCAGATGGTTAACTCAAAAAAGTACATATCCACCTTCGAACAACTGAAGGAATACTTATTAGGAGCCCACGGAAGCCAGATGACTAACTTCCAACACCTCAGCCAAGCCTGGGATCTGGAACTGTGAGACGGTGAAAAATTAATAGACTTCATGGGTCGACTCAAAAACACCCTTAGAGAGGCAGCCGTCCACATAAAAAACAAATACAAAAAAGACAAAAATACTGACTTAACAGTCGATGGACTTATTTCCATCATCGGCGCTATGCTAATGAGCGAAAAGTTGAAAATTTGGAACTCAAATCTCTACCCACATCTCATCAAGACAATGGACAACCACTATTCAGTCATTGGCATAGCCTCCGAAGCTCAAATATACCTTGATCATGGTGTAAAATCCAACGACTCAACTTCGCACGACACTGTGTTTTCACACAGAAACCACAGCGGTCAAACCAAAGAAACGCGCCATTCCAACCCAGCAGGCAACCAAACCCACAGCAGACGGGCCTCACCAACCCTCCCGAACATGGCCACCATCCGACACGCAGAAACCATCAGCACACACCACGAATCAGCGTGTGCAAGAACTACCTCAGAGGTCGCCCCTGCCACCATGGACGCAACTGTGTATATCGCCACCCACCTCACACTCGGGCACAGGCCCATATCGCCGCAACGAATGATAATATACAACCCATAAATGATGTGGAACAGGATTTTTGCTTCGGGCAGGACGAGATGTGATGCCTCGTTCGCCATGCCCCTACATCAGCTATCACACCTTCAACTTTCAAGAACTCGCTCACCATTCACCGCTCATCCAGTCCACCTTCAACCTCAGGGACATCACCTTCTCTGGCGTCGCAATGCTAGACTCTGGATGCTCCATCTGCATCGTACCAATATCTCGGTTACCCAGATAAGCCAAGAAACTCATGACCCACTCCGACGTCGTAGTAAAAGGAATCAACGGCAGCACAACCGCCCTCGGCGAACTGACTTGCGACATCACCATCGGCAGTCGAGACTCACCCACATTCAAAAAGGTTAACTACCTAAACCACACTGATCCTGATCGGTCAAAATATCCTACGTCACAACACGCTCGATTCCTATCTAATCGACAACCAAAATGCGACTATAGAATTCAGGCGCACACTTTCCTCAGGATGCACAACACACACAGTCGCAATCATATCACTGTCATTGTCAACCAACGATCCAGCATATGGCGCCCAAGCTGACATCATCCAAAACCAGCCTACTATGGAATTACAGCCCAACAGCCAGACACTGGATCAAAAGCTAACCTGGCTAAAGCATAACACAGGGCTATCGCTACCAAACCACCCAAACCGAGACGAACTAGAGGCCACTGCAAACTTACTCATTCGCTACGCTGACATTATCGGCACAGAAAGCAGCAGCAAAGGCACATTCATCCGACCCATCCGTATACCAACCAACGGCCAGTCTCGCAGCCAGAAACAACACTCGATAGCCTAGGCTTTGGAAGCAGACGTACATACCGAAATTAAGCGTATGGCTGATGAAGGTATCATTGAAAACTGCAGCGACCCCAAAGGCTTCAATAGCCCTGTATTTGCCGTACACAAGAAAAACAGATCGATTCATGTCGTTGCTAACTTTAAAAGAACTCTCAACAAGGTCTTAGTCGATCTTGACCCAATGCCAAGGATCGACCACTTGTTCAACAAAATTGGCAAAGGCAATAGATATTTCACTACCCTCGATCTATGCAGCGGCTACTGGCAAATTGAGATCGACAAGCGAGACCGATACAAAACAGCATTTACATGGAAGGACCAATGCTATCAATACATGCGCCTGGCCTTCGGCCTTACATCTGCTGGACAAATCTTCTCCCGTTGCATAGCAGAAGCCCTAGCCACGGTCACATCCCGTGACAACATTTCCTCCTATATCGATGACAACCTGATCCACGATAGGACATTTAGGGAGTACATACTTTCCCTCGAACAATTTTTTACTGCCCTCCGAAAATTCGGACTCAAGCTGAATCCCGATAAATGTTCCTTCCTCGCATCAGAGGCAAAATTCCTCGGACGCATAGTAAACAGCAAAGGATTCAAGGCTGATCCAGAATACGTTCGTGCCATCAGGGAAATGAAACCTCCAACATCAAAAAAGGAATTACAAAGCCTTATCGGCTGTTTAGTGTGGATCAGACAATTCCTAGAGACACATCTTCACGAACAAATCAGGTCAGATATGTTTTCAAAACTTATGGGTCCCATACATGAACTCAACAAGGTTAATAAACCGTTTGTCTGGACGCAAAATGCCGACAGAGCCTTCAAAAAAAATCAAGGACCGTCTCTCTTCGCCACCCATCATCTCGTTTCCAGATTTCTTCAAACTTTTCACACTCACCACCGACGCCAGCGACGTCGCATGTGGAGCAATCTTAATGCAAGAAGCCGACAACGGGAAGAAAGATATCATAGTGGTCGCTTCCCATACATTCAACTCCATGGAACAGAACTGGTCCACGACGGAAAGAGAGGCATATGCAATAAAGTGGGCAATATTGAAATTTGATTATTTCCTTCGCAACCGCCCCTTCGTCATCTTCACCAACCACAGATCGCTGACATATCTGGACCAACGAGAGTTCAATAATGCCAAAATACGACGACGACAAGAAGAAATTTCATGTTATAAATTTGTCTTGGAATATGTTGAATGCGAATCAAATGTATGGGCTGACATGCTCAGCAGAGGTTGTGGACATAAGAAAACAAAAGCCCCGAACGACCCTACACCTGCAGGCAGGACATTTGAACATCCCATCTTGGTGCCTCGGCGAGTTTAATGGTTTACAGCTCATTCCCAAAACTCACACACCACAAAACGCCCGCACCCACAAGCGCGTCACTGATCGAGGCACACACTTCACTGGAGAAGTCTATTGACAATTCTGTAACCAGATGTCAATCACGCAAGAACTTCACGATCCTTGGCGCCCGCAAAGCTCAGGAAATATTGAGAGACAACATCGCACGATGAAGAACGCACTTTATATGTTATGCGAAGACAGGAACTGTGAATGGACAGACATTCTAGGATCTGTTGTTTCGTCCATGAATGCCACAACCAACAGCGCCACCGGTGTCTCCCCGCACTATGCCATTACCGGCCGTCACCCCAACATCGGCCTACCTACACTACACAGAAAAGAAATCACAAGCAACGATCCTGGAGCATATGGAATGCAAATTAATGCCCTGCTAAAGCAGGTTCACCACCACGTCACCCTGGCCAACGATGAAGCTGACTGCAAATTTGAGACTAACTTAAATCGCCTCACATACAAGGACCCAATACAAGTAGGCGACAAGGTTTTACTTCATCGGCCACACTCAACTGTTGCCCAATCCTCTCATCTGCCCTGGATAGGAAATTACACAATTATAAAAACGAACAATATGATGTGTCAGGTGCAAAACAATGATGATGATACAATCTGGATTCACCGTGCACATATCCGACAACTGGCTCCACGCCCAACACATCTTTCTAATACAATCCCTCTGCCTCCACCATGTAACAGTCACCAGGATCATTCTCCTCCACATCCCTCAGGGACACATAATTCAGCAAATAATTCCATACCAAAACAAATGCCAATAAGAAGAACACAAGGACAACTCCCCACACGCTTCAGAGACTTTATCATGACTTAATCACCCAAATATACACAAATAACGCTCACTGTAAATGAGACCGAGATCTACGGGAGCCTTGTTATAAAATAAAATAAGACATATCTCAGCTGATTTACAGACAAATACTCAAGAGCGAGAACCGGATGTGAACGGGACAAAGCCCCGTCACAAAATGACCATTATCTTTCTTTACAAATGTTCCTGACACACGTGTTCTGGTCGAAAAATAAAATAATATTTAAAGTGCTCTATTTTTCGTCCAATAAAAATGCTTCCCTCCTAATTATACTCGCTTCGTTTTTCAAGCCTGTTAAGCCATAAAAAAACGCTATAAAAGGGGTCACACAGAAGTTCAACAGTCAGTCCACAGGTGCCCAGGATAGAGACCTGTCACGTTCAGCTGCTGACAGCAGGAGAGCGTCAACCACCGTCAACATGTGTAAACTACTATGAGTGATTGACCTAGATCCGAAGCCGGCTTATGAACTTTACCACAAGGTAGCTGTCCCAAACCCACACGTTCCTGTTGAAATAAACCATGTAAATCTATTTCTGCTGTTGTCGTATTTCTTTCTTGCAACCATACACTTGTCTATAACAATTTATTGCCTTAGCAAAACTAAATAAGATGTAAATAAGTGTGTATATTGTGATATTCTTATTCATATGTATGTGGGTGTGTAGCCAAGTGGTGTCGGATCATGTGAACCGGGTTCAAATTTCACCTTGGTTGATCTATCAAATTGATTTGTGACTCAAAACGCAACTCAAAATTAAAATGAAAGAAAATTGTGAGACAAAATTAGCTATTATTAATTTTTAATTTTGCCTCACAATTTTCTTTCATCTTAATTTTGAATTGCATTTTTTATTGCAACTTTACTTAAGTTGTCAGTTTGCAACAGTAAGGATACATTAATTTCTTTTTATTACAAACATCATCATATTTATTTATTGTCTTAAATGAAAATGATTTAACTAAGTTTTACAAATGAAGATGACTTCTGACCTTTACCATTGATGAATTTGTGTTCCATGTTTTCATTTTTGTCTGCAGAATGTACCAAACTGTAAACTTTATCCGTATCAATGAGGTCCAAGTCAACCTACAAAGAAAATAATTGACATTTGCTTTTATTAACATACTTTTCCATTTCATGAACAAAATTCTTTTTTCTAATCATTAGTCTGAGTAACTATTTGTTCACACAAATATTTTGGAATATATTAGAATATGCTGAGCTGCATCAGCTGCAGTTCAGTAAGACCTCTTTGCCACCAAAAGGGGTCACTTTTCAGGTAGATACTTGCAAACGTGTATAAAATCAAATGTCTACCTTTTAGACTGTTGTAAACTGGAACTTCTTGTGCTACCTATTTGTAGTATCAACTAACTATTGAAAAATGTTTACCAAAAATAATTCAGTAAAACTCAAAAATTATATATATATATATATATATATATATATATATATATATATATATATATATGTCATAAATAGCCATAAAAACATGAAAGACAAGAACATTTCCCCTGTCACTGCACACTTCAACCAAACATTCCATAGCATTAATGACATCAGATGTGTGCTTTTAGCATCTTCGGTCAACAGCCGACAAGAAAGACACAGATCAGGGTTAAAAGATATTTTCACATTAATGGATTAAACAGGGATTTGGTTTTTTCTCAGAGAATATAATTTCCACAGGGAGCTCTCTAACAAACAACAATAACATTTCTCAGAACAGTAAGTCTCACTTCTTTGTCCATTTTCAATGAGATGAAGAACAAAGACATCTCTGAAAATTCTAACTTTAAAATCTTTCTTTACATGCTTCAATATACTTAAAAGGTTAATACGTAATAAATACCATCAACCTTATTGACAATATTGTTATCATTTTGTTGGCTTTTTATTCCTCAAATTTCATTAACCAGTTTATTAAATCTGCATATTATGGACCATCTTGCATTATACAGTATATATATATATATATATATATATATATATATATGTTGTTGTGGTGGGATCCACCTAATTTGCATAGTGGAGTACCGACCATATAAATATGGTTGGTACCGGGAAGAGAGGGAGGAATCAAGAGATTCAACCAGAGACTCTGCCTGACTGCGACTCAGTCAACACATTCTCCAGGAATGGTCTTACCAGGAATATACAAAAGACTATATGTAAATATTGTGTACACTTTCTTGTTTCAATACATTTTGTTCTAAGTACATTTTGTGTTGCATTATTATTCCATGCATTAGTCAAGTTTCAACAATATATATATATATATATATATATACATATACACATTCAGCAGTAACATCTGTTCACAATACTTATTAGAGGTCGACTCAGATTTTCGTGATTTGTCACTCATCAGGAATTCTGATGAGAATGATTGAATTACAGAATGTCTATTTTATTATTTTATAAATACTTATTTACATACATTAACCTTGAAATTTCAGATTTTTTTTACACTCTCTGTATGTGTGTGTGTGTGCATGTGTGTTGAGGGCTGCAAATTCTGTGTTCTCTTAAATAGAATACAATGATAACACCAGATTTTATTGTGTTGTTATGATAGAAATAGAAGTTTATCAAGTCATTTTTATTGGTTGATTTTCAGTGGACACTAAGTTTTAGGTTGCTGTCATCTTGGTGTAACATGATGTCTAAGAAAGTAAAGCATTGCTTTTTTTCTATTTCATATGTGAATTCTATTGTATATTCAACTTTGTTCAGTTTATCTACAAGATCCGGTAAGTTAGTATCATGGGGATATATCAATAGGGAATCATCAATAAATCAAAAGTAAATTGATTCTTTAGGTAAAATATTTTAGAAAGAACTAGATTCAAGAAATTCTAAGAAGATACATGCCTTTACTCCACTGAGAGCCATTATCATTGGTAATCCAAATTTTTGTTTGTAAAAATTCTTAATTAAAGTGAATTAGTATTGATTGGTAATGAGATGACAGATTTTTATTATTTTAGCTTTTGGTAGGGAAAGGTTTATCTTTGCTTTTCTTAGATGCTTTTTTAAGAGATTTAAGCATTTTTCAACTGGTTTATTAGTGTCAAGTGATTTTATATCTAGACTGGCCATGAGTTTGTCAGTCATATTTGTTTCCCTTTGTTTTTCAACAATGTTGCCTGAATTTTTATATGTGATGGATTTATTGTCCCAAGGAGAGGGGTTAATATTTTTGCTATAGCTCCAGCTATTTTGTTGAGGGCACTGCCTATTCCTGAAATGATGGGGCCCATAGGGATACCAGTTTTGTGATTATATATATATATATATATATATATATATATATATATTAAATATTTGCTGTAGTTATTAATAGATTTAAAAATCTTACCTTACAAGGCAGAGTACCATCATTGGTCAGAGCTAATGTTAAAGCCTGTGCATGTCCAACTAAATTCTGTTTAAAGATTAACACTGGTTGGCCTTGTCTGTTACGTATCATTGGCTGAGTTACAGAGATCCTTGGAAGAGTGCCCTCCCCTGATATATCAAATGTCAAGCCGTCAATCTTAAATGGTAAGTTGCTTGAATCTATGACAGCTTCAAAAGTTGTAGTGTACATCTGAAATAGAAAAACCATTGTTATTTATGAAATAACAAATCAGACAGGGATTTTAGAAGTAAACCTATAAAGGTTTTTTTTTAAGTCATATTTCCTTGTGCCTTGTATTAAATAACTTCCTAAGTTATAAAGCAGGTATTTTTATAATCATTCAGATTTGCTTTTAAATACCTTCTACAATATCTTCTGCTTGATTATCAAGTCAGTTTCTATTTTTAGAATTTAAATTATAATTATTTGTAAATGCTAATTATTACTAAGATTAATTATAATTATTAATTATGGCTGACAGAAAAGAATGCAGACAGGTTAAGAGAAAAAAATTCAGCAGAAGACACGTCAGAGTCTTCCTTTTAATGCCACAATACCAAACACAGTGTCACCCTTGGGCTTCTGACATCACTAATTGGAGATTGGGATAGTGGTAACATGTGGCATGGTAGGGCAGGTTGATTTCTAAATCGTGGTACTGCACTCAATTTAAAAGTTGGGGTTTGATATGATAAATAATGACGCAAAATATTTTTTTCCAAATCTTTGTCATTTTTTGAGGAAACTAATTTGAATACTAAGTTTAGGTTGAAAATCATAGCATTGGAATTTCATTCTGGTCATCAGTGAAGGCCTTATTGCACAACCTTATAAAATTTATAATTTACTGAAGCTTTATAAATTTTACATGGACAAGATACATAACACAAGTATATTACTAAATCATTGTGCCATCAAATATGACCTTCATTTGCTTTAAAGGGAAATTATATTGAACAATTTGCCTATATTATCATGTATTTTAGCTATATTATCATAGTCCTAGTATGATTTTTAATAAACAACATAAATTTAAAACATTTTGACTTATAATTTGTACCCAGAAGTATTATGGTGTTATATAAATTTTTATTTTTTGTTTTTTTATTAAATATAGCCTAAGAAATGGCATAAGACTTTATTCATTGATTAGCCTTTTTGTCATCATTTACAATTTTTGCAGTTTTCACTTATCAAATACAGTAAAAAATTGCATATTTTGCTTGTGGTGATTCATAATTAAAACTCTGATTTGAATATATTTTCTATTCAATGGATCCAATCAACTTTACTTACATTTATTCTTGAAATAGTAAAATTTTTTAGAAGTTTCTATATGAGGTAGCATCCTATGACTTTGGGCACATCAGTATAGAACCAATTTAAGATGATAATATTTACTTGAAAAATTGTTGATATGTAATAATATATCATCTTAATTTAATTCATAAAATCTATAAAGTATAAAATCACTCTTTCTTATTAATTAATAATGTAAGAAAATAAGGCAAAATAAGATGTTGAGGTTGAGAGAAACATATAATGGGTAACAGATTGTTCTCTTAACAAATAAATGGAGGGAACAGGCAGAGAAGCGAGAAAGACAGGAAGAAATAAAAATAAAAAAGAAATGAATAATGACAAGGGTGGTCACTATCTCAAAAACCACAGCATGCAGGCAGTATGTAACTTCTGGAACAAAATATGACAAAGGAATGTCTGTACAAGACACTGAATATTTGACGATAGCAAAGTGTGTCTTACCAAAAGTAGACTCCTTTATTTAACAATGAGTACACTGTTTACATCATAAAGCCAAAAGGAGCAGGAGAAAAAGGCTGGTCATCATTAACTATCCTACAAGTTAATTTAACAACCCATTCATTCTAACAATTGATACAAACACCATGAATACTTGTAGTGAGTCCTGATAAAAATAAAAATTTAGAATATATGAACAAAAGCTAAAAGAATTAAAATAAGGCATTTGTGCTTTCCTTTAAAACCATTATCTCTTTCTTTCACCCTTTCTCTCAACTTATGAGAAGGCAACCCTCAAATAATAATAAGAAAATTGAACCCAACCGAAAGACACCAAAAGTTTGCAGGATCAGAGCCTACTTATTTGTAACTGAAAAATAACAAAAATCAGGGAGCATCTACACATAACTTCAATTACCAAAAAAAATGAAAAAGAAAAAAAAATGAAATAATTTGGCCAATCAAAAAAATTGACACAATGTAGCTGTTGACATTTGCATCAAATTTTCAAGCCTATTCAAAAGTATAAAAACCCGACACCCCCGACAGAAGAGAGAGAAGTGACCAGAATGACCCCAAAGTAGTGGACAGAACAAAAGAACACATCCATGTGAAGAAGCAGTTAAAAGGTCATCGGCTAATGACATTTCTGCCCTGTTACTGGGCCAAAATGAACACAGTAAATTGACACTGACCTAATTTCTTACATTAAATCTACCAGAGTCTTACTTCAAAACACCAATGTGGACATTTTTCCAGACTGCTTCCAATATCTGCTTTATTAATGAACTTTTTGCTACACTGAATACCAAAAGACTCACTCTTAATACTAATGAAAATAAATAAAAATATGTTATTTATTTTAACCCTTGAGTCAGTTCATTTTATTCCCAAAGTTTCCAATAAAATAATTATCCTACCACATATCCACATGGGCAACATTCATATGAACAAATATGCCACAAACTAATCCCTCTTCATTCAATCTGAACAAATACCAAAATACTGCATTTTCACCAGAAATCTACTAATACACCCATAATAATAAAAATAGTAGTGAGAAGGCCCTGGATTTGGAGTTGGTGGTGTCTATTAAATGCATATAAATTGGTATCAACTGAAGAACAAAGGCAAAAGAATTGTGAAGTAAAATATCCCACTTGCTAGGGTTGGGCAAAAGTGCAGACACCAAAATTGTTAGAGGAGCCTGATTACTTCCCCTATAAAGGACAATAACTCAAAATACATCATTACTTCTCTTGACCACTAAGGACAACGTGACATTTCTGAAGGTGATGAGCTGTCACACATATTTAAATCCAAACTAATCCTTGCTGTTCTCAGACAGTAAATGAATAAAAATTATTTTATTATGTGTTTTTGATTTTCATTCTTTTTGCTCATCCCAACAACCTGAGATATAACAAAAATACTTTTATTATTTCATGAGGATCTGAGCTCATTACCTCTCTAACTAATTAGAACTTTGTGAGAAGAAAAATACGTATTCATATTAATGAATTTCTTCACACCTAACCTTGTATGGGATCCAATTGAACTTCTATAAAGAGTATTAAAGCAGAGAGAGAGGAAGTACCTAGTTTTTTTCTGGAAACAACTCACAACTACACAAACACATACACACTTGAATTAACATCAATATCTCTACCAACTCATCCATCCTCTGATGCAATTCTCATCAACTCACCCATACTTACCAATCTCTGACTTAAATATCACTAACTTATCACAGTAATCTGTTTGCAGACAATATCTTCAACATGTTGATCTAAATTGATGATACACTTATAATAAATTATAATAAATAAATGTCATTTTCTTATTTTGACTGAACTTGAACATTATTGACTCATTTCTCTCTCTCTCTCTCTCTCTCGCCCATGATCTCTTTTTTTTGCAGTAAGGTCCACTATTTACAATGCTCTGGGCCCACTCAAGGTAGAGGGTAATGTGAGGAGGCCATTTATGCATATAGGAGTGGAAGATAATTGTTAACCCTAGCCTTGAACAGATTAAGATTGTAGTGATTAGGGAAACACCCAGTTGGGAGTCACTTCCACAGGGTTGTGGTTCATTGGAAGAAGCTACTTGAGTGGAACTTACTTCTCACCAAGAGACTATGGAGCATTAGTTCTTCACTCCTCAAAACACTATAGTTTCTTAAATATGATCCACACATATTTTAGGCAATCTCCCTCTGTTGTGGAGTAAATAGTACTATAAAAATTTTATTTTTATTATTTGTAAAAAAATGTTAAAGATCTATGCATAATTGATTGATTTTTTTATACACATTTTGAGAAAAGTGTATTCTTCTGAAGGCCAGATGGTTTGTGTGTTAAAATTTGTGCAAATTTTATGACCTTTTAGGCTCAACCAGTGATGCTACCAAAATTGTTTGATGTGTTTCAGATTAATTTTTTTGAATGCTTGGAGAGGTTTTTTATATATATTGGCCAATGATAAACAAGTTTTCTGGCCCTTGTGAATTATTGGCTGGTCACTTTTTCAATAAAAAGGACTGCTATCAGTAGATGAAAAGAAGAACAGACAGGAGAAAAAGAATGTGCAGTTGACGAGAACGGAGAGACTATTAGCACCAGCATTTCAAAGGACGGTCCAGCCAGAAGTCATAAATCAGAGCTGACAGATTCGAAGCAGATTTCTACTCCAAAACTTAAATTCTTTATGAGCCTACTGGAGAATTCCTCACACTGAAGATACAAGTGAATTGTGTGGCAATATTCAAAAAGCCCTGGAGAAAACTGGTTGAAAACACAAAAAAAAACTCCTTCAAGCTGAGATGTCCTGTTTGTGTAAACTGTTAAGAATGGAGGTGAGTGTTATTTGAAAAAATTCTGCCTTGTGTCATTTTTTTTTATTCCTTTCTTCAGGTTTTTGCCATTTTTTCTATTTTTAAAGGGATTAATGTTTTGTATATGAATCTGTTTCTAATTGTGACAATTTTTTTTCTTGTTTCTGGGGGTAATCCATTTTTTTGTTACATTAGAAATTGTTATCCTGCCTTTGAGGTGTACAGAAAGAAAATTTTGTGCAACACCTGTATTTTATCTTTTTTCATAATTGTATAAACTGGAAATAAATATGTTTTCCTTTTGAAATTTTATGCACTGGTTGTTTTGATTTTAAAAGTTTGTGCCTCTTATGACTTGGGTTTTGTGTCTGGCACAAGGGTTCAGTTTTGGTAGGAAAGTAAAAATTTTATAATTTGCACAAAAATGTTTTATGTTACTGTGGCATAATTTTATAGTACATCCCCGATGACTGTATGAACTAGTCCATAACTATCAATAAAGGTCAGAGGTAGAAGAAGCTGTTTAGAGTCAGTCTTCATCAAACTAATTACTACAGGTGTCACAGAAAAGTAGCCGAAACATTACATTAACTGCTATCAAGTGCATTATAACAATGGTGACAAGGGATTCAATCTCAGGCAATTTATAACTTGTGACAAGGATTCAGAATTCTTACAACTTATACAGCTTAGGCTTCTGCAGGAGTACTTTATTTAACAAATCTTCTTTCTCCCTCTAAATGTACCTAATGAATCATAGTCTTGTAATCTGTACTGATTGCATCATCCTTTGCTGTTTTCCACAGAGCTCCTTGTTTTCTTCTCTTTCCATGATACACAAAATGTAACGCTAAACATCCTCATATATATGTTCTACCAAGCCAATCACATATCTACTTTGTTAAAATATTGTTTTATTTTATTCATGGCATTTATTTAATTCCTGTTCTGAAAAAAATTTGTGACCCTAATAAAAAGCATCAAAACTCCAAGAAACAATTACGGTTGCTGATGCCAAGATTATGACGCCACATACCTGCATGGTTTGTGGGGCAAACGTTACGGTGACAAATATATGGCCATGGTTTAATATCTGTGCTTTCACTGGTTCAATTTCAAATGCTTCCAATTGGTGTTGGGTTTTCCCACTTCCACGAGCTGCTTGAGTTCTCAGGTTCATTATTACATCACATGGGACCTGCAAATATAATTTAAACCATCAGTCTTTCCATGAATATAAAACAAATATGAATGTAGTTAAATTTTTTGCAAAATCATTTGATAATGTTAAAAAATTCAAGCAGATATGTGAAGACATAGAATGCCAACATGAAAATCTACCAGGTGTGGTCGATAATTATGAAGACGAGAAAGAAAGAATCATGAGGATCTGTGGAATCGGCAAGATATTAGCCAGGTACAGAATTGGTGATTGCCTCATAATCTTCATATTTTGCAATAATTAAATTAAAATATACAAAATAAACATGTACAGAAAATAGGATAGAACAAGATCTGTGAGACATTCCTGGATTACTAAGAATAAAGCTTATCAGTGACATTCCATTGTGGGACCAAAACATGGCCTACCTAACACTGGTTGATCATTGAAAATCTGCAAATACGTGAAGAAAAAGGATGCCAACCTGATGATCTACCAGTGGTCATTAGGGAGAGGACAACAAGATATGCATGACATCTTGTTGTCATCACCAAAAACATGGACACCTTAGTGCTGGTCAATCATTCAAAGCATGCAACCTGCAGACATGTGAAGACACGGGATGTCAACCTGATAATCTCCCACACATGCAGTTCATAATCATGAGAAGAGGAAAGAAAGTGTTGTGAGGATCTGTGTAAATGTTAAGCACTGATGACATTTGCTAAAAATCAGAGACAATGCAAATTTTGAAGACATATCATGAAAAAGGAAAGAAGGCTTGGGGGATTTAATACACACAGGGCACCATTGAAGGCAATAGAAGCAGAGGAAATGTAAAAAGTATTTGACTTTACAAATTTGTGCAAATAGAAAAAGTAATAAGAACCACAAAGTTAAAGAGGGATATTATTCAAAGCAATAAATGACAGGAAGCTGTGGAGAACCACGTCCACCCGTGTATTGAAGAGGCATTATACATAATATACAAATCAAAATCTGTATCCTATCAAAGAACTAGTAATAATTTTGAGAAATTTTAAAAACTATTTTTTTTATAATTATCTTATTTCTGAACAGAATTTTATTAACTGTATAATGAAAACAGGACAAGAGATTCTGTCTAGTAATCTTACTACTCGTCTACTTGACAAGCGGAAATGTACAGCTTTTATAGCTTGGATTATCAAAGAGGAGATAATCCATATTCACAACATTCTCCCCCACCAAATTTCTCACTGATAGGGAAGAAAGTCCCTTAAATGTCCAGGCTCCCTACGAGCTCGCAGTGGCCGCCTCGGCAGTCCATGATTCGTGGTCGGAGTACTCGAACAGGGAGGCTCTTCAGTGCGAGCCTGTCTGTGGGCTCTAAAATACCTTGCTCCGAAATGTTTCCTTCTCAGAGGAGCAGGCTGTTCTGCGTCAAAGTCAGTCTCTGGATGAACACGTTTTTTTGGTGCTAGTCCTTCATCTCTCAGGGATTCAGGTATTGGCCCATCCGAAGTGTCTGACGGAGCCTCAACGGAGACAGTATCATTAGACGACCTGTCAGGAGCAATTTCACTGCCATGATCTTCTGGAGGGGCTTCAGTGTCAGGGTAGTAGGTCTGTCCTCAGGGGCTATCCACGGTCCGGGTACGTCTCCGGCCGGTGCTAGGTCCCTGAGAGACACATTAGACTCTCTACCATCTGCATGTCGTACTAGAGCGTACTGGGGGTTCGCCTCTATAAGCTCTACCTCGTCCACCAAGGGATCGTTCTTGGTGTAACGTGCATGTCGTCTCAGAAACACAGTACTGGGTCGAGAGAGTCAAGATGGAAGTGAAGCTCCCGCCGAACTCCGTCGCTGAAAAGGTAGAAACCTTTCATGTGGGGTGGCATTCGTGGCGGTACACAATAGGGATCGAATGGCGTATAATGCGACAGTAAGGAGATCTTCCCAATTATCAATCGAACATCCGTTATTTGAGGCAGCCAATTGAACGGTCTTCCAAATAATGCCGTTATATCTTTCGCATTGGCCGTTACCCTTAGGGTTGTAGGGAGTTGTCCGGCTTATAGCTATTCTTAATTCCTGTAGAAATTGTCGAAGCTGCTCTGACATGAAAGAAGCCCCTCGGTCCGAATGTATATAGGCAGGGGCTCCAAAGATGGCGAATAGTGAGCAGAGGCATTGTATAATTGCAGCAGCCGATATGTCTGAGCAAGGGAAGGCAAAAGGAAACCGTGAATATTCGTCGACAACTGTTAATATATATCGGTTCCTTGTTTTGCTTGGTACCAGTCCTTTAAAATCAAGATTGAGTCTTTCAAACGGTTGTGTTGCTTTTATTAAAATGCCAGTTTTGGGTTTATTAAAACCGAGACTTTATTTCAGCACACGTTCGACAGGAATTTGTAATTCTTTTTACCTCCTCCACTGAGAAAGGCAAGTTTCTACACCTCACAGCATGAACCATTTGAGTAATGCCCGGGTGACAGAGATTGTTATGTAGCGTTCGGAGTTCGTCCCGCTTGATGCCGTACAGCATGCTCTTGACAGTGTATCAGCTGTTAAGTTCTCCTTGCCAGGTCGGTAGCTGACGTCAAAGGAGAAACAAGATAGTTCAATTCTCCACCTCACTATTTTTTCATTCTTTATTTTACTTGTAGTCTTAGAATTGAACATAAAAGCAACTGATTTCTGGTCAGTAATAAGTTTAAAGTGGCGTCCGATCAGGTAGTGTCGCCATTTTCTTAATGCCTCGAGTATGGTGTAGGCTTCCTTTTCAATTGCGGGGTGTCGTCGTTCAGCCTGTGAGAGGGTCCTTGAAAAAAAAGGCTACAGGACGATCAGCTTGTCTCAAAGAAGCAGCAATAGCACAGTCAAATACAATTTGTTGCTTTTTACCAAGCTTTCTTTGATAAAATTTTCTGAGCTCCCGGTATCGAGCAGGGCATTTGTAGATCTCCCGTTAATTTTCACTTTTACAATAGTTTTTGAAAGGCAGTCGGGGGAGGCGGCTAAAGTTGCAGATATATTTTGACGAGTGGCTTTGTATAGAGTTTTAGAAGACTTGCATACCTTTGAAAAATGACCAAGTTTTCCACATTTATGACAACGAGTCTCTCTGGCAGGGCATGAAACTCGTAGGTGTTTAGATAAGCCGCAAAAATAGCAGGTGTCCCTTTTTAAAGCGGCAGTGACTGATTGTTCTTGAAATTTCGTCGGATTATCGTTATGAGGGGGGGTAGTAAGAACAGGTGGGTTTAACGCGGTGCCCACGGTGTCTGGCTGTAAATAAGAACTAGACTGCTGTATAGCACTTTCGAAGATATATGCCAACTCGTAAGCTGTGCTAAGTGTAAGGGTCGTATTCTCAAGAAGATGTTGTCTTATCTGAGTATTACGTAAGCTGTTAATGAAGGCGTCCAAAATGTGTTGCTCTTGGGCCTCTAATGCCGTCATTGGGCAGAAGTTGCAATCTTTGCTCAGTGTCCGAAGGCTCTTAAGGAAATGGTCCAATGTTTCACCTGATTCTTGTCGGCGAGTCGCAAGTAGGTGTCTATAAAATATCTCATTTTTGGGCTTTATGTATGTAGCATTCAGTACATCGATTGCTTCTTCATAGGTAACGCAATCCGAGATAATTTCGTTGACTGTGTGAGACAGGTAGTTGGCTAGGAGCGCATGCTTATTGATGGGACGTCCCAGTCTTTCTGAATGTAGAACCTCAATGAAATTTGTAAAAGTCTCCCACCAATGTTTCCAGCACTTGTCGGCTGAATCGCTTTCTGGATCTGTGGTAAATCGCTCCGGTCGCATAAATTGTTCCATTCTTAATTGAATAAATTATAATGAAAACAGGACAAGAGATTCTGTCTAGTAATCTTACTACTCGTCTACTTGACAAGCGGAAATGTACAGCTTTTATAGCTTGGATTATCAAAGAGGAGATAATCCATATTCACAACAAACTGCATTTACAGTGAAACCTCGATTATCAAGCATCTCTGTTACTGTACGATTTGCTTAGTGTTCACTTTTTTTGGCAAAAGTATGTCTCAGAAATTGTACATCTCCTTGGTTATCAAACAAGGAAAATCTCTATATTCCTGTTCCCTTTTTGCTGTGTGACTTCCCCAAGCACAATGAAACAGAGAAGGAAATTAACCTAGAAAAAGAATTAACGAAAGTCTTTATGGGGGGGGGTATTCCCCATCCAAACAATAACACCTCTACTCCCTACTTGCCTCCTCCTCACCATCTTACATATACCAACAAAAATCTTCAGTAAACGTAAAGGGAAGTTAAACATTCATTTATTCTATTTATTTGTCATTTATATTTATTTCTTATTGTTTTCTGCACTCAAAACTGAAGTCATTCTGTATAAAATGTATCTGTTGTCAAGATTTTTGGGTGTGTGGAAGGGTTTATATTATATCTTAAAGGAATAACAAACCTGGGTTTTGTGCCTTTCAGTTTTTGGATGACTTTCTAGAACAGATTATGGCTGATAACTGAGGTACCACTGTATAGATCACTTCATGTATGGCCACACTTATATATGTAGATATGAAAAAAAGACTAAAGGAAATCTTATCTTAGCTGATGTGTTTCATCCTCTTTTGTGACAAGTATTTATATACAAGAGCAAAGACGTTATTGGTTTTTCAAAATTTTTGGTATGAGGGCACTCAAGAATATCCGTCAGATTGGCAGGAAATGGTCACCACTATACCAAAATCTTTGAAAAACAAACATTATTATCTTGTATATAAATACTTATCACAAAATAAATTCCCTACATTGACCTGGATAAAGTCCTTCAGAGGATGAAATGCATCAGTTAAGTTTTCCTTTCATTTTCTTTTTGCACATATGCTTTATCTGAAAATTTTTACATTTGCAGATATATCAATATGTCAACAGTGATATTGAAAAAAGCACTTGATTTACACAAGAAACACTTATTTTTCAACATAATCTTCTTCTTTGTTCATGCACTTAATTCAATTTAGAATATTAATAATTTAGGTGGAATATTATACAGTGAACATTTCAGATCAAAAATCAAAAAAAATTTAACATGTCAAGCTATGTCCTCGAAATGTGACTTTTAAAGGAATTTTTTTTAGGCTCTGATTTAAGGGAGTCAAATAAGATGAACCTTTGTGTTGTTGATGATCTTGAAGCGAGCTTTGGACTTTTTACCAACAAGTACATTATTGAACATGAACTTCTTCTCCATCTCCCCATAGACGCCTCCACTTTCCAGCTGCAAACAGAAAACAAAAGGTCACATGATCGAAAAAATGAAATCACTTTCTTGGAATTTAATATAAGAAAGATCAATGTAAATTCTTTTCAAATATTTGGCATAACTACTTTACTTTGTTACCATCCTTGACTTAGACGGAGCAATTTTGAAGGTTATCGACAATGTCTCTAGCAAAATCTATATTTTGCAGTGCATAAAAATGTTTCAATAAAGTTGGCAAAAATATAGCTAATTACTTTATTGTAATGTTGCCAAAGAGAAAGGCTCTTGCAGATTCGGTGTTCTTCGAAGATAGCACCAATGTCATCCATATCAATGGCTGGAATACAGCTTTCTGCTTGAATTCGGTAAGGAATGCCATGTGGAAATAGTTTGGGATCCCGGTCTGATATGTCGATGCATATCTCCTGAAAAATAAAGTTTCATATTCAATGTTTCATAAACATCTTTAAGTATTTTTTTAAGAAGAGATATTTGTTCATTTCTGCCTAGCATAGAAATGAAGACAATAAGAGCTACTAATGAAGAAAGACAAACAAAAACAGCAGCAGCTGGAATAAAAGAGAGAAGAGCTTCAGTGAGTGCAGTCAAGCATGATAAGCAGCAGCAGCACTCATCAGTAGGCAGGTTAGGTTTAAGGCTCCAAGTTCTCTATGGAGAATTGTCTCACTGCTGAGTGGATTAAAGTGTGGGTTCATGAATTTGGTTACATTGTAATTTTGAGTTCACTCTCTTGGAAAGGTAATGAGTATTTCAACTCAGTGGAAAACAGGGCGAGAAATGACTGAAAATAAGATCTAGACTTAGATTCAGTTTGGAATTCCCTGTAGGTTACTGAGATCGATTTATAATGACCTAAATGTAGTGATAACAACAACAACAATGAGGACTACAATCCGAATGTGAATATTGCCAATATTTATTCATGTTGATGCAGTTTGGATGATCAAAATTATGAAATACATTGAAAATCCATATCGATCTTCTAATATAAAATCTACTTATCTAAAATAGAAATATTATTTCAAATTTAAAAAATTGCAACTCCCCATCTCAGAATGACAAAACGTTTTCTGATAACAACAACAACAACAAAGATTGTGATAATAACAACAAACATGAGGATATTATTCCAAATGTAAGCAATAACTCCTCATCCTGAAAATTCAAACAGAAATGTAAAGAAACATTACCTCATCACTAATGCTGATATTATCAGCTGAGCATTCCACATTGATGACCTGCTGAGCTCCAGGCATGACATTTCCAGAAGCTGGAAAGATGGAGAACATGCCAATCATCATTCGAACTCCAGTCACTGGTTCGGGTCTGTGAGAAAAAATAAAAAAGTGTTATATTTTATACAAAGATAATCAGCATAAGAATTCTATGGTCATAGTTAAAAAAAAAACAAACCCAAAACATTTTGACAACTAAAATGAAGCTACTCTACCAATTTTGCAGCTACAGGCATTGCTGCATATATCTCTTTAAAAAAATAGGATATCTGCAATTTTATAGAAATCTGAAATTATTTTGATTTGGGGCATAAAAAAATTATCAGAATTGGTATTTACTTATAAAGATTTTCACAGTAAATTCTGTCTTCAGAAAAATATTTAGCTATTGGCATTTAGATTTGTTAGATTAAACCAGCGGTTCCCAAACTTTTTCTCTAGGCTGCATTTGTGGAATGAAAATTTGCTCAAACATAACCAAATTTTATGTGATAAGTACATTTAAAAATTAAAAAAAATGGAGAGATGTTCAAAAAGAGATAACCATAGATTCAAACTCAGAACATTATCATTGATAACTCTCTCCTCCAATTTGCAGATCCTAGTTACTCTATTCTTAATACATGATATAATGAAAAAATATCACAATGATAAAATCGGTCAATAATTATTTATAACTATTTATTCTAGGACTCATGCATACAATTACAAGTAATCCATAATCATATTTATTTTTGGCATATGAATTTTTTGAAACTGTTTCTAAATCTTTGTCTTTCAATCATTCCGTCTCACCTGCTATCCTCTTCCGACGCACATGTGAGATGCACCACACTGTTTGAGAAACACTGCATTAAATCATAAACAATTTCTGTTTTAAGGAAGCAGTTGTAATAACAAATGTATCATCATTTTTTAGACAATGATGTTCACTCTGTACAAGTCCTGAGAGCCACTTGAGGTGGGGCTTATAGAGTAAGGGGCACAGTTTTTAGAGATATATGTGAAAGATAATGGTTAAGCCTAGGCATGAACTGGTTAAGGTTGTAGCAATCAGGGAAGCATCTTCTTGAGAGTTGGTTCCACAAAGCAGTGGTTCGTGAGAAGCTGTTTGAGTGGAACTTACATCTCACTCATGGAATACAAAAGAAATGAGGGTGGTTCATTTCAATGTGCAGGTGTTAACCATGAGGGTTAGAACTGGTGAAACTAACGAGTGCCGTTTGTTTGAACACTTTCCATGGAAATAACAATACAGCAGCAAGGGGCTGACAACAGTTTGACTGCGAGAAAAGGGGTTATAGTGTGGAAAATAATATATATCATCCACAACAACAGAGAGATGGTTTTGATCTCTAGTGATAATGAAAAGTGAAAACTGGGCAGTTAATGCCCATATATGACAACAGTACTCATATTTCAGCTTGATCTGGCTCTTGTCAGGTAGAGAATAGCAGGTGGAGGCAGGTACATACTGCAGTGGTATGAGGGAACTGGTCATAACTGACCATTACTCAAAAGTATCATAACAGGTGATGAAAAATAGGTCATCTATCTACCTATCTCAGTCTGTTCCTATCTATCTATCTATCTATCTATCTATCTATCTATCTCAGTCTGTTCCTATCTATCTATCTATCTATCTCAGTCTGTTCCTATCTATCTATCTATATATCTCAGTCTGTTCCTATCTATCTATCTATCTATCTATCTATCTATCTATATATCTCAGTCTGTTCCTATCTATCTATCTATCTATCTATCTCAGTCTGTTCCTATCTATCTATCTATCTATCTATCTATCTGTCTATCAGGTTGAATCATAAGTAATTTTTGTTTTTGAGACCCAATTGTAATGATGAATATATCAGCCTAATTATTAATCATATGTGGCAGTTAAGAATAAAATTGGAGTACACTTATGTACCTTAGTTTTTGCATGGAAGTGTCAGCATTACACAGTGGATTAAAGAATAACATTCTTAACCCAAATAATGAAGAGATTGAAAGTGCATTTACAGTGAGTAATATGGGAAACCCAGACTGAAATGGACTGAGATAGATAGATAGATAGATAGATAGATAGATAGCTAGATAGATAGATAGATAGATAGATAGATAGAAAAATAAATATGAAACAATTGAAATGGAATGAGATAGATAGATAGATGGACAGATAGATATAAAAAGATCAAAATGGACCAAGATAGATATGAAGAGACTGAAATAGACAGAAATAGATATGAAAAGATTGAAATGGATTGAGATAGATGTCTATTCATCTTGTCTGGTTTTTGCACATTCACACATTGAGAGTGCTATCTCAACTGACAAAAAAACTGGTGTTATATAGCTCTCCCAGTCTCAGACCCATGCTGATTATTGGCTAATGCCTGCTTGGTATCATTCATATGCAAATAGTCAGTGCCACCTACTCTAAGTAGGTGGTCATTGTGGAAGAGGACATAACTCCTGGTACTTACAGTACCACATGGAACTAAGTCTGAGTCTCTTATCGGGTTCATCTGATTCTCTGTAACACTCCCCATAGATCTCCTGATCACAGCCCCAACATACAAGGGGAAATCATTTTCTTCTGGTGCTCCTTTGCAGAGGAGGTACTCCATCTTCATTGTTGCCACCATGTGAAGGATATACTTCATCCTCATTGGTATCACTATCTGTCTCCACCACATCAGGAGGCACATCGAACATCCAGGAATCTACTTCCAACTCCCTATTGCTCATGGATGAGTCATCAGAATCACTTGCAGCAGAGCATTGGTCCAATGCCAGTCAGAGGTCTTTAACATGATGCAGTATGCCATCAATCTGTGCAGGACCTATAGGTACACTCTCCTAAGGTCCAGCAGTGATACATTCTGCTTGCGTTGTCCCCATTCCATTAGCTTGTCTGCTCAGACATCTGTACTTACTGTGAACATGTCTACATATTTGTTTAACTCTCTGTAATTCTTTACATGGCGTACCTTTTTCTTATTTTCTTGGATAATGGCCATCAGTGAAAAGAGACCCTTGGGAGGCCAAAGCTACTCCTAAGGATATGGTACGTTTCAGCCGTTATCCAACCATGTTTTTAACTCCTGGTTATATTCCTTACGTACTAGCTCGGACACAGGATACTCTGCTATCTTGTTTTGTAGGCTTGATTTTTGGCCCACTTCCATGATACTGTCCATGCTTTCTTTTTCTGATAGAAAATTCTGGTTCTTCTATGTTGAGAGCCACACACAGGGATGGTTTTCTGCACCCAAAGGAGTGATTCCTACTCCCCCTGGTTCCTTGATTGCATTCAATCAGGAGGTTGAAACCAAGTGGCTTCTCTCAAGCTACCAATACATCGATCTTGATAGGACTTCAGAGAGCAACCAGAGAACAACTCCAATCCCACAATTTCTGTCTATAGTTATTATGCATACAAGCCCTTTGGCTATAGACAGTATCGACCAGTATGGTGACGGTTCTGCCATCAACCTGGACCCCAATCACAGGTAATGCTGGAGAAGATACTGGCACTGACATATCTCTTCTCACAGTTTCCCAGACAGTTTTGAGACATATGGTCCATGGTGTGCTATGATAACAGCGCATAAGATTGTGTTGTCCTCACCCTTGTCCCCTATCATTTTCTCAGCTCTGACAATCTTTTACCATGTGGCTAATACTATTGCATCAAAAGCATTTTCTGACATCAACTTCCATGCTTTGCATTGTTCAGGCTGCCAGTGCCACCACAACATCCTCCATCTCCTTGTCTCTCATAATCGCCCTGGTTCGAGCAAGCAGCTGCTCAATAGAGAGCGTGCCCATGCTAAACAATGCACGGAGGGTCCGCTTTACATCACCTGGCAACCCATGCACAAATGTGCAAACCAGCATACAGTCACTCATCCTGCCCAACAAGAAAATGACTTTCTTCAATTCAGCCAGGTATACATCCATGAATTCACCATACCACAGGTTCTGCTCAGTGAATTGTTTATATGCCATGAATGAATCCATAGCAAATGCTGTAATTAAGGCAGTCTTTGTCCAGTCAACGTGAGACTTTGCTTTGCTATCCAACTGTTGGTAAACTGCAAATGCTCCATGCATAAATCTCCAAGGACTTCACTCCACATATCCTGCAAATGAGTTCCAGCTTCTCTATCCATTCAACTACTGGAAGACCAGATGCTGATACATCAAACTTGGGAATTAATTTTAATTCGAATTTGGTGTCTGCCATTGTCTGTTAATTGCCAAAATAGCTTGTGTTCTTCTTGTGTGGTTTAGTCTCAACATTATTTCTACCAATTTCTTCTCAAATAAAGCTCTTCTTTCATGACTCCTATGTCTTTTACTAAATTCATGCAAATGTCCTCAAAGAACTGAGCAATGTTGTATATTTAAGTAGAATGACTGAATATTGTTTGTCTTTTGCTCTGAATCTTGTATGAGGAGAGATTAGCTGTTATGGATGGTTTTGATGTGAAACAAGAGAATGCTTTTCAATGGGTTGTAGCACTTAGACTGATGGGAAGATGAAAGATGACAGGCCTGATTCCATAAGAAAATATATCTTCCTCATTTTAAAGAAGGCAGATTTGATTCAACCAGATAATTAATCTTTTTTCACATCACAAAGAGCAGACAATTTCAGCAAGAAAAACAATCTATTCATTCTGCAAAGAGGATCCTGAAAAGAAGCAGCCTTTCTATAATACATATATATTTCATTGAATAATTAACATTGAATAATGTCTATTTATTTTATACTGATCTTTTCTTGTTCTCTAATCAGGTTTTTGATCTTAAGATGTTCATCATAATCTTGTAGAAAACTGAAAGTACTTGAACAGGAAAAAACTACGGCATCCTTATCTTGCACCTCCTATCAGTGGAACTCCCTTCCTATCACTTGCTTCCCTGATAGCTACAATCTTCAAATATTCAAATGTAATGTCAGTCGACATCTTATGATGCCTTGACCTTGATCCCTGTCCTTCTCTTCATCCTTTTCCCAAACACTCCTCTTTACTCTTACTCTCACTCTCTGTAACCCCTTGAATGCTAGTGGCACTCCTGCCTTGCTTGGGGTGAATTGCTTATTAAAAAAAAATCTTCCTTAATGAAATTCATCGTAACATCAAGAAACTGATTAGAGAACAGGAAAGGATCAGTATAAAATAAATAGATATAATATGTCTATATTATTTGAATGAAGATATGCTGCGTTTATATATGTATGTGTGTGTGTGTGTGTGTGTGTGTGTCTATATGTATGTATGTATGTATATTTTCTTAAAAACATTATTTTTGAAGAAAGTCTGAATTTGATTACCCTTTGGACATGTGTTGTGTGATTGTTCTGATCATATGTTAGCCTTGTGTGAATGTACTTCTTTTTTTATATATGTATGTAGTTGTTTTGCTTTTAGCGGTTAAAAAGTCATCATCAGCCTCACAGTGGAAATATAAAAATGACAAAGAATTCATATACAAGATACAAAACAATAAATGCAAACAAAAATGATAAAAGGCTTTAGCATACATTTCAGATAAAATGTTATATATCAGACATATACGTATACAGAGATTAAAAGTTTATGCTTATTTGTTTGCTAACAACATGTGATATTGGAAGGCTGTCCCTGGAGATCTACTTCATTTGACAGTTGAAGATGAAGAGTGAGGAAATTTTATTTCTGCTTCAATTGGTGGCAAAAATGCCTGTTCCAGTGCATGATGAGAGCTTTCATATTTATTTAACTATTTTTTTTATAATTTGATGTAATGGAATAACCTGTCACCCCCATGAGTGACTACACTATAGACAGTAACTGCCTATATGTATTTGTAAGTCAATGAACTATAGAGACTAGCTGCAACCTGTTCCAGCTAGATGGTCGAACTCTCTGCCTGAATGCAGAGAGGAACCCAGACAAGGCTCTGCCGAAGGGCAGAGTCTCGTTCGGGTAGGTACACTGTCCCTGAACCCGTTTATACGGGTTCGAGAGGGAATATTTTTGTCCGAGCCTACAGACTCGGAGAACCCACGATAAACCGGCCTTGTGCCACATGCAACCCTCGTGGGGGGGGGAGCTAAATATACTAGCTGGGACCTGTTCCAGCTGTGCTGGTCAAACTCTCTGCCTCCAGGCAGAGAGGAACCCCAGACAAGGCTGTTACCCGACCCCATTTTATACAGGGTCTACAGGAATTTTTGGCTGAGCCTACGGACTTGGATGCCCCACATTAAACCCGGCCTTGTACCACATCTGATCGTGTGGGGAGGTTAGTAAATATACTAGATGGGATCTGTTCCAGCTGTGCTGGTCTAACTCCCTGCCTCCAGGCATAGAGGATCCCCAGACGAGACTATGTCAAAGGACAGAGTCTCGTCTTAGAAAACAGCTATCGACCCCGTTTTATACGGGGTCTGCGGGGAATTTTTGGCCAATCCTACAGACTCAGATTACCCCACATTAAATTCAGCCTAGTGCCACATCTTACCCAGTGGGGAGGTTGGTAAATATTACTAGCTGGGATATGTTGAGTACGACTCAGACTTACACGAGAACTACCGACCTTCCAGTAGTAGCACTCACTAGTGGATTGACTTGCAACGACCTTGTGCATAACTGTTACCTTTAATTGTTATTGTACTGGTTTTTTACAATAAACCTTTACTTATTTTATCTACCTTGTTTTTTTTTTTCGAGTATATAGTCCTATTAGTATGGAATATAACATAATCTTATAAAAAACATCCACCATTGCAAATTTTATGCATTCCTGCCACTACAGACCTTATTTGCATGCTAACTGCTGCATGATTTTTGTATGCACATCTGAATTTCTTCAGTTGTGTTTTCTGGGCAGGCGTTTGTGTTATTCTTGAAAATTTAGATCCCCTTCATCACCTATGATTATTTTATTGAATGCACTTAATATCCCTCATTAATTTACCATCTGTGGTGGGCACTACAGTATTTACTGATACATTACTCAGTGTATATGATCTCCCCCTCCCCACTGATACATTGGATAGCTAACAAAGTTTTAAAAATGAGAAAACATGAAATCTAATTAATTTTAACTGTGATGATTTTTAAAACAAATGAAAATACTCATTAATTTTCCCAGAAATTTAAAGCCTTTTTTATATGATAATTTTAAAGGGATAATACAACTCAAGAATAGGGAACCTTATTAAACTTTCGAACCTTTAGTCCCCAAATATACATGAAACACTATTTGTTTAAATCCACTATCCTTTCTGCAATTAGTGTTTTTGTCAGTCTTATCCATTGAAAAATTAACAAAAAACTGATCACAAAACACATTCAAATTTCATTCCTGGGTGTAGAAATCTTCCATTAAAAGAAAGTGCTATCTGCCTCACTCCATTGCAGGGAATGTTGTGAATATTTTCTCATATTAAGTTATTATGACGAGTGCCTGATCTCCATGTGCCCAAAATATTAGGGTTATTGGTTCAAAGGGTTAAAGAGCATTCCAATTGAAAGCCAATTTCATTGCACAATCCCAATCACAGAATTCCAAGAATTTACAAGATAAAATGCAACATTCAATTTCAGGCAGATGCAAATTAAAAAAAAAGCACAAAGCCTTTCTATTGATCAATGGGGATGATGACAATATAAATGATTATATAAAGTGTGAATAGATAAATTATTATTTACACTATTTATATTAGGACTATTGTCCTTGTCTTTGTTGTTGCAATCACAATGATACAGCCTTCATCAGGTAGATATCAAATGTAAACTGTGTAAATAATGATAATTTTTCACCCCAGAAATTCAGACAGAAAATAAATTGTTGTACTATTTTTTATACTATAGTTTACCCAATACACAGCATGAGAACCACTGAAGGTTTAGGGCTAATATTAAAATGGTTATGATGAACGAGGCGTGTGATATGAATGAAAGAGGAGGTGGTAAGAAGCAAAGATTGTGAAGATAAAGAAAGAGGTAACAACTGATCTTTGACTCAAAGATGGTTAAGATTACAGTATTCAGGGAAGAATCTGTGTGGGAATCTGCTTGACAAAGTAGCAATTCTTTGGGAAAAAAACCTGAGAACTCTCCTTACATTTGGAATACAGAGGAAATGAGACTGATTTGACTCTATGGAAGAAGCACATAAAGGTATGAACTGGTGGAATATTTGCTATGGAAATAACAATGGAATAGCAATAGGCTTACAATTTTATAGCTGTGGGAAAAAAGGCTACATGATAGAAAGTATGTCTTCCCCCACAAAACCATTTAAATGATTTTGAACTCTTTTAATGCTGGAAAGTTAGAATTGTGCATCTCCAGCCCAGATATGGCAGCAGTTCTTGAGTTTTACAGTGATAAAATGTGTATTAGCATCAAATTAGTTGTGAATGAAGTGACACATTTTGAAACTATTGGGTTTAAAGACAATATTAAGATATTAGCTTCTTTTTTTTCTCACTGCAAAAAGTCAAGAAAACTCTCTTGATGACAGTTTCCAATTAAATTCAATAAATAAAAAAATACTTACACTCTTTTAATTTTACTGGATAAATCTTTATCTCGTACCATTTTGGCAAGGCTATATTTAAATTCAAATTCACCCTTGTTCTCTATTGTAATTGTCCTATTTTTCTTGGCAGATAACATTAAAAAGCCAAAATTGATGTCATTCTCGGGACTTATTATGAACCTGTGACAAAAAGAAAGACCAGCAATATTTGTAGTTGTTAGAGTGAAAAAAAAAATAACAGATGATAAACTTTTTAAAATTTCAGACAAGTTTCTTGCTTTTAAAATTCAACAGGTAACTGAAGGAATTATTCAAAATTTCACAATGTTTAAAATCAATCAATTTAAAAAGTGAAATTTAATCAATTATATCTGAAAAAAATAGGAAGAACACACCACACAGAAACACACTCTGCAGAGATTTGCAACCCAAATCCAAAGGATAAAATAAAAATCAAATTAAAAAATAAGCCTAACAAGACTAAATTTAAAAAATAAAGACAAAATATAAAGTAAAAAATAAGCAATCATAAAAAGCAAAACAATAAAAAAAAATGCAAAAGACAAAACATAAATATCAAATTAAAAAGAAAAAACATCAAATATATACATTCAAAAATTACCCCAAAGTAAGCAATCACAAGAAACAAAACAAAAAATGAAATTAAAAGATCATAAATCAAGAAAAAAAATCCATAACAAAGATCACATTCAAAATTCAACCAATCAAGAAAATAAATACACATATTTATTCAAGATTAACTTCCACCAAAATGGTCTTTTTAATTTTAGTAATAATAATGAGGTTAAATGACCCAAATCTTACATTCAACTGCATTATCTGTCTATATTTCTGAGCTGAGGTAATATATGTCCATTATTTACATTATTGTCCTCATCTTTTATTACAACATTTCGGTTGTTGTATGCTCCGACCTTCGTGTGGTTGGAATGTTGAACTGAACCCTTTATTTCGCTCACTGGGGTAGACTGTTCTAGTTCCATGTGCCATGTTTTAATGGATTCCAGTTATCTCCTGTTAATTCCCCTCTGAAAGTTCTCCACTGCCTTAACCGGGTATTTGGTGTCAGTTTTTGCTGATTTCAAAATGGCATGATTTTCCAATTTGGCACTTTATAACTTGTAATTCTAAGAAGATACAAAATTAATATGTGTGGCCATCACGCATCAATACAGATGCAAAAGAGGACCCGAATTGCTTGTGGACATGTCTGTCAACACCAGTTACATCTGGTATTCTCCATTAGCAGCAGAACAGCTAGGCATGTCCAGATATGGGCCTCTCTACAACTTGTCAACATACAGGTTTCTCTCAACTATCTCTTGTCAATAAAAGTGAAAAGAAAACCAGCAATCAACAGTGGGCAGTTGGTGAGACTCAGTGTCTTGGGAAGTTGGTCCCTTGGACATTTTGTTCCTCAAGTTGTATGCTACTCACCATGCTGTGGTTTCCGAGACAGGGTTTTTCCTCTCCTCCCATTTCTGCCTGTTATCCCATAGTTCTTGGGAGAGAAATCAGTTAGTTGGTTTCCCCCAACCTCAACACACCCTTGCCATATTTTACAACAATTTCCTAAAAAAATTTCATATTTTTTCATATTTGGAATTTTCAAGTTCTCATGTTTTTGCTAAGCTTCAATTCTTATTTTTTAAGTATTGTTTTTGATGTAATGGAATAACCTGCCACCCCCATAAGTGGCGGCACTATAGGTGGTAACCACCTATAAATATCCGTTAAGATAGCAGACAACAGAGTCGAGCTGTGATCTGTGAGAACTAATGGCCTTCCGATAGCAGCACACACACAATTGTACTGACTTGCAATGACTGTGCACATAATTATTACTTCCTTACTTGTACTGGTTTCTACAATAAACCTGTTACTATTTATCCACCATGTTTGTCCATTCCATATTCCTATTAGCACAGAATATAACAGTTTTCAATAGTAGATATCATAATTGACAGATTTATTAAAAAATAGAGACGATTCCTTACCCAGCACCATCTTGATAGAAGAGGCCTTCTTGGCTCAGTAAAATGCAAGCTGTCAAAATTCATCTTATATGAGTAAATTTTACATATTCTTATTTTTAACTATGTCTTCAGAATATATTATATGAAAAATCCCTCCTGAAATAGTTTATACTTGTTGCTATAATATGTAATAAATCTTCAAAAGAAATTTAGAATTATCTAAAAACCTTAATTCTATTTAATAAAAAAAAATAAAAAAGAAGGAAGGCTTGGAAAATCTGATATTCGCAAGACAGATAGAGGGCAATAGAACAGAGGAAGGCAATGCATAACATACTTAATGAGTTTGAGTAAATGGATGGTGGAAAAGGGCTTAGAAGAAATAATAGAAAGACAAAGTTGATTAAGAGCTACAAAGGACAGGAAATTGTGGAGAGCCATAATCGCCTATGTCCTGAGGGGATACAGCACATAAAAAAGAAGTCCACTAACTGTTATACCTCTTACTACTACTGATGGGAGTTTCCTTCCAAGCCTTTTAAAGTTGTGTGGAAAGTCAACATCATGATAATATGATCATTTTCTCTTCTAGTCATAATGTTACCAATTCTTGGTGTTTTTACTGTTGAATGTTTTCAAGTGATGTGGCTCAAACACACATATATATACTAACACATACCCACATATATACTTACATGCATACATACCAGTACATCTACATATATACAGTGATTTTGATTACTAGTAGGACTAAAGAGTTTTAAGAACTCACTTGCTAAAAACAGCCTTCACAGATATTTTAATAGGCAGATTGGCCACAACCAATTCTCCACCGGTTGGATCAATCACTTGACAAAGGAAGATGTTGATATCTTTGATTGTAATTTGTTTTTCTGTATTGAATACAACATGGGCTGTAAATGGTCTGTCCAGTGGTGACAAAACACCTCTCATTGGTGTCACTGTGAAGAATGATATCAAGGACTTGTCATGTAGTTCAGGATTTGGCACAATGCTACAAAAAAAAAAAAAAAAAGTAAACATTAATAAACTAAAAAAAAAACACTCAGATAACACATAACTCTGCCAACAATTGTATCATGAAAATTGGTTCATTCAGTGAGACTGTACATTTTGAATGACTCACTTAACATTAACCATGGAGATTTTAATATCTTGCAAATGCAAAACATTTGTGAATTCACTTCATAATTGAATCACAGTGATAATAGGGTCTCTGTTCTACTACATCTCAATTTTCATAAGGTTCATTTTATTTTAACTTAATTATGTACAATAATGGATCATATACAATATAGGTGAACAATTCAACTAGAAAAAATTGAAAACAAATACAATGTATCCTTACAAATACAAATTAGAGACATGTCATTTTAAATCAACAATGTTTTGCAGCAATTGTTAACCTCAAGTTGATATTTTTCTTGTTAAAAAGTTGAATAATTTAACACATTCAATATCATGGATAAAAAAATAGTGAATTTTATATTGTGTTTTTTGAGACTTAGTATGAGCAAATCAAATTCATGGATTTGGACAAAAAAAAAGAACTCAGAATGGCATCAAAATTTGTGAAAAGTTGACATTATTTAATCATCAGTTGTGCTTAATTTAATTTGTAATGTATATAAATGTAGATAGAAAAAATCAAATGTTGATAAAACAGAAATAGTTTCAAGGCCCCCAATCAGGCATGGGCCCCTCTGGTCAGAGGATTCATGGGTAGTACACACCAGCCCTGTCTGTGATCATAATTACAAAGGTCATAAATGTGTCTCACAGTTCCAAAGTCAAAAATAACAGCAGACATAAATCAAAAAGGAGTAAAAAATCTTTATCCACAATTCACAACAAAAACTACCTACTCATCTAAAGTAGCATTATTTTACTGGTGTAAGAAAGTCTGTGATTGGTCAAGAGTTGTACACCAACACAAAAATTACCCTGTTGCAGACACCTGCTCAGGCACATTTGTGTTTGGTGAACATCCACAGAGTTCACCTGTGGTTTATAATGAAACTATACTGAGCAGACCTTGGTTATAGCTTCCAGGAGAGAGCATGTTATCTGGCATGATCAACAATCTGATCAAGACCAGCACCTTTGGTCATGATGAACACAACCATTGACAACTCCCAAAGAGTTCCATCTATCCAATTTCACTGCCAAGACTTGGGTTGACTAATGGTGTGATTTTCAGGCACTTTTCAAAGGTGTCACACATGGGATCATCTCCCCAGGCCAATAACATCAAGAAGTCACCTTTACTGATAAATCAACCATGACAAGATTTGAACCCAGGTTTTTAAACAGAAGGAGAGGTTAATCCCTTGTTTCCTGTTTAGGATTGAATTTCCAATTCCTTAAGAGACAGAAAAATGTTGTTAGAAATGAAGAAAAGAGTATTGAACTATTACACAATATCTGTCCCCCTGTATAGTAGTGAATGTTGGACAATCTCCTCAAAGATAAAGAAGAGACTTGAAGCAACAGAAATGTGGTTCTACAGAAAGATGCTGAGGGTACCATGGACTGAATATGTGAACAACAACAAGGTTTTGAAGAAAATGAAAACAAAAAGGAAGCTTATACTTAACATCAGGAAGAGGCAGTTGAAATTTCTGGGGTTCTTAATGAGGAAGGAAGACTTGGAAAATCTGATACTCACAGGACAGATTGAGAAAGTGGGACAGAGGAAAGTAGCATATAACAAATTTGATGAGCTTGAGTAAATGGATGGTAGAACAAGGTTCAGGAGAAATAACAAAAAGACAAAACTTATTAAGAGCTACAAAGGACAGGATGATGTGGAGGGCCATAATTGCCTACTTCCTGAAGGGATATGGCACATAAAAGAAACAAGAAGCCCTGTTTTAGTGGCATTATCACCTGGCTTGGGGTGAATTGATTTAAAAGAAAATCCTTAATGTCTAAAAATAGGGTGGATAAGGGAAATTTGTCTCAAAGACCCTGTGTGAAGACATCAGTCTATATAATCTATAGCACAATCAATATGTGATATAAAATTGATTAAAAATCTTCAAGGCACTTATTGTCTGTGCAAATGTTTAGCAATGAAGGAAAACAGACTCACTTGTAAAGAATATCATATTTTCCTTTGTTTTTCAAAGTCAGTGCTTGTTTGCTGTCCTCTGAAACACGCACAGTCCCAAAATCAAGACGTCTCTCATCATCTGGACAGGAGAAAAAAATATTGTTGAATGACTGACATGACACCAAATTGCAGGTTAAGCTTCTTATAATTATTTTCAATAAATAAAACCCTATAAAATACCAAATCCCCAAAATAAGCACATTCCTTACCTGAAGCAATGCCTTTAGGGAAACTGATGTCCACTGCTACATCGTATGCCTCAGCCACAATGTTGATTTGTTCTGTAATCGGTTTTACTATATTGTCTACATCTGATATCTGTTAAAAAAATTAAAGGTGGAGAGGAAAAGTTGAACTTTCCTTATGTTTTCTTTTGAAAGTAACTAATAAATAAAATGTCACAGAAACATCAATAAAAGAAAAGAAACAATGCTTATTTTGCAGCATAATTTATGGCAATTTCCATCAACATTAAAGAATCCTTATCATTGGTTTTTCAATGACACTAAAAAGAAGTTTCCAATGAAATAAATTACCATAAATCCGAGAAGAGAAGAGAAGAGAAGAGATGAAAGAATGGCTGTATTTATTTCTCCAATTCAAAATGGTAAGCTTGACCAGCATTTTACAAACTTTTTGTTTACTGCAACCCCCAGCAAGAACCCCATTTTGCATTGCGACTTATTATACCTACGTGTAATAAATGAAAGACAAACTCTGTTCACTCAGTTCATTTATTTAGAATTAACAATTTATATTTCTTATGATTCGAATATATTGCAGGTATTTATCTCTTGTATGTATTATCTATTTATATGAATATAAAAAAGAAATCAAAGAAATTTTGACTGAATAGGTGAATCTCTTGCATGTATTATCTATTTGTATAAATATAAAATTATCATTTAAAAAAAAAAACAAATTTAAAGGAAATTCTGATGCAAAGGTAAAGTAAATAATATTTTTTTAAAAATGTCATTTTATGAGATGGATGTGTTCATTTGCTCATAAGCAGCTGATTCCAATTGGAAGACAATAAGACAATGCTACATGCATATCAGTTGCACTGTTGAATCAGTTTCTGTCCTTTGTCTTAAATTGAGTTAAAGTAGAAAATTTCAGTTCTCTCAAGTAGATGCAAAAGACAATAGTAATCAAATAGCCTTTTTACTCATTAGTGGAAATTCCCCATTGATCTTAACCCAAAACAAGATAGATAAACTCAATGAGAACAGATATATATATATATATATATATATATATATATATATATATATATATATATATATTATTATTATTATTAATAAATAATAAAGAGAAAGAACAGTAACATATATAATCCAGTGTTCTTATTAATTATTTTTTACAAAACAGTATTCAATGCAAATCTACAGAGCATAAATATTATAAATTTGTTAATTTAAAAATATGGTTCCATCGCTACAGGAATTACCATGTTTCAAAAAACAGAAACTAAAACTTCAAATTCAATTATAGAATTAAATTAAAATTAATTAAATTTAATTCTATAATTGAATTTGAAGTTTTAGTTTCTGTTTATGAAACATGATAATTCCTGTAGCAATGAAACCATATTTTTAAATTAGCAAATTTATAATATATATATATATATATATATTATATATATATATATATAATTTTATTTTAAAAAATAAAATATAGGTGGGTGAAAAACTACCGATGATCAGTGCAACATTTAGAGTTGTTTATATTCTGCACTTTGACCTCACTTGCATTTGCATATTTTTGGTTTCTTTTTCTTTCTTTTTTGTTGCTACACATTTTATTTATCTCACAGCCAACAGAAGGCTCAGGACCTACAGTTTGAAAAACCCTGAACTAGACAATATAGAGGCAAATTGTTCTTACTCCACATGGAAGTATAGGCCCCAGCTTGACTATGCTAGTGTCATTGCTGTGGTTTCCATAGCAAGTAGGCTATTTATGGAGTGCTTTTGTTGGCATCATACCAACAAGTTTTGAATTCAAAGTTATCCTTCTTCTAGACTGGTTGCTACTCAAGGCTAAAGAATCCAATCTACCCTGCTATTTAAACCAAATGTTGAGAGCACTCTGCCCCAACTAGGAAAATACACTGGTGCTTATATAGCCCTTCCCAGTCCCAGACACAGGCTAACTATTGGCTAATACCTGCCCAGTATTGTTCATATGCAAATTTTGTCAGTGCCACCTACTGTAATTTTCTTCTTCTCCCAACAGCCCATTGGGGAAGAGGACATCACTCCTGGTGCTTAAAGCACCACACACAACCAACTCTGAGTCTCTTATCGAGTTAACACAATTCTCTCTACATTCCCCACTGTTTTCCTGATCACAGCACCAACGTGCATGGGGCAGGTATTTCCTTTTGGTGCTTCTTCACAACAAAGATACTTCCTCTTCATTGATGTCACTATCTGACTCCATTGTGGCAGAACATTGGTCCTATGCTGATTGGAGGTCTTTAACATAACATAACACGTTATCAATCAGGACTGATTGTGGATTTAAATTTGGTGGTACATCTGTTCTGGGGTGGTCTCACCCACACCACATCTCCAACTTCATATGTCTTGTGTGTTGGAATTTTTGGGTACCCTGGTGTACTAGTGAGCCAGCCAAAATGAGCTGACCCATTTTATAGTTCACCAATAGAAGGGTTAACCAATCAGAAGGCTCAAAATATTCAATGCGACATGTATAAAGGCGGCCATGTTTTTTCCTGAATATGCACTGCCAGCCTTTGATATTGAAGACTGAAGAATTATGGAACAGCTGCTGGTGGTATTGGTAATATAGTCAGATTCAGTAAAAGATTATGTACTGCGCTGTATTCTATATTTATAGACTCTGGTGAACATGGTCAACATTGTGCTCTGTCAATGGTGAAATGAGGTATAGCATCAATGCCCTTGATCCTAATCTCATATGTGTGAGTTGCATTAGCTGGTGCACATAAGCTTGATGTGTCATCCTTTGGCATTGTATTATACCAGTAAATGGCTTCTTGTACGGGGCACTGCTTCCATGCCACAATCTGTTTTACACTCCTACAGCACCTTTCTATTATCCCGTTTCCAGACAGCACAGACACACACCAAAAGTGCAGCTGGATAACCCCATTCTTCCATAAAAGTCTTGGATGACCTGCTGGTGAATGCAGTATTGTTGTCAGTAAGGATTTCATATGGTGGACCTCTCTCATAAAATATCAACTCCAACTGTCAAATAATTAATCTTGTTGTGCTATGGGTCACCAAACAGAGAACCATGTTGGCCCACAGTCAATCAAGGTCAGTTAATGACTGTGGCCATAATATGTAATATCCATCCCCAGCCTGGACTACGTACTGCAAACCTCTAGTCTTCCATTCTACCAGTGCACTGGTACCAGATCTATGGATGGCATTCAGGACACCTCTGAACCACCATCTTGACAGCTGTGTTAGATACAGAGGGATCAACTTGTCTGACAAAGTAAGTGGTGTGCTTAACAACAAAGTGACTGCTACATTTCCATAATTTTGCATGGACCCAGCTTTCTCATGGCTGCACCACATGCAGAGAGGATAGGTTCAGTGTCATTCTTTAACAAATCCAACCACCTCTGTAGAACAGTTTGTCACCTTTATTTTGGTTGGATTTTGCCAGCCCTAATTCCCAGGTGAGGCCATACTCTGCAATTAGCACCCAAAGAGTCCCTAGTTGTCCAGAGTGTCACCATCACAATGAAGCCAGCATGTGTCCTCCATAATGTCTTCATCCACTTCCAATGACACCTGAGTAGCTTGAGAATTGCATCTAAAATCACTGTCATTTCCTGGCCACTTCTTGCAGGGTCTTCTTGGTGCACTCTTGTCACCATCTCATGGATCATGCATTTCAGGGGGATGTCAAAGGTCTTGTCATATCACCCTTTGGTTACTGCAGTGGCTTGTCACTTCAAGAATGCCACAGCTGCCCTAAGCCAACTGCATATCGGAAGGTGGCCTATGAGCTTATTACAAGAACATATTATGACGCATGATAACAGTTGGAGTGTCTGGGAACTTACTCCCTCATTTTCATCAAAGCATGTCACACTCTCCCCAAACATGCAAACCAAGCAATTGTGTACCATCATTGAGTCTCAGTGGGTAATGCAGATCAGTCTGAGGTCAGACATATGTTTTCTGACTTGCGCAACAGAAAGCACACTTTCGTCAATGAAGATGTAATCTATGTATGCCAAAGTGGCATCTTGGATTGCTTCATACTGCAACAGTACAGTTTCTATAATTGCCTACATTATAAGAGGTGCCACATTGAGGCCAAAGCCTAATCATGTAAGGCAGTACCTCCACCCTTTCAGTAAAATTGTCTGAAAAGGTCAAAGCAACCAGTGTATGTGAACCTGTAGGTACACTCTCCTAAAGTTCAACAGAGATACATTGTGCCACCATTGTCACCATTCCATTAGCTTGTCTGCTCAGACATTTGCACTTGCTTTGAATATGTCTATATACTTGTTTAACTCTCTGTAATCCTTTTTCTTGCTCTCTTGGATAATAACCATCAGTGGAACTAGACCCTTGGGAGGTCTGAGATCCTCCTCAGGATATGCTATGAACCAGCCATTATACAACCATGTTTCTAACTCTTGGTTATATTCCATATGCTCTGCTATCTTGCTGGTGCCTGAGTTTTGACTCACTTCCATGACATCATCCATGCTTTCTTTTTTCAATTGAACTCAATGCTAAAGTCTGGTTCCACTATGACGAGAGCCAAACACAGGGATGGTTTTCTGTTGAAGAACTTTACTACACCTGAAGAAGTGATTCCCACTCACTCCCATATCCTTGATCTCATTCATCCCAATCAGGAGGCCAAAGCAAAGTGTCTTCGCTGAAGCCACCAGTACATCAATATTGACAGGACTTCCACCTTGCAGCCGGAGAGCACCAACTCCAATCCCACAACAGGCTCTGGTCTCATGGTCTATAGCTGTTATGCATACAGGCTCTTTCATCTAAGACTGGCATATCTTTCTGCTGGGTATAGACAGTGAACAACCAGTATTGACCAATGCAGTGACAGTTCTGCCATCAACCTGGACCCCAATCACAGGTAGTACTGGGCTGGAGAAGATACTGGCACTGACATATCTCTTCTCATGGTTTCCCAGACAGTTTTGAGACATATGGCTCATGGTATGGCAATGGTAACAGTGGATGGTATTGCATTGTCCTTGCCCTCGTCCATGATTATTTTCTCGGCTCAGACAATCTTTTGCCATGTGGCTAATGTTATTGCATCTAAAGTACTATCTGACATCAACTTCCAACAAGAGGGCGAATCTCCAACCTCAGCATTGTCAATAATCTTTTTATTTTGAGATGCTTCTTTTTTCCATATATTCTTGGTCTTTGGTAAAAGAAATTAAACATTTACAAAAAAATTAAAACCAAAAAATAAAAAATAAATCAAAATACTAGTGCAAAAATAAAAAGACATTACACTAGAAAAAGAAGAAATAAAAAAACTGAAAATACAAAACAAACTACAAAAATCACAAAAAATACAATCAAAATATTAAATGAAATGCAATCAAAAATAACTTATAACTTTTTGGTAGTCTTTGAAAAATAATAAGAACATGAATTTTCAACAGAAACAGAAAACTGTTGATGCAAGACTTAATTAGTCCAACACAGTAATAAACAGGAATTCACCAGACAACTGAAAGTGCTCCCCTACTCAAGAAAAACGAGTTTAAATTGAGCTGAACCCATCCCAACCAGCAAGAGAGACAGATTAATTCAAAAAAAGCCTTAGTTTTTATAAGCAGGAGAATGTAAGTTCAATCCCCATGCTGGGTAACAAATATTGTCCATAGAATAGAACTTAACAGTAACTATAAGTTCTATGCTAATTTTTTCTTTTCTCACACAATTCTTTGTTAAATTCTCTTTCAGCTTCCAGCTTTCCTGCCAACTATGATCTTCAAAATTTTAAATGCAATGTCAATCATCATTTTCTATTTCCTTGAATCCTATTCTTTCATTGTCCTCTCTGTTTATTTCACTCTCAGCAACCCTTTGCATCCTAGTGACTTTATTGCCTTACTTGGGTCAAAATGATTATAAAAAGAATTAATTAATGGCAATATTCTCTCAATTGTGAATTTCAGAGAACAAATTGTCTTACCTCTAGTTTGATCTGCTTTTTTGTAATCATTACAGGTTTTTTAGCACAAAAGAATGCCTGGAGTGGATACTCAGTCAATGGCTCCACCACGTTACTATGGACAGACACAGAGAATTCTTCGCCAATATTTTCAGTTCCTATCAATTTCCAAGCTACAGGCATTTGAGTGCGATTGCGTAGGTAAATGGTGCGCATCTCTTCTCTGCAAAAATAAAATAAAAATAGCAGCAATTTTTTTAATCATTTTCTTAATATTCTGCTATGAAGACCATTTGCTTTCTTTCTTTAAAAGGATTTCCTTTTAACATGAAAATCTAATATAGGTATCTAGCCACCCCACCACGAGGGTTGCATGTGGCACAAGGCCGAGTTTAACGTGATTTTCCCGAGCCCGTAGGCTCAGCCAAAAATATAACCTTTGAATCCGCCTAGACGGGTTTAGGGCCTGTCTACCTCCCCGGACGAAACCCTGCCCTTCGGCAAAGCTTCGTCCGGGTTCATCTCTGCCAAAGCAGAGAGTTCAACAGAGGTCAACCGTAGTCAACTCGTCAACTAATATAGGTTCATCCATTTTCTCTTGTTCTTTTAACAAGATGTTGATGCAAAGGTTTCTGGCATATTTTGATTAAAATCTTTGAATTATTTAAAGTATCATAGCATCAAATCATTTAGTGAACCCTGAACTGTCACTGATCATAATGAATGAGTGTTCCCTTAAGGAGACTGTGCCTTGAGCATCAATTGGCTCTCAATCCAGACCCCTTAAGTGGAACTCATGTATAAAGTCCATTGCTAAAAATGCTGGGAAAATGGTTAGTTCCCTGTACCACTCCAGTAAAAAAAAAACTGACTCTTGCTGTTATTCTCTACATTTACAAGTATACTCTGATTATTTATTAATATCTATGCTGATGATACATGGCTGTACATCCAAGTCCCTGGGTGACGAGAGCTTGGCAGCTGATCTCTAATCTGATCTAGCTCTAACAGCTCAGTAGGGATGAAAAACTGGCTGATCACATTCAATGCCTCAAAAACCCAACTAGTTACATTCTGCCATCACCAATTGAACCCAGAATTTTTACCAATCGTGATGAAAAAATATTTTGTCAGGGAGGGCACATACCTTGAGTGCCTACTGGGACTCAGCCAAGGCTTCAAAGGGAACTTGTGCATATGATCTATCGCTAAAGATGCTGGAAAAATAGCAGGTTCCCTGTACCATTCCAGTTGGTGCCTGGCTCATCCTGCTATGCACTAACTTTACAAGAGCCAGACCACTTGAATAAGGGAGTACTGCTGCCATATATAGTCAGGAGCTGACCAGTCTTCAATTCCTAGTCTTGACAGAGTCCAAAAGTGTCTCTGCGTCCTTGTGGCTGGTGAATTATTTTCCACCCTACAACCTCTTTCCCCACAGACAAAACTTCACAAGCCACTCACTGCTCTATCTCAATTCCCATGGAAAGAACTCAAATAAGGTACATTCCTTAATTCCACCACTTCTAAGACCCACCCTGCCACACCCACCGTATCATACCAACCCTCATTCCCTTTATATTCTATTAGTGAGATGTAAGTTCTACTCAAGCAGCTTCTTCCCATGAACGGTTTATTTGTGGGACTAATTCCCAAAACCACTACAGTCTTAACCTGTTTAAGCCTAGGGTCGGTCGTTATTTTGTCCACATATCTGTATAAACTGTGACTCTTACTCTGTAACACTCTACCTCAAGTAGCGCTTGGGCCTTGTATCCATTTTAAGAGACTTCAATGAATTTGTCGGAACTGCTGAGTAAGAAAAAATGCATGTGCTGATGTTTTCCTCAGTCTTCATAAAGAGTTTCATTGGCAAATTCACCACAGACCTTGAGTGAAACTCATATATACAATTCATTGCTAAAGATACTGAAAATAATGTTTGTTCATTCTATTGCTCCAGGAAGCACCTGACTCCTTCTCCCTTCAACCAAAAATGAATTATTGCTGATATATTCAGGCTGAGGCTATTCAATCCTCACATTCTAGCATTGATAAAATTCAAAATTGTTTATGAAGTTTGCAGGAGAAGACTTATTCTCCATTCTGCAATCACCTTTCAACAAACATAATCTTGAAAACCAATTGCTACTCTGTTGCTATTTCCATGGCATATGTTCAAAAGAGCTCCATTCTTTAGTTTCACCAGTTCAACTCTTTACAGTTTTGGACATGAGTCAAATTGCCCTCAGTTCTTCCATATTTCAATTGTAAGGATAAAGTTCCACTCAGACAGCTTTAACTCCCACCCACCCACAGAACTATTACCTTGTGGATGCTCACCTAATTACTACAAGCTTAACCTCTTGAAGGATTCATATTAATAAATTCCCTTTGAATTGTACAAAATACAGTAAAAAATACATATATGCTAATAGGTTGACAATTCAGAGCAATCATGGATCAAGTCATAATTTTCTTTGTTCTCAATTCTAATAGATCTATTTTTCATTAAAAGTAATTATCTTATTCAAGAATGACTTTTTTATGCCAGAAGCAAAAAATACAAGTGCTTAAGTGTTGATCAATATCTCTTTTCTTTATGGACATATTGCCAAGTGGTTGGAATGTTAGCATTTCCACCCTGAGACCTGGGTTCAAATCTCATCATGAGTGATTCATCACTACTTTATAGTATTGGCTTGAGGAGATGATCCCAGTGTGTGGCACCATTGAGAAATGCCTGAAAACTATACCACAGATTGATTCAAGCCTTATGAGTAAAATTAGATAGACAAAACTGTTCAGAATCTGTTGATGATTGTATTATCATGAAGTCATAAGTCATTATAACCAAGTGTTCAAAGGTACCAGCCATGTTCAATTATTTATACCCCAGATTTGGCTTCATTCACTTTCTCACCACCATAAAGTAGATTCCCTCTGCCTTTTCTATAAATATTTTCATGGTAATTGTTCGGATGATCTTTCCTCTTTGGTATCTTGATGTTATTTTGATCCATCCCCCAAAAATTGTACATATGAGAACTAATTAGGATTTCATAGAGACTTTGGGGTATTATGGTGGCTGTTGTAAAAATGGTAAGTAAGAATGTGTTGTTTTGGTGTAAGGATACTGGGGTATGTTTGGGCCAGTAATTGTGGCTAGCTGAGTTTAAGTTAAGACAGATTAAAGACCCACCCTCCCCTATTACCCTTTTTGGCCTTGTGAAACATTTCTGTATTTGCAAAATAAATATTACTTTCCTCTATGGTACCTAGACTTTATGAATTTAAACTCAGTACTAGATTGGTGGCAAGGTCTCACCATTTTACAGCTGAATTGGCGAGATATAACTGTAAGTTCTATGCTAACAGTTTCTTCTCTCACATTTCTTGCTTGTGGAATGCTCTTTCAGTTTCTTGCTCCCTGTTAACTTTGATCTTCAAAATTTTAAATGCAATGTCAATCACTGTCTTCTTTCTTCATAATTCTTTTTTTTTTATTGTGTTCTATTCTTAACAATATATTTTCCTCATATTCTCCAACACTCAGGAACTGCTTGTGTCTTAGTGGCTGTATTGCCTTGCTTAGGATGAAATGATTGAATGCGATATTAATTGTTACCTTCTGTTTTCTTAATTCCAGTTCTTTTATTGTCTTCTCTCCTTAATAGTATATTTTTATTGTTGTATTCTCTAACACTCAGTAGCCCCTTGCATTCTAGTGGCTTTATTATCTTGGTTGGGGTGAAATGATTAAAAAAAAAATGAGTAAAAACTTTAAAATATTTTGGAAGCCCTTAAAATGACCAGTAATTTATCAGCAGCGTGGTCATGTGTATGTATATATATATATATTGTTTGTAATCATTGATTAGAGATAAAAAATGAATTTGAACAAATGTCTAACCTTAATATTAGAACCTTGTCAAATTGAAAAACTCTTTTGTCAAGTTCCAGCTCAGGTCTAAATCCATCACAGCTTATTTTAAATATCACAGTCTCTGGGTTCTCCCTAATACAGCAGACGACAGCATCAGAGAAATGCCCTGGCTGACGAGGACATGCCCATACAGAAAGTTTCTTGGACTCATCAGGTGCTAAGGTCATACTTGGTGGGTCAAGCATAAATGTTTCTCTCTTATTGTCTTGCAAGAAACAAAAATAGACTTCTGCTTCCATCGGGGAGATGTTGACAATGTTGAAAAATTCTACATTCTCTTGGAATTCTTTGTACCTGGATGAAAAACAAAAAATGGAACAGAGTTAAAAATATATAAGGGTGGTGGCAAACAAATAGGAATTGTTTCTTTTAATCGGAAGAAAAGTGACAAAGACAAATTAGGGATGGAGTAAATAAAACATCTTTCAAAGTACTTGCTGTGATAAGGACAGCCCCTGAAAGCAGCTTTTATTGGAGAATAAAAGTTTTCGTTGAAAATTAAACAGAAATAAAACAAAATTAGTAACCCCCTTCAGCATTCAACCCACCCAAACTTTCCCCATAAATATCAGTTCCCAATATTCAACCAACCCCCATATAACATCATCAACACCACTCATGTTTGAGTTTGGTTCATCGGGTGCCTCCAAAAATGCTTGAATCTGGCATGGCTCAGGAGACTGAGTTGAAAATGGAAGAGTCTCTGTTAGTGACCACATGGGAGAGTGGGTGATGGTCCTTCTTTTGACTTTCTCCTCTCCTCGAAAGTGAAACAAACAAAATGAATTGTTCTTCACAAGGATGGAGGGTTGGCAGCTTTTGTTTCCCAGGCGTTCATGCTGATTCTAGCTTGAATGGGAGAGGACTTCAGTTGGTCTTTGAATCTAGGGGATCCATGGTGGGTTTGCTGTAATATATGACAACATTTCAAATAATGCTGGAAGTCACACAAACAATGAGACTTTGAGGGACACTATTTACTGGGCAGGTTTAAGCAAGTGAATGTTAAAGCATTAAATTTCCTGCTGTCATGGCATTAAGAATGTTGGGCTCAAAACTTTTAGAACACCACTTTTATTTATTTTTATTGTAAAGCCAATTTGAAATTCCAGGCACAAATGTTGTGCAGACTTGTGCACAAATACCTTTGGAAAAGGTATGAATGTGTCTCTTCTCTGTACCAGCTCTGCAGGGCAGAAACTGGGAAGACCTTGGCAGGGTAACTTGTCTAGGAGGACAACTTTGAATTCAAAACTGTGGACAAGGTAATGGGAAATCACTCCACTATCTTTCCTAAGAAGTCATGGCAATTTAGAGGTAATTAAAAGGAAAATAAAGCGGTGAAAAGCTATGATCACCTACATCATGAAGGGACATGACATTTAAAATAAAAAACAAAAAAAAAAACTTTTATTTTGATGTACAATCAGTAAAGCAGTTTTCTGCATTGAAAATGGGATCATCATGATTAAGTTCAAATTTCAGCCAATGTTATTGCATTCACTTTACAGAAATATCTTTGGGAAATGCATCAAACCATCTCTTTCATTCCATCAACTATGAGTGAAATTGTAAGGCAGGACAATTTTGATTCAAAACAGTAGAGAAAGCAATGAAAAAACACTTCACAGTCTTTCCCAAGAACAGTCATGGCAATATACAGAAAAAGAAAAAAGAACTCCCTAACTGCCTATGCCCAGGAGAAACGTGGCATTTAAAAACAAAAAACAACAACTCTTCTGTGTCCATTCAACCCCCAAAAATCTACTATATAAAAAGGGGAAAATAGTGCATCTGTACATAATGGATGCTTTTGATGTTCATACTAGAAATGATGTGTTCATACTAGAAATGACGTGTTCATACTAGAAATGATGTGTTTAAATGAAATTCTGGCTCTTTAGATAAATATACACTTAAGAGATAAATTTAAATCTATGTAAGTTATTGTCATATTCTTTCAGAACTCCAATTCTTCAACTAAAATGGAAATGTTCACTTTGACATCTGCAGCTCATATGACAAAAATAGAAATTGATTTTGTCCAGCTGCACGCACCTATTTCCAGAATACTGCCTAACAATAAAAGGGTCATAAAACATCTTTTCTGACCAATCAGAAAATCACTTTTTGCAGCAGCCATTTTTGAGCCACTGACTCACTGAATAAGTTCTAAAAGTTTTATTAAATCCAACAATGATTTGGTTTTTGCAAGAATTTTCAAATTAATATGTTTTTCAATTGAAAAAAAAAACAAAAACACTAATCATATTATGCTGACACCAAAAAAAAAAAAATTTTTAGCCAAAATTTCAAACATGCTAGAAAGGATTAAAAAATTTAATGAAAAAATACTTTGATCTTTCCTCTTAATAATAACATAAACACTTTGATGATAAAACTTTGATTTTAAGTTTGGGGCCTTTTTTAATAATGCTATGCTGTTTTTTTTTTAGCTACAAAATGGAGGTAGCTACTTAAATGCCTTAACGTGTTTATCTGGCTCTCTTCAAGATTACACACAGGTATGATACAGACACATATTCTCGGGGGCAGAACAAATGGTTTATTCAAACAAGTACTGCTCCCAATCACACCAACTGAAGGCAGTAATCAATGAAAAGTATTCATTGAGACTGGAAACCATCCAATGAGTTTTATTTCAGAGAAAAGGTTTAATATTTTATCAGAATAATTTTAGATTATATATTTCTTTGGTGGCTAAGCAAAAATTGTTACCGTTTGTTTAGGAATTTTTTCATTGATCTGCCGTATTTGGCAAATATTGCACCTCTGTACAATCTCTCTGGAAGACTATGAAAGGCAGTAAGCCTTTCTTTCTTTGTTTAGGAAGATAAAAAAATTCTGAGGGGATGGAATTATGAAGTTGCCTGATAGCATAAAATAGCAGAACAAAAGGATAAATATGTTGTTCAATAAATATAACATAAAAAATATAAAAGAAAATATTTTTGCAATAATTAAGCAAACTTTCTACCTACTCAATGTAAAAAATGTAAATGAGTTTTCTCTTTGAAATCAACTTACTTATCCACACAATTTCCAACCAGGAGCGGTCCAAATTCAAATGTATCTGAGGAAAGGATGTATTTTTTGTGAACAATTTCCAGATAGCCTTTTGACTTTTTCCGACGAACAAACACTGTCCTGTTTAAAAAATGACATCAAGTAATTTACCAGAATTATAAAATCTGCAGGAACTTAGAATTTACAAGTAATTTTGAATTTTCAAGAAATACAAAATTTGCAAGTAATTTAAATTTTTCAAAATATTTAGATTTTGCAAATTAAACATTTGCTAGAAATTTTGAATTTGCAAGAAATTTGTTATCTACAAGAGGAATTGTCAAATGTTAGCAGCTGCAAGTAATTCAGAATTTGAAAATAATTGAGAATTTACAATAGATTTTGTAGTCACTTTCTTTTGTCTTGTAATAAATATCTGGAATCCATTTCCTTTTACCAACAGAGTAGTGAGATATGAATTTAGGGCAAGCAATTCAACAACACATATCTCCTGTTTGCTACAGTAGAGTCACAATCCTCTCTGTCACCTCTTTAAGCACTTTTTATAGATTGAGTGACAGTTCAAATTTGCATAGGTCAAAAAAAATTCTTGCACAAGTCTAGCCCACTCTGAGCTTTATCTCTTTTAAATATATATGTCTCATGAAGCCACCATTTTCTTTTAGAAAATATTTTACATGTGAGACATGTGTGAATCCATTTTCATCCTGGAGGTAAGCCATTTAGTGTTACAGATTTAGAATCTGCAATTAACTGAGAATTTGCCAGAAGTTAAAAATTTGACAATTGCAAGAAATTTGGAATTTGTTATTATTTAGAATATACAAGAAATTTCAAAATAGCAAGTAACAGAATTTTACAATTTTCGAGTGGCAGAAAATGCAAGAAATTTAACATTTGCACAAAGTTTCATCAAAGCAATAAAAGCAGACATATTAAAATACATTCCATACCAAAAAAGTTGGGTAACAAAAAATAAATATTACTTTAGAAGGTTAATACTAAAATAAAATAAGGATTAAAAAACAGCTAAACCTGTTTAACAGTTCTCTCATTAGCACAAAAAATAAGGATGAAAAATTTGCACAGGGACTAAAAAATATATACAACCGCAGACTAATGTCATATGCAAAAAAGAAAAAAAAATTAAAGGCTAACAAGTCACAATAAAAGTAAAATAAAATATGAAAATAAAATATATAAAGAAAAATAAAAAGAATTCAAATTAAAATAAAATGTTTGCACTTTCTTTTAAAACCCTTATCTCTTTCTTTTTTCTCTCTATATACTTCTCTCTCAACTATTGAGAAGAAAAGCCTCAAATAAAAATGAGGAAGCAGAAAAAAAGACTGAACTTGGCTGCAAAACAGCAGAAGACTGTGGAGCCAGAGCCAACTTATTTTGGGACTATAAATCTGCCAAAATACGATAAGCTCCCTGCATAATTTCCGTCATAAAAAAAAAAATGAAAAAGAAAAGAATACTGAAAAATAAAATAATTTGTGCCAATCAAAAAAATGAACACAAAAAGACATTAGATGTCAGCCAAAACCAACGTTCATGGCATAGAAACACAACTGCTGGAGAAACCAGCCATGCGCAACGTGTGAAGCAGTTAAGAAGTCATTTGCTAATGATATTTTCTGCCCTATTTAGGGCCGAGAAAAACACAGCAGATTGACACTGGTCTATTTCTAAGATGACTACTACTACTAGCAAGGTCTGACTTCAAAACTATCCACTCCCGAGATGAAAAATGGACTTTCTCCAGATTGCTACTTTATAAACATTTTACTACACTGAATATCAAAGGACTCACTCTATACCTTATACCCAGTTTTTTTGTCCTATGTTTCCAAAAGATAAACACTAAGAACCCTCTGGCAATACACCACAAACCCACCAACAAAGGTAATTAGCCATTAATGTTTTATATATATATATATATATATATATATAAAATGCAAATTTTTCTTTATCCTCAGCTTTTCTCTAAAAGAGGACTGTTAAACCAGTTTAGTTGTTTTTTTAATCCTTATTAATAATACCATTTTACAGTTATAAATATAAATTTTTTTTATTACCCCTCTTTTTTTGTTTTGTTTGATTTGGTTAATTGTGTGGCATATCAACCTCAATGGGTTATTTAATGCCAATAAGATTTTTAGGATATGTTTATCTGAAAAGAATATGTATTCTTTGTAAGAAATAAGTTTGTAGATCAGGTTTCATCAATATATAGTTTGTAGATTATAAAGTGTATTGTCGATAATTTTACTAAAAAAACGTATTTTTAGTGTTGCATTGATTGTCATTTTGCTATAAAAATGTATTGTTGGTCATTTTACTATAAAAACGTACTGATTTTTGTTTGGGAGTCAACTATTTGCCTATAGCTGGGGCTCTAACAGGTGCTACCACCTCAAGTCAGGGTGGACCTGGGAACAACAGAAATTAAGAAGTGATTTCAGGCTGCTCAAAACCTCCAATCTCCCAATCAGAGGCCTTGTTGCTGGATGTAGTTTATCATCTTTTTTGTTATAAATCATTTCTTTTTGTTATGAAATGCATTTTAATATGTCTGCTTTTATTGCTCTATTGAAGCTTTTTGCAAAAATTGAGATTGTAACTATAAAATCAGGTAAATAGAAAATAAAATGTTTGATGCGGAATCATCAAAAGAAAACTAAAAATTCTAAATATGTTGATTTATTTGACTCTATCAAATACTACTCAAAAGTATTAGGATGTTGAAAAGTTAAACTTTAGCCACTAACCTTTATGAGTAGCATTTTTTGTGAGCCAGTGTTCAACAAGCATGAAAAGAATTATTTACTAGGATGACATAGAAAATGAGTCATAGATAAAGTTATTTTTTTTTATGGTTATTTACAAAATTCTTCTTCTATGTGCTGTGTCATTTCAGGATGTGAATGATCATGGATCTCCACAACTTCCTATCCTTTGTAACTTTAAATAATGTTTTTTTCCTTACTATCCATCCCAGTTCCTGTTTTGCCATCCATTTATATAATCTTGTTAGGTAGGTGAACATGGCTCTCTACAACTTCCTACCATTTGTAGTGGTAAGTAATGTCTGTTTCCTTACTATTCCTCCCAGTTCCACTTCAACTAAATTAATAGATTCACATATTCAACAAAACTGATACATTCCCATATTCAATGAAATTGATACATTCCCATATTCAATGAAATTGATACATTCCCATATTCAATGAAATTGATACATTCCCATATTCAACAAAATTGATGCATTCCCATATTCAACGAAATTGGTGCATTCCCATATTCAACGAAATTGGTGCATTCCCATCAGCAGCAACAGCAGCAATATCAGTAACAGAGATAATTACCAGCAGTAATTGCCTACCTCAGGTGAATGCACAAACCTAGTAAAGCCCATTTTGTACCCTTTTCCTCTACTGCTGTTTTCTTTAGCATAAGAGAAAACCAACAAACAGATAAAGAAAATAAAATGAGTTTTGTTTAAGATGAATTTTTTCTTATCCAATAATGGAAGAGATTTAAATTCAACTTCAGTTGAAATGACTTTAAAACACAAGAATGTTTCCTGTCAGCCTCTTATTATCTTGATTCACACTGACTAAGTATTTCTACATGTGCTGGCAACACTGAAGTAACAATCAATTAAACCCTTTAGTCCTCGACCTAACAGCTAAGCTATGTTCTCATGGGCTGAAATAACACTAGTGCCAATGAAAAAAGAAAAAGGTTTACTTTGGATCCATGCTGATGGATGGGAAGGCACAAATTCCTCGGTTGAAGATCTGGTATCGGCGTCTTGTGCCTGTTATCTCAAAAGTCAGGGTGTGATCAAACTGACCGAGTTCATTAGACAAGAATCGGATTCTTAGCGTGACTTCACCATTTGCAGGAACAATCCATCGAAAATAGTTCAGCCTGAAAAGGATTCAAATTCAAGTGAAGTAGAGAAGAGGAATGAAAGTGATGGAAGCAATATTAGATTATTAGAATGCATCAGAAGCTGACTCAAAGAAACCGACCTGCTTCTGAATACAAAGTCATTACCTTTTGTCTGAGAAAGTAGAGGGAGATGGAATTAGAAAATGCTAGAATATATTATAAGATAAATAGAAAATGTAGAATGATGAATAAGAAGAATGAGGTAGAAAAACTTGTGGGTTGAAGATCAACTTGTAATCTTTCTTCTGTTTATTAATTTGTTTAAGATATGAAATATTACAGTTAATTCCACATGTAATAAACTATCATAAGAAATTTGAATCAAACAAAACAAAATTACACTTAGAATTTCTGGGATGAGGAGATATCATTATTTATATTCAGTCTATTGTCCTCATCTTTCTGGGGTAAGGAGATATTATTATTTACATTCAGACAAATATCTTCATCTTTGTTGTTATTATGATAATGTTTTGGCTTTTTGGAATTGCGTGTTATCATTATTTATATTCAGACTATTATCAATCTGGATAACCTTTACGGAATTTCAAACTGAACCCTTTATTTAAACTACAGGAAGAGATTGTTCTCATTCTGCTATCCATACCTACAGATATTTTATGATTCCCCATTAGTATGACACAGTAGGTTAATGTGAAATGTTAGGAGATATTGACAGGGCATAACATACAAATTAACAGCCAGAAACATAATATGGTAATAAATCTGAAAAATGATAGCAAGTGACATTGGACATACTTGGCCAAGAGCAATCTGGAAATATTCTAAGCAAAATACTAGACAATACATAAAAAGCAATAAACAAGAGCAGACAGGAGAACAAACATTGTCAAAGCAGAAAGGAAGAAAGAAAAGAGGAAGACGTTGAAAGCTGAAAGATCTTCTTGATTCTTTTTTTTTTTTTTTTTTGATTTAATTTGTTTAATGGCATATGAACTCCTTATGGGTCATTTAATGCTGAAATTTAATTTTCTTGGGGGGGGTCGAAATAATAAACATATGATACATGTTATTCTGCTTTCACAATTGAATACATTGTAGATGATACTCAGCTATTGTGCATATACATGTTTGTGAAGACATAATTACATGAGGCAGTGATATGTGTATTTTATGTTGAAGTTATATTTTGGAATACAGTTTGATTTCTTTAAGAAATTGTAGGATATTATATGGATTAATGTCATGAAAGAGTTCTTTCATGTTGCTTGGTTTTGTTTAGTGGTATATCAACCACTATGGGTTATTCAATGATGAAATCTAAATATTTTGAACAATGTTATGGCTTCAACTAAATATATGGTATAAATAGGTATTGTTGGAATGTTACTATAAGTAGGTATTGTTGGTAATTCTTTTATATATAAAAATGTATTTTTATACTTTTATAATGTTTTATTTTTGTTTGAGGTTTCACTACTTGTCCATAGCTGGGACTCTAACAGGTGCTACCACCTCAGGTCAGGGTGGAGCTGGGAACAGCAGAGGTAGTTCCATGCTTCTTAAAACCTCCCATCTCCCCATCATTGGTCTTGGAGTTGAATGGAGTTTAGTGTCATATCCAGGACTAAGATCTTCTTGAAGAAACATTGTAGGACCAAACAGTAATTGAAATCTGTTTGAGCCAAACTAGGGAAGCATCTTTGCAATCAGTATAAACTAGAAGCACAAAATAGCAATAATCAATTTATATGTGGTTGCAAATGGCAAATTTATTTTATTAGCTTTTTTTTGTTTTTACTTTGAAATGTTTTTGTTTTGATTCAATCCATATAAAAGGCATTTACATCAGTATCAAAAGGTTTTCTTTCATCATAGATACAATGCAGGTCTTATTCAAGCAAATTCATCCCCAAAATTGTGTCAATTGAATATTTCAATTGAAAATTTCTAGTTGCAGTAAAAATAAAATGTCTCAAGTGAGAAAATAAAATAAACAAGACATTGATTCTTTGCAGTTTGGGGACTTTTCAGAAAATTAGGTTAATCAGGAAATTAAATGAACAATCATCTGTTGGAAACAAGACTGTGCTCTTATTATAATCTCAAAAACAAGAGTAATATTTCGCTGTAATGAAAAAGGGCAAACTTGATAATTAAAAGTAAAAACTTAGTAAGAAGAAGCGTAACAAAGAATTCCTCTTTTTTCTTTTGCTGTTCATAATTAAATGCTCAATAACTTCAGACTTACTTTGGTGTCTTTGGTTCACTCAGTGCAATGTTGTCACCCAGCAAACTGAAACAAAAATCAGACAGATATTGTTTTTTGTTGTTGTAGTTTACTGAATGCATCCCATAGAACAGGTTAGGCTAAAAGCCACAAAACGGTTTCAATTTTTTTTCGATTTACATTACCATAGTACATAAAAGGAAATTAAAAAAAAAAACTTAAATTTAATTTAAAAAATTAATTAAATAAAAACATTTGTTAAAATTTTGACCCCTTTGTGACTTTTGACCTACTCTGTGTAATTGATATCAGTGAAAATGTAAAGCCCAAACTGGATTCTGAAGCTGAAACAAAATTGACTTATCATTTTGAGGAGTGGGAATTAAAATTAAAATTATTTCTGTTGATTTTTATGGATTATTTAAGGCCAAAACATATTTTGGATTGTAAAAATAATTCTTTTTTATGAATGGATATTGCATTATAAAGTTTTTTTTAAAAACAACAATGATTTTGCAGATACAAGTATTACTATCTATTTAACCCATAGCTGGAAGGGAAAAATCAATTCATACCTTTCCCAAGAACATTTGTGTGTAAATGAATGCAACAAACTCAACTGGAATTTGGACCTGGCTCTCTGATTTCTCATTAAAAGCACCTATACATTACACCACCTGCATATCCTAATTCATTTGAAGTCATTGATCTGAGAAAAGCCATTGATCTGAAAGAGTTGGATGTCATGCATGACATTCCTATGAAAGGACAAGGCTATTTAAGTACATGACTCATGTTTTTAGGTCAATATTTCAGTTTTGTACCAACTTACCATGTTAGACAAAAAATTACCCATCTGGCAACTTATTAATTCTCAATATTATTTGTGTATAAGTAAATGCAATGATCCCAACTGGACCCTGAACTTATCTTTCTGATTTCTCATTCTGATCTGCTGTCCGTCACATCAGCCACACATCCATCAATTTATTTATTTATGTCATATTGTATCCAGTATTCCTTTGTGTAGTCCAGTTGGGCAATATTAAATTGTAAAAGAAAACTGGATTACATATATCACTTTTGTGATGAAATATTTCAGGCTTTGTTTTCAGGATCAAGTTTAAGCTAATCAGGGCCATTGTTTCCAATTGAGCCCCACAATAAGGTTATCTACTCTAGTCTTTTCAAGTATGTGCAACACCACATTGCAATGTACAATTGCAGGATTTTGCAGAGTACAAAATCATCAGTCCCATTACTGGCTGTGGACAAAGGGTCACTATGCAGCTGAGTATCTGATCAATTCCCTCCACATATCAGGGTTGAAAACCGGTGAAGTATTCATTCATGCATAGAGAATGTCTTGGGCAAGTAGACCTGGTGGAGCCCATCCCTCTCTATGTTAAAGCACATCTGATGTCATCCAACTTGAAGGCATGCAGAGAAATGGTCATTGATTTCATCAGGGTAACCCTCTGCTCTGGCTGTTGACTAGCAATACAGAGTCTCATTATCACATTGGCTGCATCCATAGCTAAGGAGCCCAGCCTACCTTATTGTGTGCTAGATGACTTGACTCCACAAAAAAGTTTACCCACCCATTGACAGGTCTTGTATTTTTTTTTTAGTCCTGCTGGGTGTCTAGCCACATGTCTCATCAGAAAATCCTGGTGGAGAACACAACCCTGTCACAGGTATTACTGTGTTACAAAGAACAACAACAATTTTCATTTAAGTTCTGAAACTGATTTTATACTGAATAAAATAACAGATTCTCAAATATTAGACTTTCTTTATTTGCTTATTATGTTGGCCTATTCGTTTCTAGCCTGTGTTTAATTTTCTGCTATGTGACATGTGGATGTTACATGTGAATATTGTTACATGTGAATGCTATATATGAAGGCTGCATGTGATTACTTCATGTGAACATTACACATGAATGTTGCATGTGAATAAATAGCTGAAAAAACAGTGAAATGTAGTAATGACAAGTCTGGTTGATTTTGTTTAATACAAAAAATAGCTACCTTTGGCCATCATCAGAACTTGGGGTGATGCCTCCAGGAGGAGGAGATGGTAACTGGAACTGTGATTTTGGTGGGGGATTCTTCTTCTTGTCTGCACTTTTCTTCTTACTGGAGTCAATACTTCCCCTTTGTCTTTCTGCCATCTTTGTCTTCATCTTGGAGGCAGGAGTGGCTCTCTCTGGCTTCTCTTTATCTGGAATTGGCACCTCTTCTACTTCAGTGGGTTCTTTTACTTTTTCCTCAATAATTACATTACTGATAAGAGAGAGAGGAAAAAAGCATTAAAATTACTCACCCTTATTCCATTAAAAAAACAAAAACAAAGGCTTATTTTTCTTCTCTTAAATCCCATCACTTCACATCACTGGGATTAATTAATCTAAAACTCTGTGACAGACATAAAAGAGGCCCCTGAACACATGCAGACATGTCTGTTAAAACAAGCTACATCCGGGTTTTCCCCATTAGCAGCAGGACAGCTTGACATGTCCAGATACAGGCCTCTCTGCAACTTGTCTAGATCTGGGTTTCTGTCAGTGTCTCCTGTCAACAAAAGTGACAGGAAAACCAGTAGTGGGCAAGACTCAGTGTCTTGTGAAGTCTGTCCCGTGGGCATTTTGTTCCTAAAGTTTTGTGCCTTCTGAGGTAGTGTCCTTTTGTTACCTCTCATATCATTGACTTTCTCTGCCTATTACCTCACAGCAGCTGGGAGAGCTATTGTTTAGGTGCTACCCCGACCTCAATAGACCCTTTGATGTAGTTTACAACAAATTCTATATGCACTTCAAGAAAATAATATTCTTCAATTCTCAAAGAGATAAAAAGATGTTGCATCGTTGGCACTCCCACTTTTTAAAAAAAAAATAACTGTAAGAAGAAACTTCACATCCCATCTCCCCTCTTGCTTGTAACTATCCACTCTAATAAAATAAACGTTTTCAGTGCTAGAGCTGAATTAGTCAAGTAAAGCTTCTACTTTCTTGAATTGTTGCTATATTACAATGAGGAGAATAGTCCAAATATAAATACCATAAATAATGTTAACTCCTCATTCCAGAAATTCATACAAAAGTTAACTCTCATCACTGATCTTCAATTTATAGGAGGCAAGGTAGATTTTTGGAGATATTTTATAGGAATCATTTAAAAAAGGGTTCAATTCATAATTCTTTGTAGGTGATCCAGATCAATATACACCTGAGGAAGGTCGGAGGGCACAACAACTGAAACATTGTGATAGAAACAACAAAGACCTGGACAACTGTTTGAATATAAATAATGTAAATAGAGAGTTAACTTCTCTTTTAATTATTACTGTTGTGATATGCAAATTAGATTGTATATAAGTAGGAAGGTTTCTACACTCAAGTGTGGAGTTATCTTTCCTTGACTACACTGCATATTTATGAGAACTTTATGTGACACAACAACATGGCGTCAACAATAGGATATCTAATCCTAAGTTTGTTGAGACTTGAATGAGATGTTTTGCGGTGTTGACAAGAGTCAAGGAGAAGTAAATGAAACAATGGATTTATTTCTAGCATCAGCAGGTTGTGAAGACATAAAAAAGATTTCCATAATGGTCTATCCAAGGACATTACAAAACATGACATTTGAAGAAATTGCCAACATCATACAAGCAAAACATACATCCTAAAAAGAAATTGGTCATAGCTGAGAGGACAAAGTTCCTTGAAATCAGGCAAAACCTGGATGAAACCATTAGACAGTATAGTCACAGCCTAAAAAAAGCATTGAGATACTGTGAATATGAAAAGTTGTGTAAAGGACTGATGTCTATAGAAGAGGAATTAATACAGTTAAGGCTAATTGAAGGACTGTATGACGTCTCAAATAAACACAAAATTTTGGGACAGCTTCAAGTCCAGAACATGAATATTGAAACAAGTTTTGAATTTTTACAGTAGCTAGAGAGATTTAATACCACTAAGACTAAAATTAAGACATACAGTAGCACAGAGAGTTTATGTAAATGTTTTTGTGACAAAGAACACAGGATGAACAAGTATAAATGCCCAGCTTTTGGAAAGATGTGTTTTAAGAAAAAACATTTCCAGTTAGTTTCATGGAAATATAAAAAAAAACAAAAAACAGTAGAAATGGAGAAGATAGATCCTGCAATGGGAAATACTGAAATTTATGAAGTAAAAGTGCAAGATAGGAATAGAGAAAGGGTAAAAATAAATGAAATACCTGTACTAATGCAAGTGGGTATGGGTAGTGATGTAACATTAATACCCAAGAATTTTGGGGACAAAATGGGAAGATCAAAATTAAGGAGGACCAATCTGCAATTGAAACAATTTGATGGGTCAGTCATTAAAACACTTGGATACTTTGAGGCAGTGTTTGAGACTAAGACTCATTTCAAGGTAATACCAATCATATTTGTGAAGTGTGTAAAAGATCATGGTCTCCTAGGGGGTTGACATATTAAGAATAGACACCTCAAAGTTAGTTAATTGCATGAAATTAAAAGAACCTGAGATTAAACATTTAAAGGATTACGAGGTGAGTATTTGGCTCAAAGAGAATAGCCAACCAGTATATTTTCAATCTCGTAAAATTCCAATTCACCTTCTGCTAGTGATTATGGTGAAACTTAATAATTTGACTGAACAAGGAATATTGGAGAAGGTCAGCTATGGTGGTAGCAATTGGCTTCCCCAATCATGGCCATATGCAAAAACCAATGGAGTTTTAAGAATTTGTGGTGACTACAAAGTTGGTGTAAATCAACAGATATGTTTGGACTCCTTCCCATTGCCAAATATTCAAACAGCCTGTCTTAAGTTTGCTGGCATGAAATTTTTTGCCAAGTATAATCAGATTAAAATTGACGAACATTTTCAAGAAGTTACAATAAACATTCCTATAGGTCTTCTAAGGTGGACTCATCTGCCATTTGGAATTAAAACATCTACCCATATATTCCAAAAGGAGTCAAAAAAACATCATTGTCTATCAGGATAACATTGGTATTGGGGCTCATACCGAGGAGGAGGAGGAGCTGAAGATTAAAATGGAACAGATTCTGAGCAGAGTAATGCAGGCATGACAAATCAAGATAAATGTAAATTTAATTGTGACAGAATTTCATACTTAGGGGATCAAATATCTAAAGATGGAATCTCACCAGATGACAGATTTATTAGCAAAATATCAGAAATAAGCATACCAAAAAATAAGTTAGAATCTTGGGTGTGACTAACTTTTATAATAAATATATACCTCCATATACCGACACGATTGAACCTTTTGTGAACTTTAGAACGAATAATAAATTTCAGTGGACTGAAAGACAGAAGGGACCTTTAAGAAGATAAAGGAAGCACTTAGAAACAAGACAGTAGTTAAGGTACTTGACAAAAGACCCCACACTAACTATTGATGATAGCGAACATACCACAGTAGTGATGTTATCACAAGTGGGACATCCTATTATGCACTTTTCCAGAAAGTTGACAGCAGTTAGAATTATTCTAACATTAAAAAAGAAGTGCTGGCAATTGTCTGGAGTACTGAAAGGAAGTGCAATTTGTCTGTGTTAGAAATTTCTACTAAAGTTGGACCACAAACCCTTAGAGTTCATTTTTCAACCCAAGGTAAAAATTGCCTAAAGTCACATCATCTAGAATTTTGAGGTGGGGGCAATTAAGCTTATGACATTATGTATAGTAAAGGAAATGCCATTCCACATGTCGACATATTGTCAAGATTGAATTTTAATACTCAGAATGTTGAAACAAAGGACAGTTGTGAGGACAGAATTTTGCACTGAATAGAGACAGATGTGTTATCCTTCAGTTGGCCCTATACTTAATAGAATAATATATGGAGTTATTGCTCTATGGAGAAAATGCCTTTTAAGGAAATAAGGTACAGATTAACAATTGAAAGAGGAGTCATATGTAGTAGAGATATTATTGGATTACCAAAAATCATTATAAAAAAAAAAAAAAAAAAAAAAAAAAAAAAAAATGTTATTAAAGCAGTTCACAACGACATACATGGTGATATATTGAACACATGAATAAGATTGAAACTACAAGCCTGGTGGCTGAGGTATACAAAAGACATGGAGAATTATGTTAGAAAATGCCCTCATTGTGCAAAAAAAAAAGAGCTTTAGGCAAGCCAAGATTAGTCCATGGCCAAAAGAGAAGGAGCTGTATATAAGAGTACACATGGATCATGCATACATTAAAGTTGTAGGCCTACTCCTCACACTAGTAGATGCATTCAGGTTGGCCTGAAGTGGTTAAAGTTTTGGACAGAAAAGTAAGTACTGTAAAACAGGTGTTAAGAGTAGTATTTTCAAGGAAAGGAGTACCTAAGACATTGGTGCCAGATAATGCACTAGAGTTTGCTGAAGAAATCTTGTGAACATGGTTAACACGAATTGGAGGCAGGTCACATAACAACCCCCCCTACTATCCTCAGCCAAATGGAATTGCAGAGAGGATGGTCCAGACGATAAAAGTTGGATTGGAAACATTCTTTCCAGGGAATTGCAGTCTAGAAAGTTATCTACCAAGATTGCTTTTAAGTTACAGAACATCACACATGCAGGCAGAACACAAAATCCCTTGGCATTAACAGGGAGGCAAATTAGAGCCCCAATATCTTCAAAAATGAGAATGTATAATAAGGAATAAGGATTCAAATCCTGAGAGAGCACAATTTGCAGTGTAAAAAGGATTTAATACAGCAATATTAACAAAAATGGGCAGATCATGTTAGCTCATAAAGACTAGTTTAGATTGTGAAGAGAGCCCAAAGATATTGAAATGGAGGAAAAGCCTGATGCAGAAGAGAGGATCAGGATGATCACTAAGATTTTGAGAGTGGAGGGGAGGAAACAATGAGTGTGTCTAGTGATAATGAGGAACATGAGGAAGGTTCAAATGAAGAAAATCTGGTAAGACTGAGATCCTTTAAAGAGGAATCTAGGCAATCACCATGAGACAAGTAGTACACGTGATGTGGTTCATAGAAGTAGCAGGTTTACTAAAGACATAAAGCTTCTAAGGTTCCAGATGTGGTGATATGCAAATTAGATTACATATAAGTGGGAAGGTTTGTGCACTGGGGAGTGAGTTATTTTTCCTTGACTACACAATGTACTTGTGAGAATATGACACAACAATTACATTACATAAATTTGCTACTTCTTGGCCTGTGGTAAATGTGTCATGATCAGTAAGACTTTCATACTGAAATAGTCATTTCAGTGGGTAAAATTGGGGATAGTGGGAGCTATGAATTACAAGGAAAAAACTTCTTTCAAAATCTTTGCATCAGAGTGTTTTATAAGCAGCAAAATACAGTACTACATACACTATTTTAGCGTGTACATGTGTTTTAATAATCATGACATGTTCCAAAATGACCTGAAGTCCATTGTTAACTTGGGAAAAACAATGACTTGTTAATTTTAATGTCTCCAAAACTTAACTGCTCTCCATTAATCATCAAAGAGACCCTTCTCTACCTTCCATGAAACTGACTTGTTGCACCTTCTCAGGCTAGCATTCTCAGCTGATATAAAGTGGAAAGACTATATTGAATCCGTTGCTAGGTCAACTGCTAAGAAAGTTGGTGCACCATTTATGCAAGACAATTTTTCTCTCCAGAATCTATCTTACATATCTATAAGTCTACCATTCATCCATGCTTAGAGCATTGCTGTCACATATGGTCTGGTGTTCCTGCTATTTACCTTGAACTCCTTGATAAAATCCAAAGACCAATCAGCAATATTATTGGTCCTGATCTGGTGGCTCAGCTTCAGTCACTTGCCCACCACCATAAGGTTGTCTTTTCTATAAATACTTTCATTGTAATTGTTCAGATGAGCTCTTCACTATCGTACCTAGAGTTTTTGAATTTAAGTGCAGTATGAGACTGGTGTTGAGATCTTATCAATTTACAGTTGAGCTGGCTAGATGTAGCTGTGAGTTCTATGCTAACAGTTTCTTTTCTCTCACTTCTCATTTGCGAAACTCTCTTCCAACTCCATGCTTTCCAGCCAACTTTAATCTTCAAAAATTTAAATGCAATGTCAATCTCTATCTACTGCCCTCCTGATTACTCTTTTCTGTTCCTGCTCATTATTAATGTTTCTGTTGTTAATTCTTCCACACCCAGTAACCTCTCGTGTCTTAGTGGCTTTACTGCCTTGGTTGGGGTGAAACCAAATAAAAATAAATAAGTAAACACAGAGATTAATCTTTGCTTAAGTCTTTTGGTAAAATCATTTTTGTTTCTGTTTAACATTCCAGCATTTGATTTAAATTAAGATGGGTGAAAGTAAATATCCCATTAAGTAAATCTATGTTATGGAATAGGATATTTACTGTAGCCTGACCCTAACTAGTCAGGCATTTTCCTTAGGGGCTGATACAACACACCAACTAAGTGATGTTGGGGAAGTACAAATATATAAAATCCAAAGTACCCAGTCTAATGCATTACAGTGATTTTTTTTAATTTAAGCACAGTAATGTTTCTGTTCCTAATTCTTAATCCAGTAATCCCTTGGGTCTTAGTGGCTTTACTGTCTTGCATGGGGTGAAACAGATTTAAAAAAAAAATGTTTATTTACAAGCAGTTAAATTAACATCTACCAGCCTAGTTAGATCTTCAAAGTCATCTGTTGGGATTTGAACCTGCAACAAAATAACAGTTACATTCTTAATTGAATAAACAAATCACTAAAGAATATACAATAATATTAGATGTATTTTTCACTGACTAACAAAAAAAGGTACCTATTGATTATCAAACTATACCCTGTATATTGGATAGGAAATAAAGTACAATTGATGTGGCACAACATGTAACTCACGGATCATCAGGTGATGATGCAACAAATACATAATACTTTGAAAGCTCCATTGTAGCAGAAGGACGTCTCTTGACTGGGTAGGGTACAACTGCAAATATTGCTGCTGGAGGAATTGGTGGTCCCTTTGGACCAAGTCCCAGACCTTCCAAAACCTTAAAAAAAAAAAAAAATAGTGATAATTCCACTTCTATAAACTATTATTAACATATTGACTGCCAGATGTCAATTCCAATATCTGACTTCAAATGCCAACTTTATAATAGCCGACTAAATCTATAAAAAATTTGTTATGAGTTGATTTATAGCTTCAACTGAAGTCTTAATATTGATTTCACACTAAAAGAAGCACAGTGAATAAACTCATTGGTGGCATAAAATAACTTGTGTGTGTCTGTGAGTGATAGAGTTTAAAAGTCAACAGAGGACAAAGAAAGCAAATGCACTTCAGTGGTGTAGAATATTGGTTAGCTTGCAACCATGTTAGCAGTTGAGTCACTTGACTTCTACAAGTGGCAGCATTTCTACCCACATGCACCTACATCTTAAAGCCAGAGCTAAAAAAAAGAGTACAGAAATAGAGAGAATATCATTGCCCTTTTTATAGATTTAAAGAGTGCCCCCCCGAAGGCATTTTAGCAACACCAAGTGAGATAACCCACAGAATATATTTTAAAATATTAATAGGAGTATAGTAACTGATTTAACGTGAAACATTAAAATTTTGGCAAAATTAAAACAGCTGCAAAAGTCTCAAATGGAAAAAAAATGATCATCTTCTTTTGATATTAAATCAATAAATTATATAAAAATGTTAAATACGTTTTGATAAACATTTTTACAAGGATTACTAAAAGTACAACATTTGTACAGTGTAGTAGTTACCTCCCTTGTTGGAGATTATCTCCCTTGGCTGAAGAACTCGTCTATGTCAAACTGTTATTAATAATATCCACTCTTGTAACAGATTTTATTCTAAGCTGAATAAAGCAAACTTGTTTATCCTTATTTGACATCTGATTGAAAGAATTTGTCAGCACAAATTTTTATTGCGGTTGTTTTGGAAGTTAATATTGCTAAATTAATTTTGTTTTAATCACTTTCACGTTTAAAATTCCCCACTTCAGCTTTTCACCAAATTCATATTTCTTTTTGGTCTTTTGAATCTAATTTTACATTAGAGTTTGTTTTAATTTACCTATTTTTTTGGTTGTATTTCCTTGTTTAAAATAATTTTCTTTTGTCAAGGTAATGCTTTTACATCAAACTTTTTGTTAGATCTGATATACTTTGGACATCTTGACCACAGAGTGTATCAATGGTCAAGCAAAGTTGAATCTTATTCCAGAAATCTTATTTGAGAAAAATATGTGCCCTCTATGATATTTTTTTTTATAAGATTTCTCAAATATTCAGGCCAATAGATGAAAATAAATAAATAGACTGTTTAATATATAAACAGAGTGTCTACTCAAATGAGAGTAGCCACTAAAAATAACATTTCAGCAATAAAATCTGTTGGATTAATAAATAAAAATTTCATCCTCCTTTTCTTTAAAAATTGCTCTGTTTATGTTAGGATTTGAAACTGAGAAGATATGTCTACATTGTGAGTCAAAGAAAACTGTGTTTAAAGGCACTATTCAACTTTGCTTGGTCATCGAGTCACTCCGTGGTCAAGAGGTCCAAAGCATGTCAGGTCTAATGATGATTTTTCTCTAGAGGAATGCATGTTCATATTTTTTTTGTTTATTTCTGTATTTATTTCTTCTCGGGTTTATTTTGTTTATTATTCTCCCTTACAAAAAAAAATATAGAAAATATTGTTTGGCTGGAGAAAGAAATATTAATTTTTCAGTGGAATTTATTACAGGCAGGGAAGGACTTGTTTGGGTTTGCCTTCAAATCCTCCAGATAAAAATTATTTCTTAAAAGATTGGTTATCTCTTAAAAAAACTAATAACAAACAAGACAAGAAATTGAAGAAAAAAAAAAAAAACAATTTAAACCAGCCATCTCATTGAAAAACGTTTTTAAAACTATGAAAGACCAAAAGAAGAAGAATATGCCAGAAACTGGGAACAAGGTTTCTGAAAGTTCAACCTTCTTGCAAAAAGGTAGTCCTATTAGGGTAACAATATGGCAACTGATAATATCAGAAAAACAGCAACCGGTGTAGCATCTGTGAAAAAAAATTTAAAATTGAAGTTTCCAACCAAAATGCATCATTAAGATGACAGAGTTTGTCAAGCAAGCTAAAGAGTACACTTTTAGTAACCCTCATTTCAATTTTCAAACATTTTCTTGAATTTCATTGGTTGTTAAATAAAAATCAGCTATGAGAAATTTCCATAACAGTCAAAATTTTTGCAAAAATAGGCGAACTGATATAAAAAAAATCTTTCTCAAATTCATCCCTAATTTAAATATTTCAAGAAATCCTATTGGCTAAAAAATACAACATTCACCCACACATTTCTCAGAAAAATTTGCAACAACTGATGGAGCCGATTTTGTTATAAAAAAACTATAAATAGAAATAGCAAATGAATTTTCATTGCATTTTGAGACTCACACATGCAAAGATACACATGAGAATTATGTGTCAAAATTGCCACCAAAGAAACAAACTTTCTTTATGAGAGATTAGAAAAATTCATACAACAAATTTTTTCACTTAATATCTTTCACAGAAAAATCTTTTGTCTGTTAAATTTAACCTTTCAATCAAAGGCAGACAACTTTTTAGACATTGAACATTTCTGAAACAGCAAGAACTTTTTCTCTATTCCTTTTCACACATCATTACAAACAAAGAAATTGTAAATTGTGTATATAAAATTTAATCTGTTGTTTCAAACATGTATTATTTGTCATGATTGAATATCGTTACCATTTGGCCATTTCTTATAATTTATGTTTGCGGATATTGCATATTTATTTTGCAGCACAATCTTAAATATTCACGCATCCTTCTTAGATCCACTACACACTCATCTGTTCACAGATGGCAAACAACTAGTTGAACTCGACAAATTAGAGTGCATTGAAAAATGAAGTGTCATTCTTTGTGGTAGATAAGCATCTGTGTAAAATTTGTCACTCCACACAGTGATGAAATCAGTGATTTCCTTGGGAGTAAAACCCCAGCAAAGAATTATGGGTGCAGGCTACTTCATATGAAACATACTACTGCCTTCAGCAGGTTGTATTGACTTGAAAACATGTGACTTGATTGCCAAGGATTTTATAATCCAAACTGAGTACCTCGGCAGTTGCCAGACCAGATTAGCAGTACACGAGGACCCTGACTTTTGGTTGGGTAGCATATACCTGATGCAATATGACTAAATTATAGATGTCACCATTTCGTATATGGGGAGTGGGCCTTTGAATTGATATTAGGCTGTGAAGCCTTTATCTCCCTTCCCAAAAGCTTGGAGATTAAGAGACAGAATTACAGAGTGATTGTTACCCATAGAAAACTGAAATATTGAAAGTGTGTTGAGATTAGTCACCTCACCCACTTCCTGCCTAGAGAAGAAGGCATCTGGAGTTCCATCCGAACAAGACCAAAAAACTCCCAAACTGAAATATCTAATTCCATGGCACTTATAATGGGCATGCTCAATAGACCCCAGTTAGGTCCTTTCTGGAATACATATTTCCTGACATTCCTTCATCAGATGCTAGTGTAGACATGGAAAAGAGTCAAGAAGAATGGCTAATTATGGGTAGGATGTGAGGGAAAACTGCAGGACCTCAATTTCCTGAAGCTCCCAAGGTTAAGGGCACAACAGTCTCGTTCCCAAGGGTGTGGTTTCAAATAGCTATGCTGAAAATATAAATGAAAAAAGACGCAAGTATGACCTGGGGTTTTACAAAATACAAGTTATCTCTAAAAGTCAAACAGAACAAGCAATCAGTGCGTGTGTGGGTGGCAGGCCCCTCATCCTTTGCCCAATCTTCAGAAAAATTATGGCTTCCTTCTCCAGTGACTCCATTCCCATCTGCAGCACTATCACCCACTCTGTTCCCCTCACTAACCGCTTCACAATCTTACCAAAAATTGAACAGCAAAACTAAAAGACAAAGACATCCACCAGCAGTGATGGTTGCTGAAAATAATAAGAAAAAAATCAATAAAAAATGTCATACAACCTCAGGGAAGGCGTCTGTCAAGTCCCCCTCTCTGAACAGGTACAAATATCTCTTTGATATTGATATCTGAGATCTGGGAAGCCTTGAAACTTTTTGTCCAGGTCAAGACTCCAAGCTTTGGTCACTCTTCCTTACCAATCATACTTGAGGCAGTTACCATATTTGTTTCTTTGTTGGAACTGATTTACAACAATTAGATAAAGCAGGGGTCTATACCTCTCTGCTTTACCAGGGGTGTGATCAAATTGCTGCATGAGAATAAAAATGACGGGGATCGGACTAGTACATTTCGTTCCTTAACAGAGTTAAAGATTTAGCAGATTATGAGATAGTGGGTAATTAGCCATAGTTAGGGCAGAGCTGACCACCTTACTTATCAAGAAGGTTGGGAAAGGTATGTATTCATCTCCTATTCCTCCAGATATAGACTGAATAGAAGGACAGACAGGACCCTATAGCCTTGGCTGTCAACCAGTCTACTGCAAGAAAAATCTTCTATCTACTTAGTTCTGAATTGATAGAGACATGATCACCCAAGTGTATATCACATATGGCACTTAACTGACTGAGTTTGGCTAGGTTAAAAAGAATGTCTTCTGAGGCAATGAATATAACAAGCTGAATTACATCCAAATGAATTTTGAAGTGCATCTGATTGACATATTGCTAGTGTCACATTGCCATATAGCCAAACTGTGACTACAAATGTGGGCATATGTGAAACTTTTTGGAATTACTTTCAGGAACTCTTCACCAGAGAGCCTGGTGAGAGCTTGGCCTTGTTCAATGCCTATTTAACCAACTTTCCTTGCTTTGTGATAACACAAGTAGCTAGGTATGTGGGTTTCACAAGAGAATTTGAGATCTGGGATGTCTTGAAACTTGTTGGTCAGGACAAGAATCCAGGTTTGGATAGTCTTCCTTATGAATTGTATTCATGGCAATCACCTGTCTTTATTCCATTGCTGGAATTTATTTACAACAATTGAATGAAGTTAGGGTCTATACACCAATGTTTCCCCAGGGATGTGATCAAGTTGTTACACAAAGAGAAAAACAGTGGGGATGGGATTAGTAAATTTTGGCCCTTAACAATATCAAACAGAGAGCTAAAGATTTTTGTCCAAGATCTTGGCCAGCTGTTTGCAGGCTACCCTGCCTAGTATAATTGGCCCTGAACAGATGTGCTGTAAAGGGTACTACTATTCAGGACAACTTTCATTTGGTATGCTTGATCAGAGCTGAAGACAACCGTGAAGCCATGCTGATCAATTTGGATCAGTTCAAGGCATAGGCTTGACCCTCAATTTCTGGAGTCTATTTTTGTAGAAGTCTGTTTCAGGCCTTCTTTTCAAGTCTGGTCCAAATCTTGTCTGAAACGTGTGAACTGGTAGAGGGAAATGGAGTAAGGTTAGAACTTTTTGTCTTGCTCTATTCATCAAGGTTGTCCATATATACCTTTGCTCTACATTCTTGCATTGGAGCTCTTAAATGTTAATCCAGTCCTATGCAGAATTACACTACCAGATACTTTGCCTATGTTGATGATGTCAGTATACTTGTAACATCAAACAAGTCAGCATAGAAATCATAGGGCATGAGATGGTAACGGAGACCAAGGTTAACTGTGATAAGTCTTTTGGTTTGCAGTTGGGCATGTAAAGATACTTGGGATCTGGTTCTGCCCCAACCTCAAGTTGGAAACAAAGAAGTTAGATATACAAGAGAAGGCTCAGGGCACTGTTTGTCTGTAGTCTCAGAGAAATCTCTCCTTATGGGAGAGGGCAGAAACTTGTACTTTGCACCCCATCCTGCTTTACTGACTTCCACTGCTGTGTCATACATCCGTTGCGTAGACTACTTGAATGCTTTATTGTTCACATGCTTCATTGAAAGTTTTTGTTCTTGAAGCTAAGTTCTGTTTGTTGCAATATGGTACCACCATTGACAAAGACTGTTCTTTTGCTTGCTCGGCATTATCAGAGTCCTAGTACAGATGACACAGAAGGAATTTCATAGGAATGAGAAATTTACCTCTCCCCAACTGATTTTTTTTAGGCATCAGCTTAAAGTTAAGATCAAGATGGAAAGGAAGTGACTCTCCTAATCTGAATTTGGCAAGAGGTGGGTGAGAGTTTTGCATGTGTATCAAGCAAATGATGCTGGCTGAGAGTGACATTTGGAAGCTCATTAACATCTTGGATATTGATTATACGGGTTAAGTACACTTGAAACATACAAACAATGGTAAACAAAAGAATAGCTATATAATACAACCTTTCCCGTCTGCTGATTGCTACTGCTAGAAAATTACATGCATTCATAAAACAACATAAATACATGACACTCTCCTTATGTAGACACATTCTGTTTCTTCTATCATACTAATGGAATTGATTTAGTTGTATTGTAAAGAAAGAAAACAAAAATATTTTTGTGTGAATTTGTTTTACAAGGATCTTTGTAATTTGTTTCTTTAAATTTGAAAGAAAACAAATACTCAATAATAAAATTTATTTAAATTTGTAGAACACGCATACATATATATATATATATATATATAGATACACCTAGTGAGCCAGACAAACCTACCTAGGTTTCACCTAAACGGATCGTCAGGGAAAGTTTGGCTAACGAGGCAAAGAGAAACACATATTTATAGGTGATAGCTAAAATCATACCACGTGACAAAAAAAACAAAAAAACAACAAACAACCTAAGTGGGGGGGGTAAATATTTATTCAACAAAAAAAAAAAAAAATCCTCAGTGGAAAGTCAATAACGGGAAAACGTCTAATTTAGTAGCCAAGATTTTTTATGTCTACATACATTGAGAATTTCAGTTTTAGAGTTTAATAGCTGGTTAGGTTGATCATATAAAGCTATGGCTAATTTCTCCTCAGCACATAATTTGCAAAATTTATGGCCTGCTTTATATTTTGGGCATTTTTTTAATATTTCCCATTTAAGGATGGGGTCTATATTATCTTCTTGTTTGGTTTTCCATTTAAATGGATTGAATAAGAAAAAAACTAGGAATGATCCACATAGTAATCCTCCTACTTGTAATTGTAGAAACAAAAACATCTGTCCATTACAGGGAAAATGCCAGCAAGAATTCGTGGTGTATCAAGTGAAAATTTACAAAAATACTGAGGATACTAACCCTAAAACATACATAGGTACTACTCAGGATAAATTTAAAAAAAGATATTATAACCACACGAGTAGTTTTAAGAAGGCAAAAATTAAACATAGTACCACGCTATCTACCTACGTATGGAAAACCAAACAAGAAGATAATATAGACCCCATCCTTAAATGGGAAATATTAAAAAAATGCCCAAAATATAAAGCAGGCCATAAATTTTGCAAATTATGTGCTGAGGAGAAATTAGCCATAGCTTTATATGATCAACCTAACCAGCTATTAAACTCTAAAACTGAAATTCTCAATGTATGTAGACATAAAAAATCTTGGCTACTAAATTAGACGTTTTCCCGTTATTGACTTTTTTTGTTGAATAAATATTTACCCCCCCCCACACACACACACTTAGGTTGTTTGTTTTGTTTGTTTTTTTTGTTTTTTTGTCACGTGGTATGATTTTAGCTATCGCCTATAAATATGTGTTTCTCTTTGCCTTGTTAGCCAAACTTTCCCTGACGATCCGTTTAGGTGAAACCTAGGTAGGTTTGTCTGGCTCACTAGGTGTATCTAGGTCTGCTCTACGGTTGTATTGAGCTCTTTTGTTAGTTAGTTGTTACTCGTATCGGGGTTTTTTCTTTGGGCTTCAGACCTGCATCTGTGCGATTTTTTGTGGCAGAAGTTCATGTTTGTAGCTCTTTCTTTTTTAAAACCTTTTTTTCCCTCGAGATTGATTTGATTAGCAAATCAAAAAATTCGAGGCTTTTTTTCGAAACGAGTCTAGTTATCTATATTTTTATATATATATATATATATATATATATATATATATATATATATATATATATATGGCACTGTCTGGTTGTACATACCTGCAATTGTATACCTGCAACCCCACTGTCTAAAAATGTCAGCCTGCATCCCCACTTACATGCATCATCCATTGGTTTACTAAGCTATTCCCCCTGACCATCAGCTTTTTTTTCAGTTTGTCCTTCACAAGTGTTTGATTGTTCTTAAGAAGTTTTTATCAATGGAATTCTTTTATTAAGTGGTCATTGCCTGGGGGTAAATTGTTTCAATGTTTTAGATATTCAGTAAATTTCCAATGACTGTAATAACTTTTAAATAGTATGGCATTGTTCACAAATCTGATAATCAAACAAAACAGGGATGAAGCATCAGAGCTTGATTCAACTGCAAGTGCAAATGCATGAATGCCTTCCCTCACCTTCTTCACACATTGACTGTAAAGCAGGGGTTAATAAGAAGTTCTTTGGGAATTTTTCCCTTTTAATGCTTCAATAATCTTTCTCAAACAATCTTTGCATTAGAGGTTGTTTAAATGCCAATTTAGGATAGCATCATATGAAGAAACTATTGGCTAAATGGCAAAAGCTAATTTTGGACCTAGTTTGTTCCAGATTTCTACACTTAACTGAAAAAATCTAAACTAAACATTCATGCAAGACAGTTTGCATGTCATATGTAATTTACAAGGAAAATTTGGAAAGCATCAGATGAAAAAGTAGGGAGTTATGGCCGACAAACAAGCTTTTTGAACAGTTCTTCCTGGTTTTTCATTATATGCAGAGAAGCAAGCAAGACTAAAACCACACTATCTTATTTCTTGCATGATGGCAAATTTTTTGCAACATGTTTGAAGAAAATTGGATAAAAAAATGAGTAAGTTATTAAAGTTTTTAATTTACATAGTACAAAAAACCCAAGTTTTTCACAGTATTTTGCAAATTTTTGTGTGAAGCCAATGTTACAGGAAAACTATCAAGCACTCTACATAAACTCATAACATGAGCTATGTTTTGCATTAAGTGCAAAGAACATCAGCTCATCTAGTAAAAATTTTGTTCACAAGTTACTTTGCCTTTGGTTTTTTGCAAAAAGTAGTACCCACATTCAGTTTTATTAATTTTTCTACCAAAGCTTGGTGGGGTGCTGTGTAATTGAAAAGTTGGTCTTGACCTAAATTAGTAAATTTGCAACATGTGTGTACAATTTCATTGAAATCAGTCGAGAAATGTGAATGTGCATGATTAGCATACACACACACGCATGCACACACAAAGACAGACCGACACACAGACAGACATCTTCTGTTTTATAGATATAGATATGTATAATTACCTCACTGACTTGTGGGAGTTTCTCTGTCTTCATAATTTGTTCCAGCAATGATGTGTTATTATTTGCACAGTCAATAAAAATACAAGGCACTCCCAAAACATGATTGACTTTTCCTTCTTTGTCTCCTTCTCCTTCCTCAACATCAGTTGCTTCATTACTTCCAAGTAATTGTGATGCAGCCTGGAAACAAAGTTTGTAAATATATTTTTATAAAAATACAACATCTTATAAGGAAATCATCAAATACACAGCCATTACAAAATAAAAAGGGACAGTTTTAAAATTTTATTCATGTGAAACAAAGATTATTGTCCTCATCTTTGTTGTTTTTATCACAACATTTGGCTTTTTGTGCTATCTGGTCTTCATCAAGTGCATGCTGATCTGGGTAACCTACATGGAATTTTCAACTAAACTCTTTATTTAATATCTACAGTAGAGGAGGAGGAGGGGGGGTAGATTCTTCCCATTCTACTACCCCATGTCTAAAGATATTTAGTCTAGTTTCCTTTATTTTTAGTTCTGTTCAGTTATTACCACCCATTTCCACCAACTTCAAGTACACACTACCCAACTCAGGGATTGAACTCACAATTACTATGTTAGAAAATTCACAAACCACTACTTTAATTCACTTGGTTATTGTGTTATTGAAACTAAGATCTTGAATCTTGAAACTGAAGTTGTAGAATTTTGTAGGGAACTTCTTAAAGTATATTCCAGCATTTTATAAATGCTCAGTGTGTACACCCTTATTCCCACAGAATTTATCATTGTTGGTTTTGTCTCATATCCAAGAATTTAATCTTTTTCTTTTCTGATCATTTCCTTTATGATGATGGCACTGCTGACTAAGCAGACCAATTCTTGCCTGGAAAAGCCAATGGCATTGACTGCATGGTAATGTTGGTGGAAGTTGAGATTGATTTTACCATGCCATTCTCTCTCTTGTCATTTGACCTTTTCTTTTCTAATGGCTTCAAAGCTTTTGGTTCCTATGGAACATCACTAGTTGGTACAGTCTTGTGCTTGTGTTTCAAATGATTTAGACTCAAGTCCAGTGGCTTTCAGTGTTCTTTTAAGTTGGTCCTTGTATCTTTGAAGAGGGCAACTGCATAGTATTTTCCCTGAAGTGAGCACAATAAGACTTGATGTGGAAATCTTTACTTTTCCATTCTTGCTACATGTTCTGACCATTGAAGATGGGATGAAATGATCAGCAATTCGATGCTTTGACTGTTGCCTCTTTCCAGGACTTTGTCACATAGTCATTCCATTTGATGTTCAAGATTGAATAAAGATTTTGATGCTGAAAACGTTCTAATTTTTGGATATCACAACAATATAGAGTCCAGGTTTTGCAAACATATAGCAAAGTTGAAATGTGAACAGTATTATAGACCATAATTTTCGTTGTTAACCCTAGAACACTAACCATCAATTAAAGTTACACCACTACTAACCATGGCTATATCATACCCAATTTTGAAAATATCAAAAAAAAATATTAAATATAAATCTTTATTTGAAATATTTTACATGCAGACACTTCAAACTTTGTACTTTGAGTTAACATTAATAGGAACTGAAAAACATGTTATTTAGGAAAGAAAATCAGGTACTGAAAATTGTAATTAAAAATAGGAAAATTTGCATTGGGTATATTATACCCATGGTTTGTGTTCTAGGTTTAAGTGCAGATCTTTGTTGTTAAATACGCATTTGATTAGCTTTCCAAATGCCCCATATGCAGCTCCAATCCTGAGTTCCACATCCTTTTCTGAGATGCAATTTAACAGCATATATATTAAATAGATAAATGAACAAAATCTTCGAGGATCGAGTGTCACATGGTGCAATGTTAGAAAATTCCAGTTGTAGGGTTATCTAAGTGTTACAGTTAGAATGATCAGATTTTGGTGATGACAATCCATTTGTGAAGATGGTGAGTGGTGAGACATAGGGGTGGGAAGTGAATGAGGTAGGAAAAAATCAGAGTCATCATTTGCTGAAGGGAAGATCTGGTCTAGTAGTTTGTTGTGTGAAAAGACAGCAGTAGCAACTAAAATGTCCCAGGTGTCAGACCATTCCATGTGAATCCACAGAGAAATGACCAGTATAATGCAAACATGATCCATGTTTTCATTTATCACTATGGCAATATTTTCACCTTTTGTTCACTTGTGAAAGTACATCAGACCTTTCCCATTTTGTGTGCACATCAATGCAAAAGGGAATTGAAACACAATGTGGGGGTGACTTGTCTAGTCAATTAGAAAAGGCCCCAGCTTATATTAACATCAAATTTGATTTTTTTCCTTGAGATCAAGGGGTCTAAGAAAGGTTTTGAAATCTAGAAGGGGTTTGGCTTTTAAAAAAAGTGAAAAGTCATTACCTCTCGAGCAGCTCTTTCTTTCTCTTTCTCTTTTTCTCTTTCTCTTTCTTTTTCCTTCTCTGATTCTTTGCTTTGTTTGTCACCTTTGTCACCTAAGATCAGGTAAAGAAGGAAAATGAAAATGAAAACTGCTCCAACAGGCAACTGCTAATCAAGAAGAACAGTTATCATATCAGAAGAAAATTTCAAAAACAATAACACAACCTGCATGTTTCAAATTCAAGGAGACAAAAGCGCCATTATCCTATGGCAAAGAGACACTGTGGATCAAAAGTATATGAAAAGGGGGATTACCAAATTCCACTAGTAAAAGTACTAAATGTAGTTATACGGGTAACATTATGATTGTTGGTACAATAAGTAGAATCAAATAACCCCAAGAAAAGTGTGAATTGACTTCTTTTCCCCCAGCTGTGGGTTAAATAGCAGGCTATACTGGGATCTCTAACTTGGGTGTTAGAAAAAGAACTACTTTAAATTTAAAACAGTGGAGAAGGTCATGGGCAACTACACCATTATTTTTCTCCCAATTAACAGATAATAAAGAATAAGGAGTCTGTGAAGAGCTATGATCACCAACAAAAGTGCAAAACTGTAATTGTCTGCTAGGGAGATCCTTTATTTATCAAAATATATGTTCATGTGATAGCAAATGTCTAGGATTATACCACCTAGTATAAAAAGACTGATGTTAATAAAAAATAAAATACAACAATTTTATTTCCCTGATAGATTTTTACATCAAAGATTAAGTCAAAGTTTTCATTTGATTCCAGTCTTTTCAGGTTGAAAATGATTTATGATAACATTTTGCAGCAACCAGGGATTTTCTATTTAGAGCATATTAGGCAGAGATGTCAGTTAATCTGGTAAATTCAAGAGCAATGTAACGAGCATGCGCGGAAACGTCCTCGAACTGCGTGTGTGTGTTGTCGCTGGACACACCTTGGAGTACCATAAAGGACTCGACCGAGGACTATAAGAAGAAGATGCGCGAGTCGTTTGGCATCTTTTCTTGGGCGACAACAGCCGTTGCGGTCAGTCGTCTTGTGACGCAAAAGATGAACGCCTTCTTGTGACACAAACATGAACGCCTTCTTGCGAACCAAAAACGAACGCCTCCTTGCGAACCAAACTTTATGACAGCAAACGAGCAAAACAGCACCCACAACTGCTGCCGACGGATGACTGACCGCAACGGCTGTTGTCGCCCAAGAAAAGATGCCAAACGACTTGCGCATCTTCTTCTTATAGTCCTCGGTCGAGTCCATTATGGTACTCCAAGGTGTGTCCGGCGACAACACACACACGCAGTTCGAGGACGTTTCCGCGCATGCTCGTTACACTCCTCCCTGATCTCTAGATCACACAAATGGCAATGTGGGGCAGGCCGTTTCTGCCTGGTTCTCCGTCTCAGTGATATCGTCTTAAGTGCTTCCTCAGTGGTGCTCTCTTCAGACGTCTCGCCGAGCTCATCCCACATAGGTTCATCAAGCGCGCTACTCTCTGAGGTGGGCTCTTCCTGTGATTTTATATAAACCACCGGGGCTTCATCATCATCACCATCATCAGAACTAACATGGTTGCTGACGGAATAATCCTTCCTGCACACTGGTCGCACATCTTTTATGTGGCGCGGTATTCCATCAATAGAGATGGAGTGTGGGCTATTAATTTGTGTCACCGTACCCTTGCTGAACTGTGTCGTACACCTTCCATGCGAATTTTTCATCCAGACAGTCTCTCCTACCGTATAAGGATTGACAACCGTGTTGTCACGCACTAAAGCTGTTTCGATACCCTTAATGCAGACTCTGTAAGTGTAGGTTGCATTCACCGGTGCAGTTGAAGCTGTTTTATTGTCCTTTGGGGTAACATTGTGCCAATATACAGCTTCCAAAACTGAACACCGTGTTCTCGCTGTAATGCGCTTTATTGTACGATGGGATCTCTCAAGTATCCCATTCCCAGATGGTACGTGGGCACAGTGAAATCGTATTTGTACATTCCACATCTTTGCAAATGCGGCAAACCTCTCTCCACAAAACGCTGCGCCATTATCCGTAAGCAGCTCAACCGGCAGCCCTCTTTCACAAAACACTACTTCCAACTGCTTGATGATGCTAGTAGAATCTTGGCGGGGCAAGAGCTTCCGAATGACAAAACGACTGGGGCCGCAGTCTATCAGCGTCAGGTATAGTTGATGTCCGAAATGGGCTACATCCATCGCAATCCTGTGCCAATTTTCCATGACATCAAGCCTGCCCGGTTTCCAATGCACAGGGGCTGGGTCGATTGACTGGCATTCATTGTATCCCCTAACTACCGCTCGCACCTCAGCTTTTGTTACTCTTGGGTCGATCAACTTCACAAAATAGAGTGTTCTCTTCACACCAGGATGTCCGCTGGATTGATGAATGGTTCATACTTGAGCAACATCTCGCTCTTCAGCCACAGCACACATAGGTTCTCTGGGTTCCGTCATTTTGCGCATTTCATTTAACCATCGCTGCGGTACTCTAGTAAGTTGGTCGGCTCGATTGTTGCATGACTTGACAAGCTCTACATCAATGTCCAGCTCGTATTCTAAGGCCAACTCTTGGAGTGTGGCTAGCCGACGTCTAATTAGCATCATGTCTTTTTTCACCCTAGTGTGCATAAGTCAATATACTTCTCAGAATGTTGTTTATTTAAAAACAAAAAGCCGACTTAACTGAATGTTGTTATGGTATCCTCCTTGTCAACATAAGGTTCACATCCTGCCACCTCATCTTTCCTTCATCATTACTATTTTAATATTAATTTCTACTTTGGGTTGCTCTTGAGTTTTGTTCACTGGGTGAATTGAAGTATAAAATAAAAAAAAAAAAAACAGAACTTACCTTTTCCCCGAACACCTCTTTTGGCTGATGGTGGTGGATGGTCTTCAAATTCTGACTTTTCTGAAGGACTAGGTGGTCGTCTAACCTGCACTGTCGTACGATCCCAGAAATCCAAAGTTTCATTTAGTTCCTTTAGCGTAGCTTCAAACATACTAAACCTGAAATTACACACAAAAAATAGTCTTGGCATCAGTTTGAAGATTGTCAGTGTGATTTTAAAAGGATGTAAGTTGACATGCACCCTTTTTGTATGTTTTTTTTGATTGTTGAAATATACACACTCATCTATATAAGAATGACATAGACAATATCTAAATCTTTTTGCAAAGTTATTCTTCAGTTTAAAAAATGATTGCAAAAAGAATTTATATTCCAAAATTTTCTCACTTCACAAAAAAATGCACTTACAGCCACATCACATTGAAACATTGCTTTTCCCGTATGATTACCAGTTAAGCAATGTAGAGACTGACCAATACCTAGATGAGTGAGAGCTTTGGAATACCAGGTGGTGCAAGCTTGAATGTGCAGGTGGTGTAATGGAATTGCAGTATTACCTCTCTCTCTATATATATATATAGTAAAGGTAATAAATCCATTTGTATATAATCCAAGTAGATACTAAAATATTAAAATTGATCAACAAAAAGAGCTCAATGTATTTATTATAACAGAGCCAATAAAAAGTAGTAAACCAAAAAATTCAAAATTACCTCATATAAGTCAGTATACTAGGGTTGAATAAGACTGACAAAGTTTTCATCAGTTGAAATACGTCTATACTCCATATGAGGTAATTTTGAATATTTTGGTTTACTACTATATATATATATATATATATATATATATATATAATATAAAGAGAGAGAGAGAGAGAGAGAGAATATATATACTAATCTTTATACCTCTGATACTGACTATTTTTAGGTGGTGTCAGAAGATGCTAAATCTTGGTGGGATTACCAGTACCACTTATCTGCTAGTAGAACTTTCACTCATGCATGTTGGTAAGTAAACTCTTTTAGTCTTTTACAGTCTAATAACAGTTTTTACACTAATTACACATGGATACATGGCCAAGTGGATAAAAGCATTAGTTGATTAATCCTAAAAGTCACTCAAAGAGTTGTAAGTTCAATCCCAGGATTCAGTGGAGAGAACAAAAACTTATCAATTAACTAAAACTGAGACAGCCAAAGATATGGTATGTAGAATTAGAATAATCTAACCTCTGTGGACTAAAAATAAAGAGTATGGTTCAAAAATCAAACAAATATCATCTGAAGAAGTCTGGAGCATACAACGGCCGAAACGTCATGAATGTGACAATAAAGATGAGGTCAACAGTCCAAATAGTGAAAATAGTTACAATACCTCAGAAATATAAACACAATAAAATTTTATAGTTTTCAGGTTGTACACTTTTTATGTGGAGGAATGCCTTAGATTTTTTTTTTATATTAAATGTGAAAAATAACAAAATTTTAGATAAGTTAATTCATTTCTTACTGTGGGTTTAAAAAAATAACTGGATAGCAATACCATTCTGGTAGTTGCAATAACAAGATGGTAGCGATGCTAAAAATGACTAATTGAAGTTTCATCTCAAATACTAATTTTAATGTGTGATTCTAAAAGATTGAATCATTTTGCTGGTTTCTTTTTTTTTTCAATTTGCTGAAATGAGCAAAAACCAAATCTCTATAAAGAAGACGACAGATAATATTCTAATTAAAAAGATCTTTTCATGAAGTTAGGCTCCAATTTGAAAAAAAAAAAAGTATTATGCAAAAACAAAAGCATCTGTTGAGTCAGACCCATTTAAAAATGTTTTTATTTACACAAAATAACACTTATACTCTTTTATCATACTGATGAAATAGAAATATGTTGACTCTGTGTATACACACACATATAATATAAAGATTAACATAAGTAAAAGGTTTGTCACTTAGCTGATTGATGTTACCTTCAGCTTCCCAACTCCAGAATTTTGGAGACGGACATGTTCGTCCACTCTTCAGGAGGCATCAACAATTTACTGCTTATATTTTTCAATTATTTTCTATACACATTTAGCACATATCTATACACATATATATTTAACACATATATATACACATTTTTATACATATTCAGCATATATATATACTGGTTATAATAGCAAAATTGTCCAAATCATGTAACAGCATAATTGTCCATCCCACAAAATGTTTAATATCTAAAAAAAAAAAAACACTAAATTAATTGAGTTTCTTTTTTCTAGGTTTTCAGATAAAATATTTAGCCATCTTAACACCATTTTTTCATAAGAATCAATGAAGAAACCTTCAAGTTATTCAGCTAAAAAGAGAACAGGGTAAAATCATTTTGTGTCAGCCCCACTGTATTCTCAACTGAGCAATGGTGAGAGGAAAAAGATCATTCAGGCCTTCAGTAATGGAAGCAACATCTTCAAAGTTCATTCAAGAACCATCACAAGAACTGTGAATAAGTTTAAAAAAGGGGAAATAGTAGAGTGTCATCCCAAACAGACATGGAGGAAAACTTCCCCTCCCACCACCAAACATAGTGAAACAAGCATAAATAAATCCAATTTTAAAAAATAAACCAATTTGTATGATGATCACAAAAGCATGAAACCTAGGGTCACAAACTTATATCTATACAACTGAATATGTTAGCTCTATCACTGATATTTAGGGCTTTCCACTAAGTACTGAACATAAAAATAATATATATATATATATATATATATATATATATATATATATATATATATATATATATATACACACACATTACTAATAAAATTTTATATATATATATATATATATATATACACACACACACATTACTGACCAAAATTTTAAGACCAATGAAAATATAGAAAAAATATACTTTTTACTTTGTTACATACAAACATTTCAATAGAGCCTCAAAAAATGAATATAAGAAAAAAAAAATCAAAAACATTTTTAGCATTTAAAAGGGAAAATTTGAATATTGACGCAGAATTGTTGAGCTGCAAAAGCAAGGTCTCTCCTAATGTGCCATCGCTGGTGAGATTGGATGTAGTAAAACTGTTGTTACAAATTCCTTATGAGACCCTAAGGGATATGGAAAGAGAATCTCAAGTGGTCAGCTGAAGCAAATTTTGTCAGTGTTGAGCAGGAGCTCAACACTGACAAAAATTTCAACATGTTGTCCAGAAAGACCGATCATTAAGCCAAATTAAAGACCCTTTATGAATGTTTTGTGGGTGTGGTTGTCAAGGGAAGTCCATAGAAATGGTCATCAATTCCAAACAGTGCATAATCTTCATGAAGCCATCTTCACCACTTGGAATAACATTCCAACCTGCTTTCTGCAGATGCTTATATTGACCATGCCAAATTGAACTTTTGAAGTTATTCACAATGACACAAACGGTGCAACTCACTACTGAGACATCTTGTTAGACATTTTCTACTCTGTTTAGGGCTTCTTTTATTTATTCTCTTAAACTTTTGACCAATTAGTATTTAGCCTAATTTCTCAGTATTCAAATTTTCCCAATTAAATGCAAACAAAGATTTTAATTTTTATTTTTCCTTTTCTTATTTTCACTTTCTGAAAAGAAATGACTGAGTCTAACAAGCAAAAAGGTATATTTTTCTTTATTGTCATTGTTCTTAAGATTTGGTCAGTATATATATATATACCTTTTAATCTAAAAGTTGCTAAAATAAAATTAAAATTAATTTAAAAAAGGTTCATATCCAAAAATGGCATTAAATTTTGCATTTTTTTAATAAAAAAAACTCTTGTTACAAATAGTAACCTGATGAATTTAAAAATAACACTAAAAAATTACAAATAAGTTTTAAAAAATAAATATTCCTCATAAATATTCAGTTTATATATTTTTTCTTGTCCAATCTGAAAGAAAATAATGTGTTTTATAAAATTATACAAGCACCAACTCTCAAAAAATTTTTTTTTTAGTTTTATTGAATTATTTTGGGGAAGGTTTGGGATAAATATTCTGTGTGTTTGTACTTTTGATATTGCATATTTTTTTTTACTGAAATAACATGTTTTAGGGATTTTTCTTTATATAACTAAAAAATTACCACCTACCAACCTTAAAAAATTAAAAAGTACATAAGAGTTAATGAAAGGGTGGAGGGGTTTGAAACTGATACCTTCCTAATAAAATGACTTATACAGAATACAATTCCTTCATTAATGAAAAAGTACAGAAAATTTTGTTTCAATTGGATAATTTACTGATTTTTCATTTCAGAAAAAAACTGCCTCTATTTCCATGGTACCTAAATAATGGCTACTTTTGTATTAACAACTTTCTGTAAGACCAAAATTATAACCTGTTGCATACAAATCTTTAAGCTTGAGTATCACTCACCAAAAATCAGAGGTTGACCAATCTGCTAAGTATAAAATGTCAACCTTTTGTAATCACCAAAAAGTTATGAAATGCTTAAAGTGATGATATTTTTGAGTGTTTATATTCTAGATAAAGTAACATTTAAATAAATTTGCATTTATTTTTTATACTTTTCCTGGCAAAAAATTATTTTCTGAACAAAGAAAATTTCATTTACATTTGTTTTTCCAATCTTTCTGATAAAACATAATTACTTTCCAAATACTCTAATATTCAAATAAATTTTTTTATTTACTTTTATCTTTAGATCCTATCCGATAAAGCATAATTACTTCTCAAACACCCTAATATTCAAATAAAATTAACTTACATAATGAACAATGTAAGTTTTGTTTCTTTCTTTCTTTGTCACTTCTGTCATGCTAAAGGAAACAAATCTATAAAATTGACCAATAATTTTAGCATGTTCTCCTGATAATCATCTAAATTTATCAACTTTATTTGGTGTTCTTACCTTCGCATCAATATTGTATCTTCTTTAGTGAGTTCTCTTGGCACTTCTTCTGGTATAGCCATTTCATCTTTTAATTTCTCTTTGTTACCTTGATCATGCACACCAAACCTCTTTGGATCTCTATAGGACCGCTTCCTACGACTGAAACAAGACAGTAGCCATGTATTTGTGGTTTTCAGATGATCATGCATTATAAAGAATATATACATTATGCATTAAATGCTTTATAGATACTATATTATCAGATACTAAGAGCACTCAGAATTTGCAGCCCTCAATATTTACATGTAGAAAAGAAATATATTGCAAATACTTTCAATACTCTATTTCATATTCAATGCAAAACAAAAAGCTCATAAAATAGAAAAGTGACCCCTCCTGACAAACCCAACAAATTAGAAAAATATATTGTTCTACCCACTAACTTTACCACAATTATAATCAAAAAGAAAATAATTTATCTAAACTTAGCATAAAATTTGTCACAACAACATCTAAAATAATAAAGTACTTAATCAATACAAAACAAAACAACCAGGCAAAACTTGAAGGAAGGAAGGATTGCCAGAAAGAATATATTGGAGAAACCTCAAGGAGTTTAAATAAAAGATTATATGAACACCAAAGAGACATGCAATAATTACTCACCAAAATGAGACTTACCACAATTTATGAGCATGTGTAGTTGCATCAACATAAACAAATTTAGTCCAATGATATATATACATATATATATATATATATATATATATATATATATATACACGTATATATATATACACATATATATATACACATATATATATACATATATATATACATATATATATATATATATATATATATATATATATAAAACATATATCTACATATATATATATATCTGTATTAGAGCCATTCTATATCTGTTGTATTTTAAATCAGTCCACTGAAACTAGTGTTTTTTTTTAGCTATATACTTATATATATGTGTGTGCATACATATACACTCACTCAGGCATGTACATATATTACAGCCTTTTTTATGTATACCTGTATACACAAATACATGTCCACTCATATATATATATCTGTGTATACACATGCATGCACACACACTCACACACATATTAAAGAGCCTTTTTTTTTTCAGAGCTCCCAACGCATTTTCCCTCACATACAATTTTTGTTTTTCTTTTATTCTAACCTGAGAAAGCCATGCAGAGTAGAAGCTCTTGGTGAAATGTGTCGTTTATTGATTTTTCACTTTGTCTCATCTTCACAAAATGGCAAATATATAAGACAATTTGGAAAAGTTCTATTTCAATGTTTAATTGGTAAATTGGCATCATAAGAAAAAGATTATGCCATGGATGAGTGATGTGAGTGAAAAAAGACATTAACTTTCTGCCAATCCCTGGATTATCTTTGTTGCCTGAACAAAAATGTTAACAATGGTTTAGATGAAGGTTCTACCTCAACATCATACCAAATGTCAGTGTAAGTGGAATGAGTCAACTGTTGATAGAATGGTTCAATCAGTATATTCAAGGTCAAAATGGACAATTTGTATAGGTGCATGAATACATCTGGTTCAGCAAAACCTGAACATTTGTTAAAAAAAATAACAATGTACCCAGTCTTACAATTGAGACAGGTTCTCAGTACTGGGGAAGGGTAATTCTGAATTTCATTTGAAGATGTTGGAATCAATTTACATTAAGTCTTACCAGCCATCTCTCTGTAAGGTGTGGTTGTTAAGCTTAAATCTAATTAGCCTGTTATTGTTATATATTTTTATATAACATTTGATCTTTGGTGTTCATTTTTAGTTGCTGTGCATATTTCTTATTCTCAAGTTGATAGGAATTGGCCAATAAACAAGATTGGCTGCTTTTTTGTTAATCATGTTTCAATATTACCACTTTACAATAAGTTCATTTTTGTTACCTCTTTTTTTGTTAATTTTTCTTCTTTTAACATGTTCATCTTTTATGAATTTGATTAAAGAAAATTTTATTTCACAAGAACAAATTCAGTGAGTAATGTGATGTTTGATATTTACTTTAGCTGTATCATTATCAAAAAATAGAAGCTGTTTTTATTTTTATTTATTTATTCATTAACTATTTTATTATTTCTTTTTAAAAGTTTGTGCATACCCAGAATGCTATACAGGAATCTCTCAATTAATGTGCATTCAATTAATATGTTTTCAATTTTTATATACCAAAATCTGATTAGTGCATACATAATACACAAATAAGTAGTAAAACATTCTTAAATTTAACCATAGTAATTGAAAATTGATTTTTTTTATAGTTACTGATTAATAAAAATTTTTTTTAAAATTTATAAATGGAAAATGGGTAAGTATTTTGTTTGTCAAGTATTATGTTATCTAAGGAACTAGTGTTCAAAAAAAAAATGGATGGTTATAAATAGATTTAATAATATAAGCTGATAATAAAATACATATTTGAATGTTTGTCACTATTAAAATTTTTTAATATTTTGATTTTTTCATGTTTATTTTGAAGGTCTTAAAAGAAAATTTCTGATTCTTTGTTAAAAAAAATATAGCCAATTACAGAAATTTATTAAAAAATATCAAAATATAAAAGATGTATACATTTACTATGGAAAGATGATAAGTAAAATTTTCAGGTTAAAATATTAATGATTCTGATATGTTTGGAAAATTTGAAGGGGCAATTTCTCATTACTGCCAGTTATAGTGATTTTCCAAGCATAGCTCAGATGTAGCACAAGACTGAAAGTAGGGGGCACCCAGTTAGGATCAAACTCACTACTCAATCGTAATTGTTCTAGCGAGACAAGCTTGCTAACCATTACACTGCCTCGAGATGCCCCAGTTATATGAAGAACACAAGAATACCATGCAGCAAATGACTCTAAATAAATTTTTCATAAAAAAATCAGATTAATAAACATTAATTCATAGCATTTTTATTGTATCTACTTATATTTTAATTAAAAAGTATGCAAATTAGAAATTAATTGTGAATGAGACTAAACTTTGAGATACAAATTTCCTATAAGTTATTATATTCAATTAAAGTTTTTTCAATTACTACATATCTTTTAACATACATATTAGCTGCACTAATCAATGGATTACTGTATATTATACATATATTAATAATAAATAATAATAGCTGATCACTTGTATTCGAGGATACATGTCTATTAAGGTGGCTAGCCAATCCCTATTGCAGACTCTCACTCAGGCACAACCTGTGGTTTATACTGCAACTATACTGAGTAGACCTTAGTTACAGTTTCTGGGAAAGAGCGTGTTATTTAGCATGATCAACAATCTGAACAATGCCAGCACACTCAAACCCTCAGTTACGATGACTTGTGACTTTGTGCTAGCACAGCTATCGACAGGCCCCAAGTGTTCCATCTACCCAACTTCACTCACTAGGCTTGGATTAATCCATAGTATGGATTTCAGGCACTTTCCAAAGGTGCTAAATGCTGGAATCTTCCCCCCTCCAGACTGATAAATCAACCATGAAACAGATAAAATGATTACAAAAGACATAGACTTAAAATCTGATTAGATCAAAACTATATACGATATTCATATGCATGATATGCAGTCTTATATAGAAAAATTCTTAAAGCTCATTCCCACAGTATAATATGTCGTCTATTTTGTTGTTAGCCAATCAGGCATTTGACAGCACCAGGCTTTTCCATAATCAGTGATCATTTATTGAGCAACAAAGCAAGTGTTTGCAGACATTGTTGAGATGTTTGCTGAGACTGACTTAAATAAAATAATATTCTGTTGCAATACTATTTTAAACATCATTGTGCAATAGTATTTTAGAACATGGTTTAGTAGATACCAACAAGTCAATCACTAAACCAATGACAATTTTGTTGCTTATATACTAAAAGATCTGAGATACTTTTGGGATGTGTGCAGGCCAAACAATTGTCTAATATGACACCAGGATAAAATCTGTGTCTGGATTCAATAAAATAAAAAAAAAATTAAAAGAATTAAATTAAATAAAAAATTTAGCTTACATGACATTAAAATCCAAAACTTACAGACACCATATGGTTTTCATAGTATTCAAATATAAAAAGTGGTTGGCATTTAAAATAAATATATATCCTGGCCTGATGATCACTGTTACAGAGTAATTGCTATGGTAATATATATTCTATTAGAGTCTTCTCTAATGTTTAACCCATAGATGGGAGATATTTTAATGCATACCACAAGATGTGGCTTAAACATTTTAATGTTACTGACGTTGTCGGTATTCAGACATTAAATTTTTCCATTTCTCAATCCCTTACTCAAATCATGGGTTTTCCTACCTGTTTCTCTAGTATATCAGAGCAACAGGCTTTTCTACTTGATTTATTTCTCACTTCCTCTCCTCGCTTTGTACCACTGTTCTCTTGTAAACTCAGATCCCTTTGTGGTATCCATTGATATTTTGTTCTAATCATTTGTTAATCAGGAACCTCCTATTCATAAAATGTTATTCTGTTACCAACATGCTGATTGGGATTCACTCTGTAATTTTCTTTGAGACATACCCTGAACTAATATTTTCAAACTTCAAATTGAGAATTGTGCCACTGAGCTTTCCTCTTAGATCAAAGCTGGTATGAATACTTTCATTCCATCTTGGAAAAGCAAGTGAAACCTCAATCTACTCCATGATTCACACTTGCATGCTCTGTCGCTATAGCTCACAAGAATCCCTATTTTCAGCTCTACCAGTGTGATAACTCCTGTCACAACAGACGCCTATTTGTTGCTGCTTGTAATAAATGCCAACAACTCCTCAATGGAGCTAAGTCTCTGTTTTGCTGAGAGAATGAGAATTTATAGAATTGCATCTAAAACCTTTGGCTCTCTGTATTAGTGTATTAAATAAGTGTAAGTTGTCTATTCCTCCTCTCTTCAATTAATTTGAGGTGTTAAAATCTTCTGCTCATAAAACTAAATGTTTCACCTGTAAATTCTCAACAAACTTTTCACTCATCTGGAGTATCCCTGCCTAACTTACGACCAAGAACTAGGTCTCATTTGAGTGTTATGTATATAACCCCTTCTATTTCTGCTATATTTCTATCCTGGATCCCCAAAATGCATATGAACCTGATGGTATCCCTGTAATAGTCATTAAGAAGTGTACCTCCAAACTGGTTCCTGTTCTCTCTAAACTGTATAATAATAAGTTATCTTGCCTCTACTTGTTTCCCTGCCAGCTGGAGTCCTCATCTGTTGTTCCAGTTCTTAAGAACTCTGGTGAACTGTCTGACCCTTCCAACTATCAGCCTATTAACCTTCTACCTCTTTTTGTAAAACTTCAAGAGGCCCTAATGAATGTTGGATTGGTTAAGATTTCACATTGCAGGGCCTTTTTTCAGACAAACAATATGGCTTTCATTTGTCCAGGTCAATTGCTGATATACTGAGGATAATTATGGAAAGAATCTATCAAGTTCTAGATAAAAACAGCAAAGCCTGAGCTGTAGCTTTGGACATCTCAAAAGCCTTTAACAGGGTTTGGCATGCAGATCTTCTCCACAAACTGAAATGATGTCTTCGGAAAAATTTTTGAACTGATCCAATCCTTCTTATCAAATTGTAAAATGAAAGTAATCATGAACAGCCACTATTCCAGTTCCTTTTGTACTAATTGGTCCTACTTTGTATTTTATTTCCACTAATGACCTTCCCAATGACATCAGCTCTCAACTTGATATCTATGCTGATGATACAAACATTTACTTCTGTCTCAATAGTAAGTCTGCTCAGTTTGATAAGGTTCGAATAACAGCTGATACCCAAAACGAACTTTAACCTCTTATTAACTGGATCAAAGAATGGCTTCTTAATTCTAGCACCTCCAAAACTGAAATGTTCTTTATTAATCATGTGAGAGAACCCTTTCTACCTTTCATTAGCATGGCTGATTCTGACCTCTAGGAGAGTGACTCATTGCGGCTTTTTGGGCTAATGTTCTCAATGACATGAAGTGGAAAGATTATATTGAATCCATTACTAGATCAGCTGCTAGACAGTTTTTCTCTCCAGAATCTATCTTACATATCTGTAAGACTACCATTTGATCCATGGTTTAGAATATTGCTGCCCCATATGGTCTGGTGCTCGTTATCTATCTAAAGCTCCTTGATAAAATCCAAAGAAGAATTAGCAATATTATTGGCCCTGTTCTGGCAGCTTTGCGTCAATCACTTTCCCATCACCATAAGGTTGCCCCCCTTTGCCTTTTCTATAAATGCATTCATAGTAATTGTTCAGATGAGCAATTTGCTATGTTGCCAAGACTCTTTGAACTTAAGTGGAGTACTAGACTGGAAACGAGATCTCACTTTTCAACTTACATTTGAGGTGGCTAGATGTAACTGTAGATTCTATCCTGACAGTTTATTTTCTCTCACTTCTTGCATTGGAACTCCCTTCCGGCTCCATACTTTCCAACCAATTTTAATCTGCAAAAATTTAAATGCAATCTCAATCGCTATCTGCTGTCTGACTGATTACACTTTTCTTTTTTTCTCACTCCTGAGCAATGTTCCTGTTCCTAAATCTTAAAAAAATATATATGTATATATATATATTTATTTTTAATGGTTGATTATTCATATCCATGTACATATGTCTACTGTCGTAGCTAGCTAATCCCATTCCAGTTGCACATGTCTGCGCAGGCACATTTCTGTTTCATTAACACCCACGGACCCCACCTATGGTTTATACTGCAACTATGGTAAGCAGACCTTAGTTACAGTTTTTGGAAAGGAGAATTTTATCAGGTGTGATAAACAGTCTGAACAAGGCCAGTACACTCAAACTCTCGGTTATGGTGACTTGTGATTTTGAGCTAGCACAACCATCGACAATTCCCAAATAGTTCCATCTACTCAATTTCACTCCCATGGCTTTCAGGCACTTTACAAAGGTGCTGCATGCAGGGATTGCCTCTCTGACAATACCTGTTTACTAGAAAAATTGCTAAAGTAATATTTTTATATTTCATATATAAGTTATAAGATAGAATCCTTCACCAGAGTAGCAATTTGCTTGAAAAAAACTTTTATATATATCCCTGTTGAAAATGAAAATACTTGGCTGTATATATATTTTGCCTCAAAAGTCCCATTAAAAGTCTAATTTCTGGTGATATAAAATGATGATATAAATTATTAACCAACACATATAAATAAACAAATTCAAACAAGTTTACATCAATAAATAACATCTTTTAAGGATAATATGTTTTCTGAAAACAAAACTGATTTACCATCGAATCTTTTGAAAAGTGGATTTAATTTGATGCAATTCAAAAGTGAATAAATGTAATTTATTTTATTTCTTATTACGGGGCTACTAATTGGATAATAATTTTTAAAATTCTCAACAGAGTAGATTGAATGGTTAAGAAAAAATTATGTTTTAAACTAATAAAACAATTTTTTTAACAGTTCCAAGGAGAATCAAACCCAGAATAAACTAAACAAGATCCAGTAAAATTGAGCAAAACCAAGGTTCCCACTGATCAAAAGTAGACATGATTAATGTGTTTACATTATGCTACCTGTTCAAAACATGTGTGGTCTTACAGAAAATAATAATTGAACTTTTTGAAACAAAGAAAGGAGCATTTTTTAAGTTCCAGGCTTGGAGTTTGTTTACATTATTCTGTCTGTCCAAAATGTGTACATATTTACAAATTATTCTAGACAAAAAAAAAAAAATTGAATTTGCTAATTGCCAAGCTGGAGATCACCCAAGAATTCAATTATTTTTACAGAAGGTGATTCTAAACAAAGAGATTACCATATGACTAATTGACAAAATTTCCTAAGATTAATATAGTTGGGATGGAGAAATTAGATATATCAATGTGAAAACCAGATGCCAACAATTGACATTGCATTTAAATTTTTGAAGATGTAGTTGACACGAAAGCAAGACACTGGAAGAGAGTTCAACAGGTGGGAAGTGTGAAACAAATAAGAACGGTATGTCAAATTTGGTGGGTAGACAGGTGATTAGAAAATTGGGGCTAAGGAAGGTTGCTAGAGGTTTGCTCCAGTTGCATGTCCTATGGTCAAAGTAAAAATAAACACATACAAACAGAGATGGTCCAGGAGAAATCAACTAAAAGTGGGCAGGATTTGCTCCTAAAACAGCTGTCAATAAAGAGCACACTCACAATTCTCCATGGCTGAAGCAAAAACACAGATACATGCATGACAGAAGAATGGAGTAAGAATCAATGGGCTGGTTATTACTTTGAAGAACTGAGTGGGACTTGAAAGGCTGGTTATAATTTTAGCATTTGAAACTGGAAAACTGAGAAAACATAACTGAAGGGAAAGGCCAATAAAAAAAAACAGGGTTCAAGGGTTAACACTTTTGGAAATAAGATTGTAACTTGTGTTCCAATGATAGATTTCTATTAACATTTTATTATTTTTGTTAAGTTATTTACTTCACATCCACTTCTAAAAAATGTTATTTTAGAAACCAAGATTTATTTAAAATTCTTTTTAAATATCTTTTCTGCTCAATTACAACTGAATTTTGACAAGGCAGATAGATTTATGGCCATATCACATTGAAACACCAGTTCCCATATGATCATCGAAATTGAACAACATCAATCCTGGTCAGTATCTAGATGGGTGACCACTTGGGAATACCAGGTGCTGTAAGCTTTGATATGTGAGTGGGGTAATGGATAATGGCTCGGAAATGTTAATCAGAGAGCCGAGTTCTAATTCCAGTTGGGTTACCTATATTTGCTTATGCACAAATACCTTTTGGAAGGGTATAGATCCACCTTTTCTCCTCCCAGCTATGGGTTAATTAGTAAGACATATCACTAAATCATTATTATCTAAAAAAATTCTTAGAATCTAAAAATCTTTTCTGGCTTTACATAACCTACAAGAGGTTGATAAGCCATAGAAAATGAATGAATGAATGAATCAAACAAACAAGGCAGATATAAATTCTTTCTCTATAAACATGATGATTTAAATAAAGAACTTTATTGATAGAAATATTGCTTATTATGGATATTTATAAAATTTTAATTAAAAACAAATAATATAGACCAAATATTTATTTAATATGCTTTTAAAAATTGTTATGCAAATTGAATGATACTGTTGATATATATCTTGTGTCACAAGATATATATATATATATATATATATATATATATATCTTGTGACACAAGATCAGTTTCATATGGCATTGGTATTACTACATCACCAATTATTTTACTACCAGCCTTATATATATATATATAAATCATGTCACTGCAGGGAGATGAGTAAATACTTTGGTGATGTGGGCTGTTTTGTTCTACTGATGTAAGGTGGGTAATGCAGACAAAATTTACTTACTTGAATTTATTAAATGCTAGAAGTACCCATGAAAATTTCACAGTTTTCCTATTTTAATTTCCTGATGAAACTTGAATTTTTAAGTCAATAATTGAACAAGCTCATGGCAAGTTGTACAACAATAAAATATCTGTAGAATTTTGCATTTTAAATATTAACAACTTTAAAAAGATATTGCAATAACAATCATAAATATAAATGCTGGTCATTATTTTTTTTAATCATTTCACCCCCAAGCAAAGGCAACAGAGCTTATTACTGAATGTGAAAGTATATAAGAAAAAACATTATTAAGGAGCAAAAAGGATAAATGAAAATAATTTAAGAGGACAGATGATAATGCTTGACATTGCATTTAAATTTTTGAAGATCAACGTTGACTGGGAAGCAAGAAGCAAGAAGAAAGTTCCACAAGCTAGAAGTGTTAGCATAGAACACACGGTTATATCTAGCCATTTCAACTATAAAATTATGAGACCTTGCCACCAGTCTAATAACGTGCTTAAATTCATAGAGTCTAGGTACCATAGAGGATAATTCATCTGAATATTTACCATGAAAGTATTTATAAAAAAGGTGTAGGGAAGCTACATTACAGTGATGGGAATATCACTGAAGCCAAGATGCCAGCTCAAGATCAATAAGATTACAGATTCTTCTTCAGATTTTATCAAGAATCTGTAAATATATAACAGGAGCACCAGATGTGGTAGCAATAATCATAGTATTGGTGAATGTTATGATTATTGCACAGCACAGTGGACCAACCTTTTTATCAGCAGACATAGCAATTCATTCAATATAATCTTTCCACTTCATGTCAGTAAAAAACATTAGTCCAAGAAGGTGCAACAAGTCACTCACCTGAGGGTAGCAATTAATGAAAGGCAGAAAGTGTTCTCTCAGACAATTAATAAAGAGCAGTTTTGTTTTGGTGATGTTAAAATTAACAAGCCATTGACTGTCCCGGGCCATTTTTGAGATCAGCTGCCAATTTGAGCTTATCAAACTAATCAGACTTACTATTAAGACAGGAGTAAGTCCATATAGGTAGTAAGTCCATATAGGTAGCACGTTGAGAACTGATAGCATCTGAAAATGAAAAGTAAAGAGAAAACCTGCTCTTTCCCAACAGATTGTAGAAACAAATATGGCTACAGAATGGATTGGCTGAAATACTCACTAGACCAAACAATTCTTCAAATGATGGTGGTTCTTGAAATAATAAAAGATATCTTCCATTAGGGTTATATATCTGAAGAAGGCTGCAGAATGGATTGGCTGAAATGCTGTCATAACAACCATAACAGCATCAAGAATGAGTTTAATAGTCTAAACAACTCTTGGAGTGATAATGATTCTCTTTGGAATTATAAAAAGATATCTTCCATATCTGAAGAAGGCTGTAGAATGGATTGACTGAAATATTGTGGTAAGAGCAAAATCAGTATCAAGAATAGTCTGAGCAACTCTCTTCCATAACAGTTGTATATTCATTTACCCATTATTTTTACACACACACACACACACACACATAAAATGTGTGTAATCTGAACAACTCTTGGATTGATGATGATTCTTCTTGAAATTATAAAAGATATCTTCTATAAGGGGTGTATGTCTGAAGAAGGCCAAAGAATGAATTGGCTGAAATGCTGTGGTGACAACCATATCAGCATTAAGAATAAGTTTAATAGTCTAAACATTTTCTAAGAGTGATAATGATGATTCTTGGAATTATAAAATATATCTTCCACAAGGGTTGTATAACTGAAGAAGGCTGTAGAGTGAATTGGCCAAAATGTCATGGTAACAACAAAATCAACATCAAGAATAGTCTTGGAATGATAAAGAGACTTCTCAAAAAAGAGTGTTTTAGGGAAGAAAATGTAAAAAAATATTTTCTAAGTGCTGTGAGAACTTGTACATAGGTTTTGACCACTTTACTTGTATACTTACATTAGTTCCAAATCAAGTGTGTCACTGCGGTCAGTGATCTGCGATTCTGATCGTTCCATCAAACTGATGCGTGTTTCTAATTCGTGTTTGTTTGCAGTAAGTTTGACTGTTTTCTCAGCATTTACAGATGTTTTTCCTGGAGGGACGTTCTTCTTTGATTCCTTCTCCACTGAACTTATCGGCTGGAATCCAGTGACTTGGCCTTTCCTACCTTTCTTCTTTAGCAACCTACAGCAATGCAAGATATACATGGCAAAATCACATACAAGCAGCAACACAGACATCAAACTAGCAGACAAATGAAATCAAAAGAAAGAAAAAACTCACAAAATTACATATGCTATAGCAAAAACAAATGCAACTGTTTTCTCAATTTTGGAAATGAGGATTTATTGTTTAGTCAGAATAATATCCTCATCTTTGTTGTTGTTATCATAATGCTTACAATCATATTTACACAAAGTTTAACACAAAAAAGCTGTTTCAAAAAAGATGATTTTTCCCTTGACACTGCTTGATACTCTCTTTACTCTCTTGACAATTGTTTAAAAGAATGATGAATCAAATTTTAATAAAATCCAAATATATGAAAGTGGAGTTATACATTATCTTATCTTCTTGAGAATTTAAAACAAAAATATTAATCACTATTTATTAGATTGTTTATTTACAAGAATAATTTTATATTTACGAAATTGTAAAAATGTGAACAAATACAATGCAATGTCTATCATTTACCAATTTATAAAAAAATAAAGATGAAAAAATTTTTTATTTGTAAATTTATAAAAATTTACTAAATTATAACAACTATAATAAAAATCTTTATTATTTACCATTTTGTAAAGTTTGAATTGATTGTTAATTTGCCAATGTTTTGCTAACCATTCCAAAGAACAGAATTTGCCAGATTCACCAAGTTATTTAGTGTCCACACTTCATTTAAGATTTCTTCATCAGTCAGCACTTGAACTAACAATAAATAATCTATTAACAAATTTTCAAGGCATTTTTAGAAAAATTAGCAAAGATTTAAAAAAATTTTTCAAAATCATGTTTTTCAAAAAAAAAGTGTAGGGAGGGAAGGTAAACTGGTAATTGCTAACATTCCTGGCCTTGAATTTTTACTGATTAGGCATCTTTGATCTGAACTCATGATTACAAAAGAAAAAAATTGGAAAATTAAAACTAAAAGTAATCTGAGATATAAAAAAATTTATTGAGAAAATGTATAATGTTTGGAAAAATCATATGTTTATTTTAATTTTGTTCTTCTGTAGTTCATAGATATTTTAATAAAATTATGAATAAAAAACATGTTTTCATAGTTATTTATTTATAAAATGGTAAATAATAATTGTTGCTTTAGTTGGTTTACATATTTTGAAAATTTTCATAAATTTTTTTAATAAAAAGATTTCTTTTCAGATTTATTGATTTCTAAAATGATGGATAATAAATCTTTATAAAGAGGTAAATAATAAAATACTGCATTGTACTTGCTTCACATATTTATATAAACTTGTATATAAAGATTGCCAAGTGAGTCTCAGTTGTATAAAGTCATAGCAGTATCAACAGAAGAAATTTTTGTGGGCATGAAGATTAAAATTTGCCCATATTTATTTCTCTGCTAGTTCTACTGAGGCGCTCAGTGCTGAGTCTTTCAGACATCTCATTCTCTAGCGTTCTTCTCTATCAAGCATTTTTACTTCATTCCACAGGGTTTAGTGACCACCCTTTCTCCTTGATACATGATCAGCTATGCCTGATTTCATTGTTCTACCCCCAATATATATTAATAAATAAAGAAAAAAGACAGAAAAGCTTCAACAGCAGCAGCTAATAAAGAGAAACAGCAGTGGATGTGGCCAAGCATGACAGCAATAGGAATAAAGAAGAAAATTGAAGGCACCAAGTTCAGGATCATTGCTCAAAACAAGTGGATTAAAGCATTGGTTCCTTAATTTGATGATATATTGTGAGTTCAAATCCCTCAGCCTCAGTACAAACAGAGTGACTAATAACCAAGAACAAGACAAGATATCCCTAAACATTGACATCAGAATAAGAATTACCACCTTGGAATAAATAATGGGTTCACTTCAAAATTTCATGAAGATTGAAAAATACCTGAAGAAGGCAGAAGGGTGCAATGGGTGAAACACTGTAATAATACCAACAAAGATGAGGATGTCAATCTGAATGTAAATATTGTAAATAACAACTGTAACTCCATGATAATCTGTTAGTATTTGTGCAAATGTAGCATTAATCATCTTTTTTTTTAATAAATTATTAGGATATTCTGTTGAAGCAGGGAATTGCATTCAGAAATCTGCAAGGTGAGTGATCCTACTAATTTAGTAGTTTAGTAGGCATCAATTTATCTTGCAAATAATGATAGCAGCCTGTTTGGTCAAAATTCATTCCTTTTGTGAGCAGCATCTGGAGTGGCGTAACAGTCCAATCTTTGCATGGCACTCTCTGTGGAGCGTTGTTGATAGTGTGGTCAATGAACAACCTCATAACACAAAGATTCTTTGAAAGTCGCCATAGTCAGAGTAATGTCCAGTATGAACCAAGGACATTTAATTTGAGCATGTAGACAATTTCGATCTCACATAAAAGCAGTTATTGAAGGCTTATTTGGATTGTGCTCCAGCTCTGAGGACAGTCAAAAAAATGATTCGGCTGATTTTGTCAGCATGAATTTCACTTAAATGATCAACCATGCTCTGGGTGACCTTCCAATGTCAATGAAGATGCTCTGCTTGCCATCATGGAGAATAAGCCAAAGATATCATTGAAAGAGAATGCTAAAAGTTTGAAAATCTATATCTAAACTGCCTTTTACTATTTGAAGAGACTTGGGTTCAAAGTTGATTTAGGCAAATTGGAGAGGTGTCATTTTTCATCATAACAATGGCATGTTGCAAAACAGACATTGAAGACTCTTAAAGAATTGTGATAGGACCCCACCCTCCAGCACTCACTGTATTCTCTTAACTTGACTCCTTCAGATTTTCATTCATTCCAGTCTCTACAGAACAATTTAAATGACAAAAAATTTGACTCGGTACAATCAGTTGAAAACTACCTGACAACATTATTCCAATAAAAAATACAAAGTCTCTATGAAAATGGTATCAAATAAGCTTGTAGAATGATGAGAGATGGTTGTTAAAAATAATGGAAATTTTGGACTTGACTGTTTTTTTCTGAGTATCTAAAAATTTTGTTTTTAATTTCTGAATCAGGCGCAAACTTTTTCAATGATCTAATATAAAAATGATTATATTTGAATACAACATAAACAAAATATGGTAAAGCAAATAATATAAGATGAAAAAATAAGAATTTCTTAATTTACTTTACCATTATATATTAAAATTCTCTCCAGAAATGATCCAGCCATCTTCATTGTGCCAAAAAAGTCTCCTACCCCAGACAATAGCAACTTTAGACTTCTTAAAAGTAGTCTCCTCTTGACAACTCACACATTTTAAGATTTGAAAAGATGCAGTGAAATGAAAAGAGAATTATTATTGTTTGTGTAGCTGACTTAAGTATTATTGAATACACCTTAACTATCGCCTCTCACCTTGGATGAGTAAGTGACAGAAAATCACCTGCTAATCTTAAAAACAATGCTGCACCTTTTCAGGACATAGATGATCAGGACTCTTTACAGGTTACATTTCTTTAATATGATATGAAACACCATGACCTTTCTTGGGAAAGTTAAAGAAGTAGTTTCTCTACAGTTTTGAATTCTTAGTTTTCATCCTACACTGGTTCCTCTGTCAAGGCTAGAGAGTCCAATCTACACTGTTAAAAATGTATTTCTGTGATATTTTAAACTAACAGTAAGCAATATTTGCTTGAAATCAGATTAATTAAATTTAAATCAACCAATATTCCTTAAATAAAGTTTCAGAAGAGTATATCTTATTTTTGAGAGATTTTTTAATAAAGAGAATTACATTGTGCTGATAGATGGCTAAAAATGGCACTAAAAATCAGCAATTTTTAGCAATTTGAACAGTAAGGACTGGGTCAAACCAGCCCAGGTATGGCAGCATTATAGTAATGGTATATTGCACCTTCAAAATTGGTAAAAACTTGGTCTCTTTTCTTTCAAACCAAAGTTGAAACATTCTACCTGCTGATTACAGATGTCTGCTATATTCATAATCTTGCACATGTAGGTAGTGTAAGAGTTATTAGCATTAAAAGTTCAAATTTCTACCTCGTTATTAAACTAATTTAACTTTCACGGTAATACACTTGGGAAACACATGTATCCACTTCTTCTCTCAAATGTCACTTGAGTAGAATGGTAAACTGTGCTCCCAAGCCTTGAGTTTAAGAGAAAAACAACTCTAAATTCAAATCTGTGAAGAAGGCAACAGGAAACCACTTCACTGTCTTTCCCAAGAAGTCATGGCAATTCACAGATAATAAAGAAAAGAAATCTGTGTAAAGCCATAATCCTCCTGAAGGGACATGGCATAAAAAAATAATAATTATAATACTGATGGGTAGCAACTCAAAGTAAACCACAGAAATGCACATCCCCAAACCAAAACTTATCAAAATTTACCTTTTCATTAGAGATCGATTTGAGATTGTACTTGAGTTGTTTAGCTAAGTTGTTGTTTGTGCTGCTTTATATACTTGCAAAATATTCATTTTTCATCACCTGTCATTAACCTGTCCAAAAATTGCCAGATGTATTGATGAGAGTGGTGAGAATCATAGGCATTCACTTTTGCTACTGTCAAAACATGGGGAACTCATTTTCCAAGTTTAAGAACCTTTCCCCAAATTGTTGCAGATAATGGTGAATCATTGAATGGTATAATATTTTTGAATGATAATGAAGGGGGAATGAAAGATACAAGATAATGAATGAGAAACTAAATATAAAAACTGCAAAGACGGCAGGTGAATCACCATTTAGCAATGGGATTATGGAACAGTATAATCAGATACTGGCAGAAGCATTTTACAAGACTATTGCAGATGTGAAAAAAAAAATTAGTTTGCCCTTGGGTGTAGTAACTCCACCTCCTCAAAACTACTTGGTAATGAAATCATACCAATATCACCTAACTGTCCTGCAGAAAAAATCTGAAGGAATAAAAATAAAAGTCTGTTTCCGATTGTGTGCACATGTATACATCTAGCTGTGTACTGTCATTATAAAATCTAAATCAAAGAACTGTACCAGATGATAGAAACCACATCACTTGAGGACTTCAACATCAGCAACAACTAAAATGGATAGCACATGTAACTCGAAGAGAGATTAATAATATCATGATGTTCAAACAACCTTAAACAAAAGATCAGGAAGGAAATCCCCAATACCAGAAAGAGCAATAACAGTTACTGAACTTGAGAAAACCTATTTTCCATGAAAAATTATTTTAAGAAAATGATTTTATTAATTTAAATAAATACTGTTTGGTCAACAAATGCCAAAAGTTCCTTTAGAAGGTAAAATGCTTAATATTTCCATTAACCTTAATATTACTGCCTTTTCGAAAGTCATAGAACATGATATGACATATATTATCTGTATACAGATTCACTTTTACAAGGATTTACTTAGTAACTAAGTTTCTTGAATCTTACTATGATATACTTTTGTAGACTGTCGAAATATTACTTTATTACTATCACTTTTTAAGCTTTAATAATTGATATGATATATATTGCTATCATTTAGCCATTTTTTTGATCAGTCAAAATATTCCATCTATCATTATCAGATATTACTTACGGTATGTCTTCATAGCATGTATTGTTATCATTTTGACATTTTGGAATAGCAAATTTATTTAGTTTTCTCACCAATCATTACTTATAGGATGACCTGTTAACCCTTTAGTGTTCAATATGTTCAAACCCACCTTTGTAAATATCAGCACACATAGTCTCACTGTTTGTTGTCAAAGTCTCACTGTTTACATGACTTCCTGTGTTATTTGTGACAATCTCATCCTATATCATGACAGAGTATACATGGGGCAGGTTGAACATTGAGAGCTGATATTTACAGGTCGGGTTGGGGTAGATTGAATACTAAATTAACTTCAGATAATTACAAACACTCTATAAGGAATTAAATTTTGCAGTTGAATTTAAAGCTTGTAAGTCTGAAATAGTGAAAGCGGGAAGGAATATTTCAGAGTGACAACTTTTAATAAGGATCCAAAGTTTTAACAGGGGTTCACATTTCACCACAAATAAATCAGTTAATTTGATGGCTTATCTTACGAATGTACAAGGTATGTGAAAATGAAATCAAATCTCTACCTATAATCATCTTCATTCATATCTCTAAAAAGAAATCTTTCAGTTAGAAACTGTAAAAAAAAAAAAAGAAACAAACAAAAGAGAATGAGAAAACTGGATGTCTCTCTCCACGTTGGCTTACTTTTCTTCTTCAAGACGTCGATATTCAGCCTCTTGTGCTTCCCTTTCTTTACGTTCTCTTTCCTCGCGTTCTTTATACTCCCTAAATTAAAAGAAAATTAAAAAGTCCTTCAAAGATTACAAAAATCTAAAAATGTCTAAGGAACAAATTAGCATATAATTTAAGGAGATTTAATTAAGTTTTATAATAATTATAAGCTGTCTGAACTTTGAGGATGGGATGTCAGTGTTACTTACATTTAGACAATGTCCTCATCTTTGTAGTTATCACAGCATTTGCAGCTGTTATGCACACCAGCTTTTTACACATGTCTGCTGATCCAACTATCCTTCATTGAATTTGAAAAAGAACCCTTTATAGTTTAGAATTTCATTTCTTAGATGAGTATTTGTCAATATTCTTCTATTTTAAACTATTTTTTCATCTTGGTTGATATAGATGTTATTATAGACACAACGTTTTGACCAAGTACCCTCAGGTCATCATCAGGTTTCAATTGATTCACTGATATTTATTGATTATTGAGATATTTTTTCTCAGTGATATCAGTTACTGTTCATTCCTGTTAAATTAGTGCATCACTACCAGATCCAAGGACTGAACTCCTGATCACTAGATGACAGTAACATATGTATAACAAACTCTTATATCCATTATGCCAGTTCAGCTGGAACAAACAATAACTGATATCACAGGGACAAAATATGACAATCAATAATCAACAGACATCGGTCAATCAACGCACGCCATTTATGATGACCAGAGGGTACTTGGTTGAAACGTGTATATCAACCAAGATGAGAACAATACTGAAAAATAGTACAAGAATATAGAATCCTTTATTTAATCGATGGGGTAGATTTTTCTCATTCCAATGTCCATGCCAAGGGAATGATTGACTTCTACTTGTATTTTTTGTAGTACATGTTCTAAGCACCACTGACAAGACAATTATCAATCTATCTATATTATTGAATATCACAATGTTAGTTTTAACATTTTTTGTAATTTTCTCCAGCTCAATGAATTCATTATCTTGTATGAACTCAGAGAAAAAGTAGCAAAAAATTGTTAAGACAAATCTTGTCTGCAGTCTGCAGTAAAACCTGCTTAAACATTAAAAAAAACAAAAAAAAGCAAAGTGCATGACAACTGATAAAACAATTCCAATCTGCAACTCGCAATCTACAACCAGAAAACACCTCAAGTTACAGAGTTTGTCTATCTCGGTCATAATCTATTATCAAGCAACAATGGAATGGTTGCTGTGCAGTGTTACATCCCTTTGGGTTGGGCAGCTTTCAACGGGAACAAAGAAGTGCTAATATCAAAATGAGTTTCTCATCATTTGTAGGCTAAGATTTTTGATACTTACATACTACCAGTTGTTAACTGATTGTGTTAACTGGACAATAAAGTTACTTCAAAGTCTCGCCACACCCTAGAACCACATCATAAGACTTGTGACTAACACATGCCTTAGCGACCATATTTCTAGCAATGAGCTACTCAACATTACCAAGCTTACAGCAATTACATCAGTTATCAAGTTAAGATTACTTAAATTCCATGGTCATATCAAAATATCAACTCATGATTTGAGTAAATTATGCCTAGAGGAAACGTTAAACTGGTAAGAGAAGGTTGACAGACAAAACACTGGATTGATATTGTCAACTTATGAACTGGATTTGACCTTTACTCTTTGAACTGTTGGTGATCGAATTTTGTCGACCAGAATATCTCAGTCTGCAACAAGTAGAGAAAGCAGCTAATGATAATAAATAAAAAATAGCTGCTAAACACTATATATATATATATATATATATATATATATATATATATACTAGCCAAGGTACCCAGCGTTACCCAGGTGTACATGGTTGCAATTGTATAACTGTAGCCTCCTGTCTAGAAATGTCTGCTTGCATCCCTGCTATCATGCATCATCCATTGGTACACTAAGCTACTCCCCTTGTTTGACTATTCTTAATAAAGGAATTTCATCGATAAAAACCACTTGTGTGGTAGTTGCTCGGTGTTAAATTGTTTCAATGTTTTAAATATTCAGTAAATTTCCAATGGCCATAATAATTTTCAAATAGTATGGCTTTGTTCACAAATCTGATAATCAAACAAAAACAGGGATGAAGCATCAGAGCTTGATTCAACTGCAAGTGCAAGCGCATGAATGCTCCCCAACTCCTTCTTCACACACTTACAGTATAACTAGAATTAATAAGAGGTCCTTCAGGAATTTTTCCATTTTAATGCTTCAGCAATCCTTCTCAAACAATCTTTGCATCAAAGGTTGTTCAAATGCCAATTTAGGATGGCATCATATGAAGAAACTATTGGCTAAATGGTAAAAGCTGATTTTGAACCTAGTTTGTCATAGATTTTGTTCACTTTGAAATAATCTAAACCAAACATTCATGCAAGACAGTTTTTGTGTCATATGTAATTTACATGACAAAATTGGAAAGCATCAGATGAAAAACCAGGGAGTTGTGGCTGAAAAACGGGCTTTTTGAACAGTTTTTGCGGTTCTTTGTCATACACAAGGAAGTGAGCAGGACTAAAACCACACTATTTTATTTCTTTCATGATGACATTTTTTTGCGACATGTTTGAAGAAAATCAGATAAAAAATGAGGAAGTTATTCAAGTTTTATTTTAAGTAGTATGAAAACCCCGATTTTTTCACAGTATTTTGCAAAGCCAATGTTGCAAGAAAACTATCAAGCAATCTACTTAAATTTCATAACATGAGCTATTGCATTAAGTGCAAAGAACATCAGCTCATCCAGCATAAATTTTGTTTGTGTATAACTTTGCTTGGTTTTTGCAAAAAGTCGTACCCACCTTCAGTTTTATTGATTTTTCTGACAAATCTGGAGGGGTAGGATATTGACCTATTTTAGTAAATTAGCAATATTTCTGTACAATTTCATTGAAATCTGCTGAGAAATGTGGACTTGCATAAATAGCATACATATACACAGACATCCACATACACACAGGTATCTTCTGTTTTATAGATACAGATATATATATATTTAGAAAAAAATTGTTGATATATAAATTATACAAAATTATATATGGTTATATTATATATATATGTGTGATTTAATAATTGATCGCTATTCAAGAGTTTAATTATCTGTATTTTCTCCTGTAGACAAAGGAAACATGGTTCCATCATGGATCTACAGATCCTGGCTTGTTTGAGAATTTTCCATTTAATTTTAGGTGTTTTGTTTTCCTCTTTCAATTTCCAAAAATATTTAAAATATATGTATGTGTGTGTGTGTGTTTGAAAAGATTTTTAGTGCCATACCAACTAAATAGTACTCTTAAAATAAGAAACATTTTTATTAATCATAAAGTCAGATACAAAAGTATTGTCTTGGTTAAAATTAGAAATTTTAAGGTACCTTTCCTCTGACGCTTTGTCATAAGAAAAATCTTCAGAATTAAGAAAAATTACTGAAAGGAAACAAACTTCCTTGCAATTGATTTAAAAGAGACAAGGGAGATGGGAAGGAAAAAATTTAAAGTTGCCCAGAACAAGACAAAGACTTGCTGAAGAGTGCCAGTTTATATTTCAGCTCCCTCTGCCGACATAAAGTCAGATGAGACAAGGTGATAACAATCACATACAAGATGTTAAGAGGGTGTTTTATCAAAACCTTGTGCAGCACAGAGAAAAACTCTACTGAATAATTGAACCCACAAGTGATAGAATATAATGAATTCTCCCCAATGGTAGACTCATGTGCTTGTGAGTACCTAAATGCTAATGGAGTATGTCTACATATAAAACCAGGCACATGCTGTGCACTCTGCATGTCTAGCCTGTGAATAGTCTTACCCACATAGTTCACCTTACACCAACACTTAAAACAATAAATAACAGAACTTTATTGATTGGTAGGCAAGACATGCTTATGGACAGATGGGAAAGCACTCCTAGTAGTAAACATGTTTCCTACTACTACAGATTTGAAGCAGTGCTTGACAGCTGAAATCTTATCAGCGTATGATTGACTATACAAGTCAACCCAAGGTAATCTCATGTAGACAGGATACTTAGGTGGACCAAATGTTTTCATTTCATTAATCTTAGAAATTTTAAGTTTAATGTTTGTTTTGATGACACCTTCTGGATAGCCATTGGTAAGAAAGATATTAGTAATTTCCCTGAGTTCAGCATCAAGTTTGCACTCCAAACATATCATCAATGCCTGATGAGTAAGTGTTTTGACAAGGTTAATTTTCCTATACTTAGGAGCAAAAGACTCCCAACTGAGATACAGCTCAGTAAAAGTGATTTTCCTATAAAAGCTAGTGAGGAAAGAAGTAGGAGAATAAAAAACAGAATATATAGGAAAGAGAGGGGATTGAAAAGTAACTTCCCATTTTAAAATCACTATCACATTCTCAAGCCACCAGGAATCACATCAACTGATTTCACCAGGAACTCTTGTGGTATGGAAAACATAATTTCTTGTATTCACCATTCAAGTTCTTCCAGTCTTGGATTTGTATAGTAGACTTGTTCCTTTAACCAATCCCAAAGAAAAAAAAATTGCAGGTGTTAAATAGGACTCCTGGCTGGCCACTCATACATAAAAATAGGGAGTTACTTTTCAGTCACCCTGTATATGCACAAAAGCTGAGTATCATCTACCATGTATTCAATTGTGAAAGCAGAATAATGTATATCATATTTTTATTAATTCAAAGTTCCCAAGAAAATTAAATTTCAGCATCAAATGACCCATAAGGAGTTGATATGCCATTAAACAAATATTTTTTTGAATGTTTTACTACCTCTGTTCCATTGTTACATTTAGTGAATGAAATTATACTGCCAATGGAAGCAGAGGGTTTCATTTTCTCTTTGACACTTGATATCTAATTAAAGTTGAATACAAAATTGAATCAGTGATTTTTTCTTAACTGAAATTAAAGTCTTTTCACAACTGCTGAAAGTTTTACCTTATCATTCTTTCTTTTTTGATGGCCATCAACCGTTTGTCTACTTTGGCTCTTTGAGACTCAGACATAGAATCATATTCCTCTTCGGACATATCTTCAATCCATTTCCGCTCCCTCTCATGTGATTTGTACTTTGTCTGCTCTGAAAAAAAAACAAAAAAAAACAAACTAAATTCTACCAAGTGAAAATGTCTGTATCAATCATCATAAAGACAAATTCATGCCAGCTAGTTTCATATCTGTTGCTACATTGTTTGTCTATTTAAAATATGACATTTATTGTTGAAAGTAGAAAACCCTAAATATTTCTTTTTAAAATTGTGATTTTACAAAATGCTTATAGAAGTTTACCTTCCTCTTCTTCTGACTTTCTTTCCTGCTCCTTATGGACCATGTAATCTAACTTGAGGCTGATGAAATAAATATAGCGCCTGTTGTTGAATGCCTTCAGAATCACTTGTGCAGTGGTTACCAAATTGTAGCAAAACAAGTTTTCCAAACCATCAAATATAACACCCTTGTAACAATCATTCCACTGAAAATGAACAGAACGGAAAAATAGTTATAACTTGTTGACATTTGTGACCAAAAGAAATGTCAATTAAAATGTTTAACACATTGACTCCCAAGCCTCATTTCCTATGTTGGCCCAACACTAAATCTTAATTAATTTTGGTACAAACAACTTTGTTTTAACATTGTTTCATATATGAGGCCAGGATATCACGTGTATTTATTACCCATGACCTAGTAGTGTTGTTCGATAACCAAGTCTATTTTACAACCTAGAGTCCCACATAACCCACACAAATGCATGGTACAGTGCTATGTATGTAAAAATAAAAATAATGACCCCCACCTCCTCAAAAAAATAAAAAAGTAGAAATTCCAAAAGGAAAACAAAATAAAAGACAAAAAATCAAAAATATTTAAATTTTTTTTATAGAAAAATTGTGGTTCTGGTGTACCATAATCTCATAAGTAATCAATCATAGCATTCCCCACCCAATAATCAGCATAGAAAAGAAAGTGAAAAACAACATCAGAGGGTCGTGTGGGCCTTGCAGATATATAACCCCAACCCTTCAGTGGGTCATGTGAGAGCCAAAGTGTTAAAAAGACAGGATGTCTACTCAAATATGCGCATCTGTTAAGAATAATATTTATAGAAATAAGAAATAATGTCAGGTTACAAGTCCCATTAATTCTTTAGAAATTGTTTTGTTTATATTTCAGATATGAAAATAAAATTAGCAGATATGGGCCTTGAAAAGGAGGTGAGAATTTTTTAAAAAAGGCTAATTAAACATTGCTTTGCTGTGAAGTTTTCTATGGCTGAGCTGTCTAAAGCAACCTGGCCCATAAGGTGGTTTCCCCAATATAAGGGGAACATAGCTTTGAAACCTACTAAAAGGTACATGTTTCTTTATTAACATTCTCAAATGTTCAAACTGCTAGGCATAAATTAGTGTTTAAAAAAACAATATCTATTCACACATGTGTATCCACTAAATATATATATTTTTTAATCACTTCACCCCAAGTAAGACAATAAAGCCACTAAGATGCAAGCAGTTACAGAACATGAGAAAATATACTATTAAGGAGAGAAGACAATAAAAGAACAAGAATTAAAATAGAAGATAATGATTGACATTGAATTCAGATTTTTGAAGATCAAAGTTGACAGGGTAACAAGAAGCCGGAAGAGAGTTCCACAAGTGAAAAAGTGTGATAGAATAAACTGTTAGCATAGAACTTAGGGTTACATCTCACCATTTCAATGATGAGACCTTGCCATCATTCTAATATTGTGCTTAGTCCAGGTACCATAGAGGATAGTTCATCATAACAATTACCAAGAAAGTATTTATAGAAAAGGTCTATAGTAATAAGGAACAATAATGATATTCAAAGACACCTCAACTGATTTTTTGTGTTATTTATTGTGGTGTGTAATGCAACAATTCAACTGATGATAACAGGTAGGCACAAAGAAACCCGGTGTCGCACATCCAACCTTCTCACGAGCTGAAAGCCCTCTCGTCTGAAACAGCAAAAACGAGCCTGCTGTATAAAGCAGGCTCGTTTTTTTGCTCGTTCTTGACCGACCACGATTTGCATGCGAATGATGAGACAATGAGATTTCGCGTTAACTAATCGAGACCGCCCGGCATAAAACGTGGGCGCCGCCATTTTGGTTTTTCTTTTACCGTTGGAAGGACCAGAGTTTGCATACTGTGCAGATTCGAACGCGTTTCCGAGGTAAGCCATTTTCACAATTTTCCCCACACTCCCCCCTGATCTCATGATCACAAACAGGGCAGGGAGGTGGCGATCATCACCGTCGAGTCCCCCTCCGAAGGGGGATAACACAAGCTTCATCCTCGTGCGTGTTCTCGTCTGTGGTTTGAGTGTCGGTAAACACTGTGTCCGCCGGGAGGCTGCTGTTATCAGAATCACTGCCCTGCAGGTCTAACTCAAGGCAGATTGAACGCGCACTACTCCCAGACTCGGAATCGCTTTCATCGCTCGGTAGCGGTAGTGATTGCATCACCGGTCGCAAGTCTTTAATGTGACGAGGCACCCCATCAACTCTCACAGATTGCGGGCTGATCACCTCCGTAACACGTCCAGTGCCGTATTTTGTCGTACACTTGCCGCGTGGGTTTTTGACCCAAACAACGTCTCCTTTTTTCAATCTCCCTCCAGTCACTTCTAGTTCAGGCAGCAGGTTGGCTTCGATGCCTTTCACGCGGACATGATATTTGTGCAGTGCATCAGCCAGCGCCGTGGATGGTGAAATGTTATCTTTCGGGGCGACATTATACCAGTAAACCGCATCCGATACTGTACAGCCCTTCCTGGCTGCGATGGTCTTGATGGTTCTGTGGTTCCGCTCCACGATGCCATTTCCACTTGGCGGTAGGCACATCGAAACCGCAGATGCACGTCCCAAGTGTCCGCAAATTCTTTAAAATCTTTACTGGTGAACGCAGTATCGTTATCCGTCAGTATTTCCATGGGTGGGCCTTGCTCCAGGAAAACATTCTCCAACAGTCGAATGACGGTGCTCGCGTCTTGTCTCGCGCAGCGGCCGCCATACCGCAAAACCTGGAGGGACCACAATCAATGAGTGTTAAAAATTCTCACCATTGTAGTGAGTTATGTCCATTGCCAGTCTGCTCCAGTTGCTCTTCACGCTCAGTTCTCCTCTTTCCCAGTGAACGGGTGCCGGATCGATCGACTGACAGGTTGTGCAGGCCTTCACAACGGATTTAACGCTTTCTCCTGGACACCTGCGGGTCGACTAACCTGGCGGGTACAGAGTTCGTTTCACGCCGGATGTCCGCATTGACGATGCGTATTGGCAACCTGGTCCTCATCCAGTCGTCTGCCTGCCACTGCACAGCTCTCGAGTGCCGGTTCTCCTCTCTTGAGCAGTTCTAGCCACCTGTGCAGTACTCTGGTGAGGCGATCCGCACGGTTCTGACAGGACTGCACGAGCGTCACGTCTACGGTCAATCCATATTCCTCCACCAGCGATCGCAAAATGCCCAGTCGTCACCTGACCAGCATCTCACCAGCCGCCCTTGTGTTCACCCGTGCCTTCCCGGTCAAGGTGTCTGAAATTCACCGGTGCACACACGCCGAATCAGTAACCAAGTGCAACGTTGTCGCCTCCCACTGGAGAGCTAGATTCACTCCTTTAAGTGCCGCATCGAGTTCAGCCAAATTAATATGCCTGGCATCATTAGTTGGACGCAGCCAGCACGCATCTTCGATGACATTTCCGTTTACTTCAATGCCACTCCTGTCGCCACGAACTTCGCATCCACCCAGACTGTGATCTCGTCACCACTCATGCACCAGTCTCCTCCGACGGGATCCAGTTCTCGCCTCTACTTAACATCTCTGCTAGTATGCGACAGAGAGGGGATCTTTGATGTTATCATCCCATCCATTGGTTGCTGCGGTTGCCAGGCACTTGACGAATGCAACTGCCACCCTGAGCCATCCACACACTGGGAAGTGTCCAACAAGTTTCCCACACAATGAAAATACGCGCCGCCGGGTCAACACATCAGGGGCTTCCGAATTTGACTTCCTCGTTTCCATCGGAGGGTGCCATTTTCTTCCCAGACTTGCAAAGCCAAGAACTCTTGCTCCATCTCTCAGTCGCACCGGATCCTTGCACACCAAACCGTAATCCGAAAAGTGTTGTCTTACACGCGATGCAGAGGCCAAACTTTCATTAATGAAGATATCATCAACGTATGCTGATGTGGCACTTTCAATTGTGTGGTCTTGCAATGCGATGGCGTCTATAACGGATTTCATGATGAGTGGCGCTACATTTAGCCCAAATCCTAGCCGCGTAAGACAGAAGCGTTGGCCTTTGAAAATAACCGTTTGAAATGGCCACAGCGCTTCGTCGATGTGAATCTGAAGATATGCGTTCCGCAGATCCAGAAGCGACACATTGACTCCCTGTCGCCGCCACGTTCTCAACTTATGTGCGCATTACTTCTGCATCAGCAGTGAAAGCATCCACAAAGTCGTTCAATTGCGCGGTAATCGAGTACCGGACGCACCTTCTGTTTCTGCTCCTGCACGACCGCCATCAAGGGAATCAGACCTTTTGGGGTCCCAGTCTTTCCTGGGGTACGGAATCAGCCAGCCGCTCGCAATCCACTGCTGAAGCTCTTTCTCGTATTTTCCTCTGATGCTGTCGGGAACCTTGTACTCTGCGACCTTTGTTGCGGAAGCTGAACTGGCGGGTCTTTTTGGGCCCATTTCACCTGGCGGTCCACACCCCTCATCGGGATTGAAGGAGACGTCGAACCGCTCACTAATGCAAAGGGCTGCACACACCTTTCTTCTTTCACCCAGTTCCACATTTCCGCTGGCGGATCATCATGCCTCCTAACGCCGGATCGCATCAATCCCAAGTAGCAGGTCGCACCGGAGGGGCCTTTGACGTGCCACCAAGACGTCGACTTTGGCATGACTCCTCCATCTGTTAGGACTGACACAGTCCCGACACCACAACAGGCCCGGGACACCCAGTCAATCGTCCGAATCTCGATTTGTTGACTGTTCCATGTCACGCATCGATCCGCACTAACGATCGATCGGGAACATCCAGTGTCAACGAGCACCAACAGAACAAATTTAGTCTGATGAAGTCCTAAAGGATAAAATGCATCACAAAAACTTTTTCCACTTTTTTATACTTCTTCTCTCCAAAATTGTTCTTAGTATATAAAAAATTATATATTGTTTTCCCATACAAATTTTTACATATAATCAGAAGAAATATTCCTATTTACCTGAAGACGTTCAGCAATGATGTCGACAAGGATCTCCTCTGGTAGCACACATGTTAAGAGTTCATCTTCTGCTCCACTGCTAGAGGTCAAGAATTTGGGACTTGGATAATTCATGAAAGTAGGGCTGCTAGGAACCTGAAATAAAAAGGAAGAATTTTGCTTTTTCATCCTATTCTGTTGTATTTGATGGCATCTAAGAGGCACACATGTTTCATGTAAGTTGCCTTCCTTGATTGTTGTCTTTATGCAACAACAGTTTGTTTTGATCATTATAGTATAATATGGAATTAAAAAAAATAATTACCATTAAACATTTTTTATATATATATATATATATATATATATATATATATATATATATATAGATAGAGATATAGATAGATATGGAAAGAGAGACAGACAGAAAGACATTGATAGAGAGAGAGATGTGGAAAGACAGATAGATAGGAACATAATGAAATAGATAGGAACAGAATGTGACAGATATATTGATATATATGAACAATTGAGATATCAACAGGCTAAAATAGATAGTTAAAAGATGTTCAGACTAAATTTGACAGAGTTTAATGCTTTTATTTTTTCAGATTGGTTTGGAATATCTGTAAACACTTTTAGATTTGTCAAAGTTAAGTGACATGGATGAGTGGAAGCCAACTGAAGAATGGAAAAGAGTAACCTGCATCAGGATGATGTGTAAAAACTATAAGACGTGAAATGGAGAGACTACGAGGCCATGGCTTGCAGGAAAGAACACAACAGACATTCTGATTGCCTCCACACACCAGAATTCATCCAACAACTGCAAGAGAAAGTGATGGAAGACCCAGGCAAGGGAATGCATGCTTTGATGTGGGAAATGGGTGTTGCAATTCCCACCATCAAACTGGCCTGGAATGAGGACCTCCACTACCAGTCATACAAAAAAGTCTTAAGAAAACTGTTTGATAAAAGCAAAGAAACTCCTGAACAAGGTGAAACATTCTGTTGAACCAGGAACAATCTGGTTCTTCGCTGCTGAAAAGAATTTTTGTCAGGACCAGTTGCACAACACCTTGCCTACAATCCATATGAGGTTCCTCGTGTTATGAAACTGTGATGGTTTTTAGGTTTCCAGTGAGGGTGATGCCATGACACCTCACATCTTTGAACAGGGTATCAAGCTCAATTCCAATGGCTATGTGGAGTGGCTGAACACCATGTTCAAGCATTGATTGGAAAGGGTGGCTGCTGGAAGACCATACATTTGGAGCAAGATTCAATTCCCTGCCACACTAGCAGGAAGAGTCAGAAGTGGTTGTTAGAGAAGTTTTACAATCCCATCAATCACAATGTCTCGGCACCTAATTCCCTTTCAATTCTAATCTCCCATGGATGTGTGGTGCACAGTCGAGAAAGACACCAACCACACTGCCTGTAACCACAAGGCTCAGCTGATCAACAGAATTAAGAAGGCATTTGAGGCTATCCCTAGGGACATTGTGAAGGCTGCATGTGCCAGATTCTGGAGTTGGATTGAGCTGAGGGTGGCATTTTTGGGCGATTTGTCTTTTGATTATTATAACCTGTATTCAACTTTTCTATATTTTTTGATCTAGATATTTACTTTGTTTTCCACTTTAAAAAACTGTACTGTATTGAACTCTCCAGTCGTTTTTGGTATATGAGCCGGACTAACCACACTTACCATTTAATTATAGTGGTGAAGGCTTGTGCAGAACCAACCACACATTTAGGAAGAGTCAAATACAGAAAACTGGTAGAGACTATGCCACAAGGTCCCCAAACAACCCTCTACAGGTTTTAAATTCAGAGTTGTCCTCCTTCTAGATTGTTTACCACCCAAGGCTATAGAACCCAGTCTGTCCTGCTATCTATCCATAGCTGAGGAGAGATGAGATGAATTCATACCCTTTTCCCAAGGGTATTAGCACATAAGTAAATGTAATGAACTTGATTGGAATTTGAACTCGGCTCTCTGATTCCTCAATCCAAGCTGCTTATCCACTACTCCACCATGCCTCAGATTTATCAACTTAAATATATAAGTTGTTCAAATTTCTTCAACTAGCCAATAACTTTTTCTACAAACAAAAAAGAAAAGTTGTCTTTTAAGGTCTCATACCACTTTAAAATTTCTGTATAAACATTTTCAGCAAGATATCTATTTTATAAATGTCTTTTTGTCATTATGCAAAGTCCAATTGAATTTCTAACTGAGGACATAGCTGTATAAAGCTGACAATGAAAGATTTGAATAATTTTCTAATGTTTGTATTAATGATAATAATTAATTTAGTAAACATACTATTATTAAAATGTAAGTTTTCATAGAAGTCTAAAATAAACATTTTCAGTAAGACATCTATTTTATAAATTCCTTTTTGTCATCATGCTAATTTCTTACCTTGGACGTAGCTACATAGAAGTATTGTGCCACAACAAAGCTATGCCTACTTTTGGGCACATTGACATGGTGTAATGGTTGGCAAGTTTATCTTTTTAGATCAATTTTGACTGAGTAGTGAGTGCGATCTTTACTGGGTGCTACCTATTTTCAACCTAGTTCCACATTTAAGCCATGCTTATTAAATTGCTATATAGAAATGAAATGGGCAGATATGTCTTGTCCTATTAATGTGAAGTGAGAACACACAGAGAAAATTTAGCCTTACATGAATAAAAAAAATATAAATTTATAAAAAGTTATAAAATTTAAGAATTTTCATTATGTTTGTTTTTGGCTGATTTTTTTTGCTTATTTATTTATGTTGCTTGCTTACATCTATAAATAATACAAGAAAAAATTAAATGAAAAAACAAACTAATGCTAATGTTTCATCAATGAATTTGGGACAACCAAAGGCTATCATAGTGACTATTCTGTAAATATATAATATGGCATAGTTTTATTTATTTGGGATTATCTATGGATTAATTAGTAAAACTGATATCACTAAATCATTATTATCTAAAAAAAAAAATATTACAATGTAAAGATATTCTCTGGCTTTAAATAACCCGCAAAGGGTTGATAAGCTGTAGAGAACAAATCAACCAATCCAGCATTCTCATTAGTAGGTTGTTCATTTTGTTTCCCTTTTCCCCTTCTTCCTTCAATGTCTTGTGAGTGTTAAATTTTCCTAATGCTCTTTCCTCATAATGCATCATAGAAATTTGGTCTCTTTTTGATTTTAAGCATGAATGTCTTTCCAGTTAAAATTTTCTTTAAATTCTCAGAATCAGTCTGTAGACTTCTCTCACATTGGGTTGATTCATCATTTGGAAGAAAATTTTGCAGCATTCACTGCCATATAGAAAAACAGATATGACAGCATTTCAGCACTATTTTCTATGTTTGTAACAAAACCTTCCTGTTTTTTTAAATAGCTTGCTTGTATTCAGAAAGACATCTTTCATTATTCCAATGTCCCTTCAGATTCTCATATCCATTTTCTTTCACTACACTACTTCAGTCTGTGTACCTACTTAATTCTGATGTCTCTAATTCAAAGTTCATAAATCTGACTGACTCTCATACATTCTGTCTTCTTTCAGTTACTCTTTTCTTTTCATTTTTCTTCACAAACTTGTCTAAGGGTTCTTGGAGTTTTCCTTCAAGTTGGCTATTAGCACAGTATCATCTACATATCTTATGTTACTGTTATATACGGTACATATGAACACTAATGGGTATGTCCCAATCCTCATAAATACATTGGACACTATTGTAAGTGGGGGTAATATGATGTCTAAGTAGTCCACTACTAGCAGTGGTTTACTTATTTCACACTGCTAATTTAGTGATACTGTTGTGTAGGAAACCTACCACCCCTCTTGAAGATGAACTTGTCTACAAACAAAGACTTTAAATAGTGGCATGTCAGAAAACAGAGAGTTGGAGAAGTTCTTGGCTGAGCTAGTTATAGACTACTCAGGCGATTTCTGTACCTACTTACCAACCTAATAAACCCCTTTTTATTGTTACGTGCTATTTGGCGTTTGACTCTACTAACCCCAAATCAACATCATAACAGATACTAAAAAAAGCAAAAGTATAGTAAAAAATGATTCCAATACTTGATTTTGCACTGGTTCATTGGTTTTGTTTACAGGTCCTCCACCAATTGTGTTGTTGCTTGGTCCACCTACTTGTTTAATCTTTGCTTCTGGGTTTGTAGAGCACTTCCGTGTTGCCGTAGTGGATGGTAAATTTGGAGGAACAGTGACAGCTGGAACAAATAAACAAAATAAAAACAAAGAATAAAAAAAACAAAAAAAACCAGTTGTATTTATTGAAACTGTTGTGCAGTTTTGTTAAAGGCACTGAAACACAGGAATGCAATATTTATGCTCAGATTGATATCAGAAAGAGCAATACAAATGCAGCCAGATATATACCTATGTTTTATAGCTTATGCAAATGTATTTGACAAGGTACAATACAAAGATCTGTTTGGGGAAAACTTTATTTATTTGGGAAAGATATAATAATAATCCTAAACTTAGACTGGAAGCAAACTGCCCACATATGAATAGTAAATGAATTTTAGAAAATACATAAAAATAGAAAGACAGTTAAGACAAGGATGTGTCTTCTCAGTAGATTTCTTCAACCTTTACAGTAAAGTGATACCAAGAAAACTAGAATTCCTACCAAGATTTATTATTATTATTGACAAGCAAAATCTTAACAGCCTAAGATATGCAGATGACACAGTGTTGATAGAAGACACAAAATTTGAGCTACAAGTTGGAAATGCCAAATTCAATGAAATACAAAAAAATTAAATATCTGTGTAGTGTTTTAACAGAGGATAGAAAATGTCACACAGAAATCAAAAGAGATAGCAAAAGATGTCTTCCAGAAGCTAGGCAAAATATTAAGAAACAAGAAAATTTTATTAGAAACAAAGAAAAGCAGCTATGTATTATCAGTCGTCCTATATGGCAGTGAATGCTGGACAATCTCCTCATAGATATAGAACAGACCTATACTTAAAATCAAAAAGAGTGGAAATTTCTAGGGTACATAAACTGGAAAGAGGTTTTGGAGAATTTGACACTCACAAGATATACTGAAGTTAAGAGGGACAGACGGAAACAGTGCGCTACCTAACAAGCATTAAATAGATGGCAAAACTGTGAGTGCAAGGAATATGGAAAAGATAAATTTTACTAAGTTAGAAAGGATAGAATGTTGTAGCGAGTCATGATCGCCCACGTCCTGAAGGCACATGGCCCACAGATGAATATCTGACATTCCCTCTCTCTCTCTCTCTCTCTGTCAGTAGAGTAAGATTACAATATTTGAAGCAACACAATTAGTGATTTGTAGCCTAATGTGTATAAGTGCTAGCAAAGTCAACTTAAATCTATGACATTGATGATGCTAGTAGAACAACCATAAGAAAAAAAAAAAAAAAAAAAAAGTCATTTGTCGCCAAAACCATATTAGGTTGTTCTTAAAATAATATTGTCTTTAAAATATACAAATTTGAAACCGGCCAAAGAAATAATTTATTTCTATCTGAATTTCTGAGATGAGAAGACATCATTATTTACATTTAGACTAATATCCTCATCTTTGTTGTTACTATCACAATGTTTTGTCTTTCTGGGATGAGGAGTTATCATTATTTACATTCAGACTATTGTCCTCATCCTTGTTGTTATTATCACAACGTTTACAACAGCCAGGTAGACCTGGGTATGATGATAAACTACATCCAGCATCAAAGCCTCTGATTGGGAGATTGAAGGTTATGAGGAGCATGGAACCAACTCTTGATTGATGTTGGTCCCAGGTCCACCCTGACCCGGGATGGTAGGACCTGTTAGGGTCAATATTTTGAGTAAATAGTGAATACCCAAACAAAAACAAAATATTCTTAGAAAGTATATAAATACATTTTTATAGTAAAAATACAAATGATACACTTTTATATAAAAAAATTACCAATCATAGATATTTATAGTAAAATTACCAACAATACATCAACCAACATAAAAGAACTTTATCTTGACATTAATCCATATAATATCCTACAATTTCTGAAAGAAATCAAACTGTATTCCAAAATATAACAAAACTACAACATAAAACACACATATCACCACCTGTAGTAATTATGCCCAAACAAACATGTATAGGCACAAAAGCTGAGCATCATCTACCATTTAGTCAATGGTGAAAGCAGAATAATTTCTATAATATTTTTATTACTTCAAAGAAAATTAAATTTTGGCATTAAATGATCCACAAGGAATTGATGTGCTGTTAAAGAAATCAAATCAATCAAACAACAGCGAGGTCAAACCAAAAATAAAATATTGTTTCCATGGTTACCTAATCCTCACTTATCAGGCTTGATAGAGCTCAAAAGCAACTACATGGCCTTGTGGGTGATGAATCAATTTCTACTTTACAACCTTTATCACACAGATAAAATTTGTTGCTACTCTATTACTATTTCCAAGCCAAATGTTCTGATGAGCTACATTCCTTAGTTCTACTCGTTCAGACCTTCACAGCTAAGACCCGTTGTGCCAAGTACACTTGGGATCATTCATCCTCATTCCCTTTGTATTCCATTAGTAAGATTTTTAATGTACAAGTATTGTTTTTAATATTATGTCTTTTGAAAATGTAGATGATCATGACTCTCCACATGTCCCTTTTGTTTATTATATATGAAAAGCCATGCAATATAGGGGATTTATTTCTAGTTGTTGTCTCTACGGTTTAAAATTCAGAGATTTTGAATGGTTGCCTTTCAAGGCTAGAGAGTTTGGCCTACTTTATTATTTAACCTACAACATTTCTTATTACTATATCAGGGCATAGGTGATCATAGCTTTCCACAGAATCAATTTCTTTATTATATATTGCTATGCATTCATTGGAGAGATATTAGAGTGGTTTCCTGTTGTGTTCTCCATGGTTTGGAATTTTTTCTTTTTTAATCATTTCACCCCAAGCAAGTTGGTAATGGAACTCGTATGCAGATGAAGAGGTTACAGGGAATGAAAGTGAAAGAGAAAACTAAGAATAGAGAGGATTGAGGAAAGGACAAAAGATGCACACGATTCAAAAACACAGAAGATGGTGATTGAAATTGCACATAAATTTTTGAAGATTGTAGTTATCAGGGAAGCAAGGAAACAGAAAGAAGTTCCACAAGCGAGAAAAGAAACTGTTGGAGTAGAAGTAGCCGTTGCATTTAGCAATTTCGACAGTAAAAAGGTGGGACCTAGTTGCCAATCTAGTAACATGCTTAAATTCAGGTATTTAGGGCACCAAGGAAAAAAGCTCATCAGAGCAGTTGCCATGAAAATATTTGTATAAAACACAGAGGAAAGCCATGTCACGTCAGTGAGAAAGTGAGATAACTGGTCAGGATTGATTACATTACAGATCCTTCTTTAAATTTTGTCAAGATTCTCGACATTTACAGCGGGAGCACCAGAGCAGATATGGTAACACTTTTGGATCCTTTAGTTTTTCAAGGTTAAACTTAATACATAAATACACATCTTGGAATTTCCACTTCAGCTTGACCTTCATTATCAGCAAATACCAGATCGTGATCACTGAACATATATCCTACTAATTTTTAGAATGTTGTAAATATAAAATTATTCTTGTCAATAAAATATCTAATGAATAAATAATCTTTAATATTTATTTGTTGTAAATTCTCAAGAAGAAAAAAATGTATAAATTCACTTTCATCATATGTTTAGGTTTTATTGCAATTCTAACCATTGCTTTTTAAAACAATAAATGTTACCAAAGAGTGAATGTAGTTAAAAAAGCAGGTGTCATAGGAAAAACTGACCATTTGACGCTCCATCTTATTTTGGGCATATAAATCCATGTTTGCTGAATTAATTTTGGCATAATAATAAACTCTTGTATTCCACTTACTTGGAGCCTGAGCTGATGGTAAAAGTATTTCAGGAACAGGAAAAACTACATTTGTCTCTTGTTCTTCCATTATTATCAATTCTTCTTTCTTCTTTTGGGCAGCTTCAGCACAAAGTTCCCGTGCTCTCACAGCAGCAAGAGACGTTCCATTTACAATGGCTTCACTGACAATATCATCTATAGTCAATAATGCAGTGTCATACATCTTGGATAATTCAGTTGAGATCTCAGTTTTCCCTAAAAAGAAAAAGAAAAAAAAGTAGAAAATTCAGAGCATTTTCTTTTTGTCACATGAAATATCACATTTGTTTTGTTAAGGGAAAGCTATTTTTTTCCATTTAAATACACGGTTTTACCCAAAAAATGCCCAGCCATTTAAAATAGCACAAGAATTGGTAGTGTTGCATTAATGGCAATCAATGTGAGGTGACCTTACTTTACATGCATCAATAGTTACTCTCCTATAGTTTTACTTGATCAGCAATGAAGAATCATTGAGTGACATTGTGTACTATATGATCATTGTGGTCTTTTTTGTCACTAAATGTTCATAAAATATGAAAGCCAACAAATAGCCACTCAAAGTAGAGGGTTACTAAATGAGATTGTTGTGTTTGACCATTCAGAGGAGGGGAGAATGAAGTGGATATTATAAGGATACATACAACAGTTGAGCCTAGAATTAAAGAGGTTAAGAGTATAGCATTCAGGGAAGAATCCTCTTGGGAGTTTGTTCCATTAAGTCACAGCTCATAGAAAGAAGCTCTGTGAATGGAAATTCTTTCTTACCAAAGAAATAAAAAAAAGAATGAGTATGGTTAGTACCTGGTGGTCTTAGCAGCAAATGTCTGAAGTGGTGGAATTAGGGAACATAGCTTATCTGGACAATTTCCAGAAAAATTGTGATAGAGTAACAAGAGGCTTGCAATATTGTGTCAATTGGAGAAAAGTTTTAGGATGGAAAATAATTCATCATATACAAGGTGTCAGCCAAGACTATCAACTGGTACCACATTCCAGTTTGGGGCATGTGATTTCTGGGTTTTTTTTTTATATCAAGGCTAAAATTTTCATTGGAAAGGAGTGGAGATATCAGACAAAGGAAAATATGTTAAGGCAGCTGATGGTAATCCCAAAAGAAGATTTTGTAGACAGTTATGACAAGTGAAAGGGCAAGTGTGTAGGGACCAAATAGAGAGTACTTTGAAAGGTAAGTAAAACATCACTGCTATAGGTTAGGGCTGGGCAACCGTTGGCATGCATTAGATTTCCTTTTTGACTTACTTTTATTCTTTCTCCTCTTTCATGCATATCATTGATGTATTTTTATTTTCTGCCCTTTACAGATTGCGCAGAATGTCACAATCATCAGCTAAGAAACAAAATCATTCAAATGGAGAAGATATTAGAGAATTTAAAGTATACTGGACTGAAAAATTTGCCATGATTAACAAAGACAATAAAGCCTGATGCATTTTTTGTTCTGAAAGAATCATTTGTAGGACATGTTCTGTAACCTTGTAACATTTTGAAAATGTTCATAAGAACTTAAGCAATAAAACTGAGAAGGAACAAAGATAATTAGTTTCTTGTGAACTGATCAAGACAAAAAAAAACAGGCTGATACTTTTATGAACTTTATTTCAGGTAGGTCCACTTCCAACTTAGTTGCTGCTAGTTTTGAAGTTTCAAAGGTTATTGCCCAAAATGGAAAACCACTCGCTGATGGGAAGTATATTAAAGAAGTTTGGCTAGAATGTGCGCCTTTCCTATTTGACAATTTTTCAGAAAAGATAAAGATCAATACATTAAAAATTTGTCTGTGCGTAGGAAAACAGTTAAGAGTAGGATACTTAAGTTGGAAAGGAATAACAGCTAAACAATTGACAAAAGATTTTCATGTAAGTTTTTTTTCTTCTCTTTGTGTTGATGAAAGTACAGACATTACATCATCAGCTAGGCTAGGCATATTTTCGTGATTTTTGTAGGGGTGATGAAGTATGTGAAGAGATGGTTACCCTTATAACACTACCTGAGTGTAGTACAAGGGCTGAAATATATAAAGCAGTTGTGAACGAATTATCTGCTCAGCAAATTCACATTTTAAAAGTATTATCTGTCACAACAGATGGTGCCCCCAGCATTACTGGTGAGAAGGCAGGATTTGTAAGTCTGTTTGCAAAAGATGTTGGTCATCGACTGATAAATTTTCATTGCATCATACATGAGGAGGCTAAAGAACTTCAACAAGTGATGCAAACAGTTACCAAGGTTGTTAATTACATTTCTGCTCAGGCTTTAAATAAAAGACAATTTCCAATTTTATTGAATGAGGGAGAATCTGTATCTAAAGGACTGAACATATACAATAATGTTTGTTGATTAAGCCAAGGTTCGGTTCTGAAATGATTTGTTGAATGCTTAGATGGGATAAAGCTCTTTTTGAATGATTAACAAGTGGGAATGTTTGGTTACATAAAGGCTTTTCAAATGAAACTAGAATTTTTTAAGAGGCATATAGATGAGAGATTTAGATACTTTCCAAACTTAAAGAGGTACATCAATGATCTCCTAAAAGATGGCAGAACAAACCACCAATGACTTCAAAAGCTGTTTGTAAATATCATCAAATCAACTGTTGAGCAGTTCTTTACAAGATTTGATAAATTCAGAGAACTGAAAGAGACAACAAAATTCATTAAGTTTCCAGACAATATCAAACTGGATGAAATAAATTTGTAAATGTTTTCATGGAAGGACATGGATGATTTTGAAATGCAGTTGATTGAATTTCAGAGCAGCTCAATTTGAAAGCAGAAATTTGTTGACTAGGAAAATATTGAAAAAGAGCAATTAGAGATGGTGGGTATCAGAGAGAAATGTGGAAGATAAAGAATTAACTATTTGGCATTTGTTTGTTTAAAAAAACCTTGCAACAGCATTACTATCCATGTTTTCATCTACATATGCTTGTGAATCTTTGTTCTCAGTGATTAACTTTGTTAAGTCTCATAACAGCAGTAGCCTGACAAATGAAACTAGTAATGCATGCATATCTCTCAAGGTTACTAAATATAAATCCAATATAAAATCTTTGTCATCAGTGATGCATCAGTAGAAATCCCACTGATATATATAAACAAATGTCAACAAGTTTTCTGTCTCTAGTTTTATCTGATGTTTTCTTTTAAAAATAGTAATGGTTCGGGGCTGGTGAAATGTAGTTTTGAAGATAAAGAAATATATATATATTTTTTTTTATATATACATCATTTATAAAGGGTTTAAAATCAGTAAAATATTATTTTCAATAGCCTTTTACTGTGTTTTAGTCATAAAAATGTATAACTGTAAAAAAATGATGATTGATTAATTAAAAGAAGTAACAGTGTTAACTTTTTATGTTGTTGCTAATAATAGTTAATAGTGTCTTTAAATTGCATGAATATATATGGCAATTACTTTTATAGTTACAGACTAATATCACAAAAAACATTTTTTGTAAATATCTGTCCTAATTTTTTTCATTCTATCAATTTTACATGCTTTACATAATTTCTTATAATACTGTGTCTTTACTGCTCCAGGATGATTTTTTATCATTTCAAAAAGTTCTTCACATACGTAAGAGATATCAAATAATATGTTCTCAAAAAATTTTTGTTGGTAGATGGAAATATTTTGTGTCAGAGACTTGGCCGGTTTTGCTTACCCACCTCCGCTCTGCTCAATTTTTTTTTTAATATCAAATGGAGGATACTTTCTTTTATATTTTAAAGATTTCTCACCTGAATGTGGTGATCCATGCACAATGATGGCTACTCCTCTTCTGTTACGAGCTGCTTGTCCCTCTGGGGATAAATCAATGCCCATATAACGGGCAATTGCAGCAGCTACAGGTGTATCTTCAAGTTCGCCGACCCCTGGGCTTTCGTTATCGTCTTTGCTTTTCTCTACAAATAAAAAAATAGAATAAAAAAAAAACCACAGACTAGTCAATGACAAATATACTTTTGTCAGAATTTATTGCTAGTTTTGCTATTCAAAATCACACACCCATTTGGTTGTTAAGCTCACAACATTTCAACCATTGTACTCTGCGGCCCTGTGTAGTTTTCTGTCTTTGTACTCGCTAAACTTCTTGGAACTTCAAACACTTTATTCAATCAATGGGGGTAGATACTTCTCATTCTGCTTTCCATACTTATAGGATATTTCTTACTAGTTAATACTAACTAGTCTCATTCAAATTTTGTGTCATGTATCCATTTCTTCCATTGAAGAAGAGTATGTTACTTTGCCTAGAGATGTGTGTGGATTAAGAATTTGGTTAAAATATATCTAGTTTCCTGGCAGTTGCAAGTTCAATCCCTGGTTCTGGCAATGTTCAAGAGACACGTACTCTTGACAAAGAAAAAAAGACCCGAGAATATTAACTGATGTAAGTTATTTCCCCTAAACTTAGTAAATAGAATAAGAACATTCTACCCTTGCGGATTGAATAAATGGTTCGGTTCAAGGAGGTTACTGAGTACAATGAAAGACAGCAGCAGAAGGTCAAAGGGCACAATGGTCAAAATTTGAGCATAAGTTCTGATTTTTTTTTCTTCAAGTACTTTCAACTTTCTAATCATCATCAATATCTTATCCGAAAGTTGACTGTGTGTAGTTGGCGGTGGGGGGGGTCCTAATGTGCCACATTAGGAGTAAATTGCAGTTGTCATCATTTTTTGATTGCCTGGGTAAAACTGAAAAAATTTTAAATGTGCACACATGAGAGAGAGAGAGAGAACTGAAATTTTTGTGTAAAATAATGTCTTACAAAAACAGGAAATATACATGATAACTTGCCATTGTCCATTTCATCATAGCAGGAATTGCGTTTACTTGTCGTTTCATCAAGGTCTATATGTGAAGCATCATCTTTAGCACTGGTAGCAGGAAGCGTTAATTCTGCCAAGTTCTCTAAAGATTCTGCCAGGTCACCCTTGGTATCAATGTCTTCTTGGTCAGAGTCTGAATAAAGAATTTCACAACATTTATTTTAACATTCTTCCATTTAGAACAATAAAAGCTAAAAAAAACAAATACCCTTTCCGATGTTATACTCTGCTTTAAATGAAACCTCTTTTTCTGATACACTCTACCAGCCAGACTAGAATGCCATGAAAGTAAGATATATATTAAAATGTTGCTCTGTGTGTGCAGTAGTCTCTCTCTGAACATCACATCTGACTCACCAAACAAATCTCAAAAACTATAAACAAAATCTAAACATCAGAGCCAATCACAAACATTGCCACTAAAGCAAAAGCATGACAAAAACATTGTTTCATATATCCACCCTGACTGCATAAAAGAACCTCCTTGGGAACACTCAAAGTAGGTAGTTCACAGAGTTCACCAGCAGCCTCCTGGTCAACTTATCTGACTTCACACCATCCTCCAGGTTGTTACCTTTGCCCACAAAGAGACATTCCACCTTGATCCTTTACACTAACAATACAGATAATTTTATTTTAACATGTCTTCTCCTTTTTATACCACACAGCATATAACCCATAGAATTTGAGCTTAGAAAATGTCTATAATCAATTTCTGAATAAATATTTCACTCAATCAATTGAATTTTATCTTCATAAAATATTGAAATTATTCAAGACAAATTCAGTTCAAATTAACAATGCTTCCATCAGTGGCTGATGAGTGAGGTTACCTTACGATAATGTTGTATTACACCCTATTTCTAAATGTCCTTGTGTGAGGCTTGAAAGAAAATCAATGGAGAATTAATATAAGCAAAATAACTTATATATTATAATATATACAGAAAGATAGATTGAAGAGTTCAAGGATAAATGTGCTGGCATATACCACAAGAGTACTGTTTTTTTTGTTTTTTTACAATAATGTTCACTTTGTACAAGACACAAGAGGCACTTGAGGAAGAGGTTTACAGATTAAGAGGCACAGGTGAATGGTTAATCCTAGACTTGAACAGGTTAAAATTTTAGTGATTGGGGAAGCATCTTCTTGTAAGCCAATTCCTCAAAGCAGCAGTTCATGGGAAGAAGTTGCTTCAGTGGAACTTATATCTCACCAATGGAATATGAAGGGCGTGAGGTTGATCTGCTACAGTGAGTGTGACGTGGTGGGGATATATATGTATATATAAAAGTGAACATTGAAGTCAACACTTAGTGGTGACAGGCTGTTTCATGCTAGACGTAATTGTCAGGCTACGAGTGTTGTTTTTTTTCTTGGCTGTTTATATATACGGGTCAGTGGTGCATTGTGGGTAATCTATTTTGGCGGTTATTTTGTGGGAAGTTGTTTATTTATTTATTTGGGTTAGATTATTTTGCTTGTTTTTATTTATTTTTATTTTTATTTCTCAACTTATATATTTATTTTTATTTTAATCTGTGTTTTTTTAATGTAGTAAAAATAAAAAATAAAAATAAATAAAAACAAGCAAAATAATCTAACCCAAATAAATAAATAAATGACTTCTGGCAAAATAACCGCCCAGAGCTGATAAATCCAAGAACATTTACAAGATTAATCCATCGGAATACAATCATCTGATTCTGAACAAGGTATCTAACTCTTATAAAAAAGATAATAACTCCAAACACCTTTCCTCCATACACAGAGATACCGCCAAATTCGCATTTAAACATAATATTGCTGATAGAATGGGCACTACTCACTTGAAAGATGCCTACCTACTTTTTAAAGAGCATAAACCTAACTTTCAAAATAATATACATTCCAGACTAATAAATCCCTCCAAATCAGAGTTAGGAATAATTTCCAGAAGCATTCTAAAAAGAATAAACACATCTATATTAGAAAATTATCCCTTAAACCTTTGGAAAGATTCATCTGACACCATTAACTGGTTCCAAAATATAAAATATAAAAATAAAGCCACTTTTATCCAATTAGACATTATCGATTTTTACCCCTCCATTTCTAAACGGTTATTGGAAAATAGCTTAAATTTTGCTAAAAACTATACTGAGATTACTGACGAGGAAATAAAAATCATAATGGATTCCAGACAATCTGTACTGAGACTTAATGACACTACTTGGTTTAAAAAAAAAAACAAAGACAATTTCGATGTCCCAATGGGAGCATTTGATTCTGCTCAAATAGCGGACCTAATAGGGATATATATTTTAGATATTCTGAGCAGATTCCTTAACCCGCAAAATGTAGGGCTTTACAGGGATGATGGTCTCATTATTATACCTAACTCTAATGGACCTCTAACATCCCAACTCCAGAAGAAAATAATTAAGGCATTCAAATATATAGGATTTAAAATAGAAATATCATGTAACCTGAAAATAGTAAATTTTCTAAACGTAACATTTGATCTCAAAAATAACTTATAAACCCTTCCAAAAGGAGAACCAATCACCCATATACATTAATATCGACTCAAACCACCCTATGGCAATAATAAAATAGATCCCTAACACTGTAAATACTAGAATAAATAAACTATCCTCTAATGAAAATATCTTTTATCAAAATAAATCAAAATACAATCAAGCCCTATTAAAAAGCAGATTCAAACAAACACTCACTTATATAGATAAATCTATTAACAACACATCTTCTAAATCTAAAAATAGAAAAAGGAAAACTATATGGTTCAACCCACCTTTCTGTAAGCTTTCGAACATTAATATAGGAAAGTACTTTCTTAAACTTATAGATAAACATTTTAAAAAGATAAACTATTAAAAAGATGTTCAATAAAATGAATTTAAAATTAGCTATTCCTGCATGAACAACATAGAAAAAATTATTAGCTCCCACAATAGCAATATTTTAAATGAATTTCATAATCAACTACAAAAAGATCCTAATACGAGCCAAAAGACCAAATCTACCTGTAACTGCAGGGAAGGATCTGTTTGTCCAGTAGAGGGAATATGTTTGTCTGAAAACTGTTAGACATTTTCATGACGGTCGATCCTCGAGTATCGCCTCCAGGGGTTGGCAGTGAATATTTCGGAGACAGTAGGAAAACGTAGTGAAGGTTCGCAGTGGATATCACAGCAGAGTGTAGTTCATCCTTCTCCTGGTCGCCTTTTGTCCTTCTGGTAGGAGGAAACAAGATGGCCGCCTTTATACACTACGAATACAGTGTTGGGCGGCTTCTGATTGGTCAACCTTCTACTGGTCGACTATAAAGGGAAATAAGTCATTCTGACTCGCTCACTAGTTATACTCATATGTACCCAAAAAACCGTAACATGCCCCCCCTATTTTGGGTATATAATGGAATCTTCGTTCAAAATATTAGTAAGGTTAATAAATACTTTAATTCCAAAAAATTATTTGTTGTTTTTTTTTTGTTTTTTTTTTGGCAATTAATATTAATACGTCAGAAAGAGTTTAGTATTCTAGATTTTATTTCTTAAGGAAAATTAGTATCACCAAAATTAGTCATATCACTTTATCCACAGTTAAATACTTCTCAGGTTAATAAAACATGAGTAATCAATATTATAAGTTCAGACCGCGATCACAACAAAAAGTGGAAAGAATTGTTACTTTATCCATAAATGGGACCCATTTAAAACAGTTACTATCACTCCGGGTCAGAGTGATCCAGAAAAATCATTTATTATTTTATCCATAACTAAGACCCATTAAAACAGTTACTATCACTCCGGGTCAGAGTGATCCAGAAAATCATTTAGAAGAGGATTGGGCTCAAGGTAGGACCATTTACCTTTATACCCCGAAACTAAGGACTTATGTTCATACCAAAAACTGGACTGACGCTTCTTAGGACAATAACTAACGGATGCAGTTTTACGTCCTACCCAGGACCTAATAAGGACCTTACAGGGACTTAATGGATGCAGTTTTACGTCCTACCCAGGACCTAAAATACAGGGGCCTTAGTGGATGCAGTTTTACGTCTTGCCCAGGACCATAATGGATGCAGTTTTACATCTTGCCCAGGACCATAATGGATGCAGTTTTACGTCTTGCCCAGGACCATAATGGACCTTATTGGTCAGTACCAAATATGGCAGAAGTGAAAGTCTGTAATTTGATTTTGGTAATTGGTTTTGTAAATAAATCTGCCATATTTTTTCCCGATTGAACATATTCAATTTGTACTATTTTCTTTTGTACTTGGTCCCTAACAAATTGATATTTTATATCAATATGCTTTGACCTTTGATGTATTATTGGATTTTTGGCCAAAGCAATACTGGCCTGATTATCGCAGTAAATAATTATTGGCTCAGTTATTACCAGTGTTTTAACGGTTTCTATTAGTAATTTAAGAAAAATGGCCTCTTGTGTTGCTTTTCATAATGCAATATATTCAGCTTCACAGGTAGAAAGTGAAATCATCCCCTGTTTCTTCGATTTCCAGCTGATCATTGGGTTACCATCAGCTAGCTTAAAGCAGTAGCCAGTTATACTTTTACGATCTGGTGAGTTGGCCCAATCAGCATCACAAAATCCTTCCAATTTCAATGGTTTATCTGCTTGTCGAAATACTAAGCACCGACTCTTAGTTCCTTTTAGATAACATAACACTTGTTTAGCTCTCGTTAATTGCACAGTTCCCGGTTTATTTAAATGTTGGGATAATTTCGTAACCGTATAGCAGATATCTGGCCTGGTTGCCGTCATCAAGTAAATAAGACTTCCAACCAATGTTCTGTATTCATTTTCACACGCCGCTATACCATCTTCTTTATTCATAATTGCGTTTAAATCCATTTCACATGGAGTAGCTCTCGTTTTGCAATTTTGCATGTTAAATTTAGATAAGAGTCTTTCAATGTATCTAGATTGATTCATTGTAATAGTGTTACTTTTAAATTCGAACTGTATACCAAGAAACCATGATAGTCGACCCAAATCGGTCATCTTAAACCTTACTTCCAGGGAAGTTTTGATTTTTAATAGGGCGGTCTCACACTTTGATGCAATTAACATATCGTCGACCCAAATAACCAGAATTACTAATATTTCATTACTAAATGTTCTTGTGTAGAGACATGGGTCAACGCGAGAGAGATTGGAATTGCTGTTCTATTAAAAAAGAATGGATTAGTTTATTCCATGTCCTGCCGCTCTGTTTCAGTCCATATAGTGACTTTTTAAGTTTCCATACATAATTATCGCCTTCTTTAAAACCTTCTGGCGGTTCTATATATATCTCATAATCGATGGCAGCATTTAAATAAGCTGCTTTCACATCCATATGGTGTATATCCATACCATAATGTGCGGCCATTTGCATCAAAATTCTAATTGTTGTCATGTTTGTTGTTGGACTGAATGTTTCTACGTAATCTTCCCCGTATATCTGCGAAAAAACTTTAGCTACAAAACGAGCCTTGTATAGTGGCGATCCATCCTCGGTACACTTTACATTATAAACCCAACGGCTGCCAATAATATTTTTATCATCCGGGGGCCTTTTTTTTAATTCAAACGTGTCGTTTAATACTAATGATTGAATTTCTTTTCGCATGGCAGCCATCCACCGTCTAGCATTGATAGAATGTATGGCCTCTTGGTAATTCTTTGGGATACATTGCACCGAATAACAACAGTCAATGTCGCAGGTATTACATTGGTCCATTCCAAAATAATCTGGCTTTCTTCTATCCCTTGTCGGGTAACGCGGAATTTTTCCCCCCTCATCAGTTGTATTTTCCTTTAACTCAAGTTTTGCATCCGATTTTTCCTCGTCTACAACATCTGGTGTAATACCTTCCTCTGATTGTGGATTATGGACGGGTTTTCCACTCATAGACCCATAATTGGGCCATACTAGCTCGGGTTGCACCAGTTCGTCGCAGTTAACATTCGTTTCTTCGTGTTCCACCCGTCGCTCAAAGGAATCTGTAAATCTGACGCATCTAATCTTCCTTACTGTTCTAGTTTCTGGAAAATAAATCATATAGGCTGGACTTGTCTTGTCATACCCAATGAATATGCCCCTTTCACTTTTTGGATCTAGTTTCGCCCTGTGGTCAACATATGAATAGCAAATTGTACCAAAAATATGCATATCACTCACATTGGGCTTAAAGTTTGTATAAAGCTTCGTAAGGAGTTTTTTTAATGTTACTATTATAGCAGCGGTTTCTTATATATACCGCCGTGTTCAATGCATAAACCCAGAGATTTTTTGGGCAAGTTAGATTCTATTAACAAACATCTAGCCATTTCAAACAGTGTCCTCCAACTGCACTCGGCAACTCCGTTTTGATGTGGTGAATAAGAACAAGTTTTCTCATGTTTAATGCCTTCATTTATCAGGAGGTTTTTGTAAGCATCAGAAGTAAATTCGCCACCATTATCGGTCCGAATTATTTTTACCTTTCCATACGGGGAGATATCTGATAAATAGATTTTTGTAGCTCGCAGTGTGTCAGACTTATTTTTCAGGAAATATACCATAATAAGTCCTGAATATTCATCTACAAAGTTTAATACATATGAGTAGGTGTCAATACCCTTTGGGGTAATTGGACCCGCTAAATCGCAATAAACTCTGAACAAAATATCTGTTGCTTTTGGGATTCGACCCCTCTCTCTATATTTCGTCATTTTACCTTTAATACACGTATCACAATATTGCAAGCCCTTTGGAAGTGTAATTTTCATTCCAGTGACGTGTTCTTGTAATTTTTTAACATCCGAATCATTACAGTGGCCCAATATTTTATGCCAAGTTCTTAAGTCATGCGTGGCTGTCCTCGCTGACTTAATACTTTTCAAATAATACAAACGTCCATTTTGCTGTATATTAAATTCAGTTCCGTCTGGATACGTTAACTTTGAATTGTCGCGATGAAAACTGATTTTAACGCCAGTTTCAATTGCAGACTGAACTGAGAAAATATTTTGCTTAAATTTTGGAATATATAAAGCCCCTCTTAATAAACATTTACAAACATCTCCCTTAGTATTGCGTAGATAAATACAGGCATCGCCTCTTTTCAAAACCAAATTATTAGCTCTGGTCCCATCAGCTAACTCGATAAAATGCGAGTCGGGCTGAAAATTGGGGTAAAAACTAATAAATTTTGTTTTATCTGTAATTACATGATTTGTCGCTCCCGTATCGATCAAGTAAGAATCACAACTGCTGGCCACAGCACCCAATCCAAACGAAAAGGCATATGTACATCCCTTCGAAGAAGCTTGTACATTCTTACAATAGTTATTCCGGGTATAAAATTGACATTTCGCACGAGTATGGCCGACATTACCACAACGAAAACAAACGATATCCTTACTATATCCGCCTTTATAATTCCTGTAATAATTGCCTCTAAAGCCCCTGTTCCTACTCTCATAGTTCCTAGTCTGATTGCTTTGAGGAACTGGTCTTCTGAGTTTTTAAATGACGTTCTTAATTGCATGACGTTATTGCCGTGATTTTGGTGGGAACACATTTTTCAGTTTCTTCATAGCTACGTAACGCCATTTTAAATTCAGTGAAAGTTAGTTGTTTATCTTTTTGGGTTATAACTGTCATAAATGGTTTGAATGACGGTGGCAAACCCTTCAAGACCATGGCTATTAGCAGCCCATCTGAGATGGTTTCACCTGCAATTTTTAAAGCATTCGTAACGTTCTCCGCTCGAATAATGTAATCGTTATAAATTCGTTTTCTCGTCTTTTCAATGCGGTTAATTCCGTATATAAGGAAATAATTTTAGGCTTACCTTTTGACAAATAGTGTTCACGCAAAATCTGTAGAGCTCTTCGGCCGTTATCCTTGGCCTCTCTCATTATTAAAGACAAACTCCGGTCATCCAGGAATTGAATTAACTCAGCGTAAACGGTCGCATTTCTTTCCATGAAATCATCCCCCTCCTGGTCGAGTTTGCAAAGGATGATATCATGGAGTTTTTGTATTCTGAGGTAGCCCAAAAACTTCGTCTCCCATAATTCATATCTCGATTCATTTCCGTCAAAATATAATCGTGACCTGGGCTCATAACCTATGTTAGACATTTTCATGACGGTCGATCCTCGAGTATCGCCTCCAGGGGTTGGCAGTGAATATTTCGGAGACAGTAGGAAAACGTAGTGAAGGTTCGCAGTGGATATCACAGCAGAGTGTAGTTCATCCTTCTCCTGGTCGCCTTTTGTCCTTCTGGTAGGAGGAAACAAGATGGCCGCCTTTATACACTACGAATACAGTGTTGGGCGGCTTCTGATTGGTCAACCTTCTACTGGTCGACTATAAAGGGAAATAAGTCATTCTGACTCGCTCACTAGTTATACTCATATGTACCCAAAAAACCGTAACAAAAACATGATATAAGAGGCTACAATTTTCCCCAAGGAAGATATCAAACAAAAGAAGATCTACATAGGGATATCGGCGAGAAATTGGAAGCAATGGTTTTATAACCATCGCCAATCCTTCACAAATAAATCAAAGAAACATCAAACTGCACTTTCTAAGCATTATTGGGAGTTGTTGGAAAACAAATTAACCCCACAAGTAAAAATGGAGAATCATCTCGAGCTAGGACTCCGATAAACTTCAGAGACCGATGCAATTTGTGCATTAAAGAAAAAATCTTAATAATAAAGCATAAGGATCCGGACATACTGCTGAACAAACATAACGAGTTGATTTGTAAATGCAGACATAAAAACTACCTCAATTTAACGAAGTATGTTTAGAAACATCTATTTAAAAAGGGAAAATATTAATTTTGTTTTTGAAATGAATGTATGTATACATGGATATTATACTTGTTGATATGTACGCAGATGAACATTTATATGTGAATTTATCTATTTATATATATATGTATGAACGTTTTGGATAAGGGTGCTTATGTGGATATATGTACTCTTTTAATTGTGGGCACATGTGTATGGAGGCATGTGTGTATATGTATAGGTATATATATATACATATGTGTGAGTATAAATATATAAGTATGGGGTATGTTTAAGTACTAACGTTATTTTTGTGCTAGGTATCATTGTATATATATGTATATATATGTATGTGTGTATTTTGCATATATGTGGTTGGATGTGTACAGGTGTGTGTTTGTAAATGTGTATAGGTGTATGTGTATGTATTTTGTGTGTATATGTACGGATATATATATATGTATACATGTATTTATATATGTGTATTATTTTGAATATGAATTTACTTGTAATCTGTATATGTACGTAGATGTATATACCTTAGAATTAATATTTGTAATATATTTGTGAATAGATGTATAACATTGTAATATAAATACATATGCATGTGTGGATAGTTATGGGTAGAATTCTTTTTATATGCTTTTTTTGTATATAATTGTGTGTAGGTATGTAGGTATTTATGTATATATGTGTGTGTGTATGTGTATATATATGATTGTATATGTATATAAGGGTGTGTATATGTATATGAGTATACCGATATGTATATATAGATGGATAGATAATTAGATAGATAATTGATAAATAGATTAATAGATATATATGGAGATATATATATATATGTATGTATGTGTCTATACGTGTATGGAATATTTTTAAATGGAAGTACTTAGGTCATTCTCTTGGTATTTTAAAATTGCTCTTTTTAATATTTAGTATCACTTTCTCTTTTAATGTTCTATAATTAGAATTTTGAGAGTGTATTTTTATCTTCTTAAGAGAGTTTCATCTTAAAATTGATAATTTAAATTTAAATATACCACTCTTTAACTATTAATAGTAATAATAATATTATCGAAATTCCTTTAATAATGAAGCACTTCAGAAGTCACCTAAAGTTAAACTTTAACTATAAAATCAAACTAAAATCTAAATAAATTTCAAATGTTAAAATATAGGTAATGATTGAGAAATGAATGTGTGTATATGTAATTTATGTATGAAGATGGATAAACTTTTGTGTATATTGTTGTACGTGTGTCTATGTGTGTATTTGCACATGTAAATGGACGTATGTATATATGGATTTGCATGAATATGTTTGTGAGATGCATATAAGAAGAAAACAAAATCTTTAATATTACCCTCAATTATTATTAAATAATGAAACCTAAACCTTAATTAAGTTTACCCATATAATAATAAAGAAAAATTACATTCATAAATTAGATTAAAGTAAAACTAATATAGATGTTATTGTTACCGAAATTTTTTACAATATTATGAAAGTACATTTGGTCGGGTAAATAAACTATTATAATTTTTAAATATTTCTTTAATATGTTCTCGATAAATGTGCTAATAAAAATAGTAGTTAACTTATATTAAGTCCCTAAACTATTTACTTAAAAAACTAAATGTTTAAATTGGTAACATTCATCATTTTTTAGACATCAAAATTTCTATCAAGCATTGAAATCTATCTTTTACATAATTTTGTTAAAACAAAATTACAGCCTCTTTCGATTCACTTCCCTCTCCCCCTCTCTCTTTGCCGTAACACTCATTTAGATATATCTGTATTACTGTTGTCTGTCTCCTCTCTCCTTTCCATTTTTCCTTTTCTTTTCCCCCCACTACCCTCCCATTCCTTTATATTATTTCCGTTAAGTTAACCTTCTAAATAGGTCACGGTTCGGTCACTCCTCCTACCCCAATATAAAGCATGCTTAAGAGAAATATGAAATTAACCCCTCCCTATACTCTACCTTGTCTCGTTAACTACAACTATCACCCTCCCTGTTAAATTACAAAAATTACACTACCCATCAATTTCTAATCCCATTTTTCCTTTCATTTCGTTGTTGGAAGTGTTACCTGATGATCCGGAGTCCTTTAAAAAGGATTTTGGTGAAATAAATTATTGTAATGGTACCTTAAAGTGGTCTGTTTTTTATTAAATATATATATATATATATATATATATATATATATATATACACACACAGATGCACATATGTATTAAAACATCATAGTTGCCTGTGTAATTGGTTGAATGAAGTATGTATGCATGTGTCTATGCAGGACTATGCGTAATATTTTTGCTCTGTGTATTTTAAGATGGCAGCAATATCAGAGGATTTATAACAGTAATTCATTCATTCTGATTTGATTTAACTGCTAATCTCCTTATATATGTATACTGGTGAAACAAAGAGATCTTTTAAAAATTGCTAATTGGCTTCTGATAGTTCCTTGAGCTATGACTTCATATATCCTGTTTTGGAACAGATCTTGCTTCTGATTAGCACAGCACACTATGATGCTTGTATCCTTGTCAGAACTGTTACTGATTAGCTCACAAGACTATGACATTCATATCCTTGGTGGGAGTGTTTCTGACTAATTTGTCAAGCCATGCTGGGACCATTTTGGATTGGTTCATGGAAATATGACCTCATGACTGAGCAATTCAGAATTTTTATTTAGTTTTAGAAATGGGGAAACTTGGGTCTCCTTGTTATTATTTATATATATTTATCACTACACACTTATTTCTTTATTGTTATCTATTCAGCAGAAGATGACCTTTTCATTTCCTATGGTCTGAGTATAAGTCCATGCATTGAAATTTACTTCTAAAGAGCAAATCAAATCAAATCTTGGGATCTATCCAATTTGATTACATAATTTTATTATGGAAGAAGAATTATCTCATAGAATGTAACAAGGCATTTCAAAAAGAATTATAATATTTTTCATTTAGATAAATTTCCATTTATACAAATGAACAGAATTTTTTTTATTGCACAACTGCAATTAAAGGACAGCACATTTAGAAAGGATAAACTCACAGCAAAATATATAATGCCATAGACTGATAAACTGAGAAAGGGTGCAATAAAATGAGAATAAAGAGTGCAATATTATGGCAATAAAAAAGGGGTCAATAAAAAGAATAGGAAAAGGTGTATATAAAAAAAGAATAAAGAAATTAACATGAAAATAAATATCAGTCAAAATTAATGATAAATGGTTGATAGCTTTTCATCTAATTATAACAAATCAAAGATAATAATACTATGATAAGAAGTCTTATACATTCTTAATTAATAGTTTATATATTAGAGGATGATGAAATTCTTCAATCCAATCCACTTTCAAAATCAGTTTTTCAATGACCAAACATCAGAATGCTTATTTTGAAAAGTTGGTTAGGTTAAGAACTTATCAGCATATTCTTATTAAATCTTTCTTTTAATCTAAAAATGATTTTAATAAGATATAAAAAGGAACAGAATATTGAAACATCATTTGACTATTTAAATTGGGATTGTAAACCTCTCACAGTCTATGCATAAATTTTATTCATATTTTTTTATTTAGATATATTTTTTGAAAACAAATCTTGTGTTCCGCTTAATTTTGAGAAAATATTTATCTAAATATATTTATCATTTTTATATAATTTATTGATTTAATATCAAAACAAGATGAGAATATTTATGAGACTTTTGAATCAGTTTTGATTTTGCCAAAATTTTCATGTTCAGCATTAAATTAGTTACTGAGATCAGCAAATAATTATTTTCATTTTGATGAGTCAATTACAGTTTTGCTTTGATTTTAGTTGATTTAAAATGCTTGGCTACACCTGTATGCCATTCTGAAATACCCAAAAATTGTTTATATGATCCATCAATAAAGAGGCTTGAAAAAGGCTCAATTCCCTGTACCACTCCAGTAATAATCCTGACTCCTTGTGATATCTTCTATATTTTCAAGAGTCAGATCAGACTGAATACCGCTGTCAAATATAGGCAGAAGCTGCACAGTCTTCCCTTTCCACTCTCAATAGAGTCCAAAAGCATCTATCTGTCCTTGTGGGTGACAAATTAATTTCCATCCCACAATCTCTTTCTGTTGTGGAGTTATTTTGCAGTGGAGGCTTGTATTTGTACTAAATCGGTCCTAAAATAGTTCGACGTACAAAACGTTAGGAACTTGATATAATAAGTATTACGCAGAGTAATCTTGTTGTGGTCGCTGACTAATTTTGTATTCGATTAACTGTCAACTACTGTCGTCCAACATCGACTGACCCTCGTTTCTCTTACTAATCCTACTTATATTAGGTGGGAGATTCTATTAACTATAGAATAGGTGTGTTTCACCATAACACTTTCTCACAGAAGTAACATTACAAGTATCTTGCTGCTCTATCACTACTTCCATGGAAAGTGTTCAAACTAAATTCCTTTGTTCCACCAGTTCTCTAACTTTCACATTTAAGACCTGCCATACCAAGTACATTGTAGCAAATCACCCACATTCTCTTTGTATTCCTTTGGTGAAATGTAGGTTCCAATCAAGCAGCTTTTTCCCACAAACCACTGCTCTGTGGGGCTGACTTCCAAGAAGATACTTGCTCAATCGCTACAATCTTAACCTGTTCAAGTCTAGGGTTAAATGTTATCTTCCTCACATATCAGCATAAACTAGGCCTCTTACTCTCTAACACTCTACTTCGAGTGGTTCCCGGGCTTTGTACAAGGTGGACATCATTGTAAAAAAAAAATGTTCTGGAATATGTTGACAGGGTAATGACTGCCAAAAATAAATTATGCCAGAATTATTTGATATAGTGAGAGGTTCATGTGATTTTAGTTTCAAGAATGAATTTGTTCTTAAGTCAACAGGGGTTCCATTTATGCATCATTAAGTATCTTCATGGTTTTTTGTTCACTAAATGAAAATGTCTGTATTGCAGTTTTCTTTTCCTTTTTCCCATTGTTCAACAAATTCACATTTAATACTACTTCTTGCTTTTCTCTTTTGCATTGTCATGGGAAACTGAATTTCAAATCGATAAAGTCTTTTGAAAAGGAAAAAAAAACTGTAAACTTGTGTTGGAATGTGTCACAAAAAAAAATGATTTCGTCTCTTTCTTTCCTGCTGTCGTAGCGACGGACGCAGTCTCCACTTCTGAGACTGAAAACTGGCCTCCTTCTCATTCCAGCCCTTTACATAGAGCTTGGTAACTCACCTATGCAAAACACCAACAAGCCAGCTACCAATCACATCACTTTGGGAGTGTCAAGTTGACCGACCAACTCATTACAACCAACCATTGGCAAAAAGCACTGGCATTTAATGCACAACAATCTAATTAGGAAATAGTGTCACTTTTGGTGTACAAATCATAGGTTAGCCATTTCTGGTGTTGATGGGCAACTTTTGTTAGGATCTAGTAGAAAAGCTGGCTGCTTTTAGATATTCTTGATAAGAAACAACACTCGTTGAAATACTAACCTTCCCGACTATCAGGATCAGCATTTACATCTTCTGTAACAGAGGACAGCACAGTGGTTGCAGGTTCCTGTGGAGTCTTCTCCATTTCTTCTAGTTTCTTCTTTTGTTCTGTTAGAAATGTTTAATATCGAAATGAAATATCAGCATTTTATTTGCAGAGTCATCCCTGCTATTTCTTTTAAAAGAAATCCTCATGAAATGGTTGATTTGATTGAAGAAAAGAATTAATGAAATATGGAACAAGTAGAGCAACTTAAAGAAAGAAACAAAGAACAGATTTATTTTTCTGAGACATACAAACATTTCTGTCTCTCTTTCTGAGATGAGTTATTGTAACTATTTACACTATTTACATTGTTCAGACTGTTGTCCTCATCTTTAAATGGCCCAGTTGATAAAAGTGTTGGTTGAAGTAATACAGTGACTTGACACAAAGACTTGTGAGTTCAATACCAGGTCACAGCAGAGGTGAACAAAAACTAACCCTAACACTGCCAAAGAAAAATAACTGAAACTGAGATATCCAGAAAAAGGCATGACATGTGGAGCTAGAACAATCTACCCCAGTGGACTAAATAAAGGGTTTGGTTTGAAATTCCAGAAGATATCACCTGAGGAAAACTGAAGCATACAATGGCCGAAAAGTTGTGAATATGACAATAAAAATGAGGACAACAATTTGAACAATGTAAAGCGTTTTTTTTTATATGTAGATCTTTAAATGACCCATGTCCTTTGTGGCTACATGAAAAGTTGTATATTATTAAGTTTCTGAAAATAAAGATTTATTAAATCGAATTTTACAATACTATATATAGTTTATTAATAAATATAATAAATATAGTATTTTAAATCTATATAAATAAAAATATAAATATAAAAAATATGTCTTAATCATATTTGAAAAAAATCCCAATGTATTTTATAAAATAAGAAAATAAATAAAAATGTCAATTGTATTGTAGTGTATCTTAAAAAACCAGACAGTTATGACATGTTCTCATATAAGGAAGCTAATAAATATCAAGATACAGAAATTACAAACCCACACCTAAACCTTAACTGAGATTTACTTTGCTACCTTAAATTATATTTGTATCCTGATTCGTCAAAAGAACCAACACCCCCTTAAAAATTTTGTAATCTCATTCCCCCACCAATTTAAACTATATAATACTATTTACTTACAAAAAGAGTAAATCATTTTTTCAAAAGTTATTCAAAATCACTTGAAAATGAAACAAGAAATTTAAATTTTTAAGTTTAATTTAAGATTTAGGTTTTGGTTTCAAAATATGGTAATTTCAATTCCATGCAAATATTAATCCCTAGATAAAGAGAGAAGAGAAGGATTCATACTTTTCTTATAGGTACCTGGTGTTAAAGTGATTGTAACAGGTTTTGAACTCAACCTATCAATTCCATTTTCCTTGCTGATAACTGCTACACTATAAGCAATCTGCAGTGATATAGACAAGGCAGAACATTTTATGATAAAGGAACTTTACACTCTTTTCTTCTCCTGTTATATCGATAGTAAAAATAGAATCTTGCATATTAAAGTTGAACCGATCAATATAAATGCCATTTCACCTTGATAAAATAGAAAGTAGCTTAACTCGAAATAATAATGACACACCTTCTTTATCAAACTATGAAACCATCTTCTCACCTTTATAATAGTCTATAAGTTCTTGTGGAAGTTTATCTCCAGCAGCACGTGGTGGGAGTAGCAATGTGTTGAACTCATCATAACCTCGAATTAGCCGCAGGATCTGTCAAAAATAAACTGCTATTAACAAAATGTACCATTTTGAAAAACATGTCTTATATGTGAGGATTGTTTGCTTTTGTAATTATGGGAATGTTAAAACAAGCACTTATAAAAATAGGAATGCTGGACAATCTCCCACAAATTGGGAGAAAACTTAAGACTTAAAAGAAATGAGGTTCTGCAGAAGGACACTGAGCATTCCATGGATAGATTGAATAAGCAGTGAGGAAGTCTTAATACTTATATTCAGAATCAGAATGAGACAGCTGAAATTTCTTGCACACATAATAAGGAAGAAGTGTCGCAGTGTGGGACCCCTCCCAATGTGCCAGAATTATCAGTACCTCCTCACAGTGGTCGACCATTTCTCCAGGTGGCCAGTAGCAGTACCCATCAGAGATACCTCGGCTAGCACGGTAGCAAAGACCATCCTTCAGGAGTGGATCGCAATTTTTGCGTACCCAACATCATCACCACAGACACAAAATTGCGCAGTTTCAGTCCTCACTCTTTCAGAATTCACTCAACTGCTCAAGTCAAACACATCAAGACCACCGCCTACCATCCCTGTGCCAACGGCCTTGTGGAAAGGTTCCACCGAACACAAAAGGCCTCGCTAACTACAAAACATCCCACCAGCAACTGGGTAGACGAGCTACCCCTAATCCTTTTGTCAATCCGCAACACACTCAAAGAAGACTTAGAATGCACTCCAGCCGAAATAGTCTTCGGTACAGCACTCTTTTACCCGGCCAATATTTCGACGACACCATACCCAACCTAACCACTGCAAGCCCTTTCACTCAGGAACTTCGCCATAAAATGGCCCAACTGAAGTATACACCACCCAGGCAATCATCACCAACTATCCACGTTCCACAACAGCTTCAGGACTGCGAGTTCATTTTGTCCGAAATGACGCGGTAAAGAAACCACTAACACCAACATACCAGGGTCCATTCAAAGTCTTAAAACGCTCTGAGAAGCATCTCACCATTGATCGAGGAAGCGGATGGACACCATCTCCATCGACAGAGTCAAACCAGCTTTTCTGGAAAAATCCCACGGGAGACAGAACCCGTCTCAACACACCCAGAACCCTCACCTGCCTCAACAACCACGCAATCAAGAACCGTCACAACCGAGGTCGGAGCCAATCCCAGAATCACCCATCACTCCACCTAGGCAGACCCGTCTTGGAAGGAAAGTCACCTTCCTAAGAAGTACAAGACATATATTTTCTTCTAATTGATAATGATCAATTATCCTGGGAGAGGGCCTTGTCGCAGTGTGCCCAAACACCACTCCCACCGTTTCTTAAACAACCCTGGCTATGCCTGCCGGTAGAGAAAGGTCACGGCCCTTGTGTGCTAAAAATAGCAACGACACCCTTTCAAACTGACAGAAACACACAAAACTCAATTTTCGCCACTGAACAAAAATAAAAGACCTTTAATTTCGAACCGAAATTAATTTAAATACAGTCAACAAACACAGAACACACTTTTGACTGTAATTAATACGGCCCGAATTTAATTATATTCATTTACTTGTTTAGCGTCACCGCTTTCTCTTGTATGAACCGTCATATCTAGATCCCCGAGACTTCGCAGCGGTTTTTTGGCCAGCCCGGGGGAGCAGGAAGCCTCCCTGATTCGCGACTTTGACGCGCCCAGTCAAGTCGACCAAGCCTGGTAGAACAAGAGGACGGAGTCTTAACAAAGAGAGAAAAACAACTGTGGTCCACAAGGGATAAGAAGAACCACAATTGCCTGTGTCCTGAAGGGATGCAGCACATAGAAGTAACATACAATTTTAAAGGTGCATAGAAATAGCAAAAGATGTCTTCCAAAAACTAAGCAAATTATTAAGACATAGGAAAATATTATAATTCATTAACTATGTCACATTGATTACCAGTACAACAGTATTTTTTTAAATTGTACAAAGACTTGTTTTTAAACTTGGATGCTTTTTTTTTTATATATAACTTATAACAAAACAGACATACTGTTGAAATATTGTTAAATAATAATAATAATCTGTTCCTGATTGGCTAGTTTGTACATATTTAATAAACTCTTGTCCAGATAATAATAGATGTATGTTCAATGGTCTCCAAGTCAAAATGATTCCTTGGAAAAAGAATTATCTGTTCTTCTTTATCTTCTGGCATTTTGTAGCTGGTGTCATTGGAATTGGGTGTTTTGTTCTCAATAGCCCAGCTGGTATACATTTTAACTAATTTAAATTCTTAGTTATAATTACTGGCTTCTAAAATCTATTCCTTTACAGTATAACAAAACAGCAGTCATAATATTTCAAGATACAGAAACAGATCCTGTCATTTTTTTTTTAATTGGAAAATTCTTATAATATTGACAGATTAGAAGAAAGATAAAATTGTCAAGTGAAAGAAATGAGGAAAAATGTTCCGTTTTTAAAAGAGTACACAGTTTCCATGGTAACATAATTTTGAAGTATAATGTAGACAAAGCAATATAATTAAAAAAAACAAACAAGCATGACAGGTGAAATAAGAGAATGAAAAAAAAAAGGTGGAAAGAAAACAGAAATTTCTATAAAATGTTGGAAAATAAATAATGTTAAAAAAACTAATTTGTTCTCAATGTACACTTTTTAAAGAAACTATGAAATTTAGTGTTTTATATTCCTAGATGTAATATATATATATATATATATATAAAGAATCTAAGATATGTGCACTTACAACCACAACTGGTGTAGCCTAAATTCTTTAACTTGTTTTGTGTGAACAAAATATCTCCCAGGAAAAATAAAAATGGCCACGAGACATACAAATTCACACACATTATCAAGCAAATCCTGCATAGACCAATTAGAATTATGATATACAAGTACACAAGAATGATACACACAAACAATACTTGACAAGGCAAATATACATGAGGTCTACTTAACCAATGAAAAATAAACAATATAAAAATAAAAAATACCAGAATTTTCTTTTCTTCTCCATATTTAATTTTCTGGTGAATCTTAAATAAATGTGAAACATGTTAAATTTATAAACATACTTATTTCTTCCTTATCCTATCATTTATTCATTCATATATATATATATATATATATATATATATATATATATATATACATATAGTGTGCAAAATTTTACAGCATTATTTAAAAAGTCTTTGTGTGTATTCAGATTCTAGTTTTCAAAAATAGTTACTAAGGACTTTACATACACCTAATGCACTCACATACAGATATATATATATATATATATATATATATATATATATATATGTGTGTGTGTGTGTGTGTGTGCGCACTAACTTCAATGCCCACATATGTTCTATTCGTGATATTGAGCACTTTAACCTATAAATATAGCATAATTTAAAACCATATTTGATCATATATATATATATATATATTCACACACACACGCACAAGAGTGTGTAAAACATTCAGATATAACTACAATAAATCTGTAGAAGTACAATATCAATAAAGACAAAAGGAAAACTTAGCCAATACATTTTGTCCTTTGACAGACTTTATTAAGGCAAATGTGTGGATTTTATTTTGAAGCAAACTTTTCTTTATAAATACTTGTTGTAAAATAATATATATATATATATATATATATATATATATATATATATATAATTGTTCTTGATATATATGGAAAAATAATGACTAAGTGGGAAAAAATTTTTCCTGTGATGTGTTTCATACATAGACTAAAGTAGTGTTTACATTGATGTAAATACATAGGCACACAAAGGAAAGTGGATGCTGAAATCCTTTATATACCATTTTCTCCCATGTGTGTATGTTACATACAACAGATAGAATATTTTGTTCACCAAAGTTAAGCAATGATGAGCCCAGTCAGTACCTAGATGTGTGACTGCTTAGGAATACCAGATGCCATAAGCTTGGATGTGTGGGTGATGTAATAATGGCTGAGAATTGAAGATTGGAGAGCCATGTTCCAATTCCAGATGGGTTCATTATATTCATTTACATGCAAAATACCCTAGGGAAAGGTATGAATCCACCTCATCTTTCCCCAGATATGGGTTAATTAGTAGGACTTATCAGTAAATGATTACCGCCCCACAAAATTCTTCCAATCTAAAAATAATTCCTGGCTTTAAATGACCTGCAAAACGTTGATAAGCTGTAAAACACAAATCAATCAATCAATCAAAACAGAATATTTTGTAAGTTTTTATTAATTCAAGTTTTTTTCTTCTCCATACAGTTTTTCTTTCATGAGGACTACGAGTGTGTCGAAATTGTTCCTAGTGATAACTATACTTTATCCATTTTAAGAGAGGTTTATTTTCATTGTTAGTATATTTCGTTTTTGTTTCCGATAGTGTTTTGTAAGGAAGTAGTAGTAATTTCATTCATGTTGGAGTTTTTATTTAAAACACAGACAAGATGTCTTGCCTATTTTCAAAATAAGTGATGTTAAGTTTATGTCAGTTGGCTTTTTTATTATTTAGTGCTTTAAATATCTTCAAACGTTTTTTACAATTAGATGTTCTTAATAATGTAAATAATACTGACAATGGTAGCATTATCTTTCTTACCTTTTCCTCTTCTAAATAGTTTGTATCAAAGTCGACACTGTAAAATTCAATTGGGAAGTCACATGGATTCTTGACAATAACTTCTTTCTCATCACCAGCACTGTGTGGCAGGATTGGGCCATAATTGATCATCTCATCCAAAAAGATCAACTTCTGCTCTAAGCCTTTTCCTTTGCAAAGCAACATTACTCGATTACAGCTTTGATTTATTCGAATCATGATCCGACCTTCATAATATTTCTGGACATAAAAATAGACAAAAGATAAATTTACTTTTCAAATTCTGTTAAGAGAAAGCAACACACAGTCAACTAGTTTATTTAGTATCTGGTGACATTACTAGTTTTGGTGGAAATGTTCAAAACATCTTTTTATTTAGTTATTTATTTTGAAAATTATCAAGTTAATTTTAGTGAAAATAGCAAGAACAATTGCTTTCTTCATCCTGGGTATGACAATAAACTCAGGAGATTGGAGGTTTTGACGAGTATAGAAGCACCTCTTAATTGCTATTGTTCCCAGATTCACCCTGACTATGAACTACCAAACAAAAATCAACAGTACTTTTTTTATATTAAAATGACCAACAATAGATTCTATGATCTACAAAATATATATTTAAAAAAAATACCTTTACCCTGAAAGTATAAAATTGTGTACAAAATATCTGTAATTGAAAGCATAAAATTACGTACAAAATATTTAGATTTTGGCAATAATTAACCCACAGAGTTTGATATGCTGCTAAACAATCAACCAACCAAAAATTCATACTTATAGTAAAATGACTAACAATACATTTTATCTGCAGTTGAAGGCATACAATTGCGTTCAAATTATATTTAGTTGAAGCTATAAAATTGTGTTCAAAATATTTAAATTTCAGCATTAAATAACTCATGGAGGTTGATATGCCACTAAACAAAATCAAACAACTAATTGCCTTCTCAGACACTTACCTCTTCAGTTGGCATAAATTTGACTTGGACATTGAGTCTCTGTTCAGGAACCAGGATTCCAGATGATGGTAAGATTTCAAAATTCTTCAGAGCAGTTCCTTTAGTTCTGATTTTCTTACTTGAAACTGTTTCTTTGCCATGCTATAAGCATACAAATTCAATAGCAAATGTCAATTGAAAATTCTCCAAAACTACGAAAGAACTGTTATATTTGACTGAATGCAAAGTTTTAATTATATAGCATATAAAACAGATACATCTGGAGTTTTTTTTCCTAAGTATTAATAGCAATCCGTCTCTGGTAGAAAAAATCAAATATAAAAACAACAAATTTGATATTTCTGAACAGTAGTGCAACACTTATACTTAGAATCATAAAAAGACAGTTGAAACTTCTAGGGCACATAATTAGGAAAGAAGGCTTAGGAAATTTGACACTCTCAGGACATAATGAAGGCAAGAGGGACAGAATGAAGCTGTGTGTAGCCTACATAATGAGATTGTGTTAATAGTTGGTAGAACAGGGATTAGGAAAGATAGCAAAAAGGCAAACTTTACTAAGAGCTACAAAGGATAGAAAATTGTGGAGAGCCATGATCTCCCATGAACTGAAAGGATACAGCACATAGAATAATAATGATGATGATGATGATGATGATGATGAGATTGTGTTACTGACAGGCAGAACAAGGATTAGGGGTGATAGCAAAAAGATGAAATTTTCTAAGAGCTATAAAGAACAGAAAATTGTGGAGAGCCATGATTGCCCACAGCCTGAAGGGACACAGCACATAGAAGAAGTGTGTTTAAGTGAATCACATGCAGGTGGCTCAACAGTTAAAGTGCAGAAAAGGGAATCAACAAGAAGAGTTCAAATTTCAGCTGAGACAATTTATATTCACATCTCCCCCGACAACTATGAATAAAATAACAAGACAGACTGGGCTCTTTTGCTTTCATTGACAAGCGGTCTAAGAAAAGGACAACTCTATATTCAAACTGATAAATGTTTCTCACAACAAAGAAGAGAGTGTTGACACACTGGATAACATGTAATCACCTATATATCAGTGAAGACTGGACAATTTCCTCACAAATGAAGAAGACTTGAAGTGATAAAGATATGGTTCTACAGATGAATGATGAGAATGCCATGGACAGAACAAGTTCATTCAATACAAGGCTCGAGAGCCACTCAAGTAGAAGGTTACTGAATAAATAATTCAAATGAATTATTGAATAGTGTGATGTAAATGTAACAGGTGAAAGGAAGTGAAGTTTATGAAGATAAGCAGGATAGATGACAACTGACCATGATTTGAAGAGGTGAAGATTTTAGTGTTCAGGGAAGCATCCATGTGGGAGTCTATTCCACAAAGTAGCAATTCTTGGAAATAAAGTTGAGTGGAACATGCTTTTTACAATTGGAATACAGAGGAGATGTGGGTGAGATTCACTGTCGTGGAGTGGGTAGTGTATGACAATCCTAGCTATAAAGGTCTGAACTGGTGGAACTAAAGAACGGAGCACTCATCTGAATATTTGCCATGAAAATAGCTATAAAGTAGGGATAAGCTTGCAACTTTGCATCTGTGGGGAAACAGATTGTAGAGAGGAAAATAAGATATCCCCTAAAAGACTACATAAACAATTTTGAACTCAATCATGGTTAGAAATTGAGGATTGAGCCTCTCAAGCTCAGACATGACAGAAATCGTCCACTTTTGGTCTGATCAGACCCTTGTAAAGATAAAGCATGACAAAAGGTGTATGGTGCTTCCTGGAGCAATGGAGTGAATTAAAACAGTTCCAGCCCACGTGTAGCAGCAATCCTCCATTTTTGGTCTAATCTGATTCTTGTAAAGATAAAGCACAAGAGAAGGAATTGGTTACTTTCTGTAAGCAATAAAAAGTTTTTAAGGAAAACAGAAACTATAAGGAAACTGATACTTAGGCTTATAAAGAGACATGTAAGGAGGAAAGAGGGCTTAGAGAATTTAACACTCACAGTAAATTTTGAAGGCAAGAGAAGCAGAGGGAAACAGCAGGTTTCTTACTTAATGAGTTTGTGTGTTGGCAAAATTCTAGGTTTCATTGAAGTAGCATAATGTTCAGAGTAGAAATAAACTTTAGCAAATACTGGCATGTTAAATAAGGAGGTGCTCACAAAAGATAGAGAAGAATTGTGTCTGTCTAATTATAAAAATCCAATTTTTTTTGTTATTACAATATAAATGGCACATTGCAGTACAATTTTTGTCAGGGCAATACCATTAGCACATTCTAACTTGGAAGAATAAAGTGATTTCCGGTTTGAATGGACAACCAATTTCTAAATAATTTTTAATTAATCAAGTATAAATAGGCACAAAGAAAATATCTGTCCAAGAGAGATAACTCCAGATCTGTTAATTGCTAATTACATTCATTTTCCCCAAAAAAAAAATAACTCAGAAAGAATACTGACCTGTCTGCATTATTACTACCAGCCATAGTGGCATAACATTGATGATACTTTAATAATAAAGAATAATATTAATAAAGCAGGAGGAAATTAGCATTTGCAAATAATTGTAATGTAAATTTTATAAATATGGAGTGTCTTGACATTGAGTGATTACCAGTGAAAGTGAAATTTAAGCAAGACTTTATTAATGATAAAATGAAGCATAAGTCCATTTTGCATGCTGGACTTTATCATAGGAGAAAATAAGCAGAGCAGGTGAATGGAACAGTGTTGTTTACATTATGTACAGACAGCATAATTTCCTCATCTTTGTTGTTAGTATCACAATATTTTGGTCATTGTGCTTTATGGCCTTCTTCAGGTATCTGTTGAGCTAGGTAACTTAGGAGCATTTCAAACTGAACCCTTTATTTAATCTACAGCCATAGACTATTCTTGTTCTGGCCTCCATGCCTAGGGATATCTTTTCTTCTTTTTTAGTATTTCTCAGTTATTGCTAGGCCTGTTTCAACTGGGTGAGTCTGTACTACCCAGCTCATGGATTGAACTTACAATGACATAGATTAAATAAATATTTAGTTAAAAATTCCTTGATGTATATACAGATTGACAGTTACCTATAAATGGTCAGAAATTTAGACAAAAAACGAAGAGTGTTTCCTTTTGATTTTCTGTGACGAGATGTTATCATTGACACTCTTTACATTCAGACTATTGCTCATATCTTTCGGACATTGTGCTCTCTTGCCTTTATCAGGTGTCTATGGGAGGAGTACTGGAAACAGTATGAACAATAACTAAGCAGTAGTAAAAAATCAGAACTAGCCATGATAGAATGAGAACAGTCTAACTCCAAAATCGAGAACAACAGTCTGAATATAAATAGTGTCAATAAAGAAGAATGTTATTTGAATTTTAATAATGCAGTAATTGATTTTAATTGGTGCCAAAGAATTATAAGCACATTTACTATTCAGAGCTTGGCAGTGATGCCATTGACCCTACCTCTTTCTTCTTTGTTTCTGGTGGGACTGAACTCCACTCACAAGGCACCTGCCGATGATTATAAAGCTGGATTGTAATCATTTTGCATTCACCACACTTGACGTCACCAAATTCTAACAAATTGTCCATGACCATCATGTCAGGCATGGTCACTTTGGCAGAGAGACGAACCACGACTTGAGGACCATTCACGATCTGCAATAAAGAATAGAAACAATGATGGTGAAAGTCGATTTACAAAGTCTGTAGATTTATGTCTCTATCAGTGGGATTTATTTTTCATATAGCTGAGGAATAAATTCCCGTAGAACCCATAAAAATGATGGTATATAAAAAGATCTTTGTTTTTTTTTTCTCTAATTTGAGAAAAGGGAGATAAATATTGGTTATGAGCTGTTAATTAACATGTGATGTGATAATAATTCTACAAACTGTAAGGGATTCTAATTACATTTAATTGTTCTTGAAAGAAATATAGTATATGAAAAATTAAAAGTAAAAATATTTCAAATCGTAGTTAAATAAAAAGTATTCTTACCTAAACACCCCCCATAAATCTTTAAATATATGAAGGAAAAAAATGCCGTAAGAATTTTAGCCGTTAACAATAAAATTTAAAAATAATCCAGATGACACACTTTTAACGGATGTTAGATTTCATTGAAAAATACATCCCTACCCACTACCAAAACGTAGCAATAACTGATACATTAAAATATAGACATATTGAACACCCAGACACCCCTAGTCTAGCAAAATGAATTTATATGTAACCTTGGAAACATGAATTATGTTTTAGCTGTGTATTTAAAACCCAGTAATTTTAAAAGTTACTCCAAAATTCGCTTGAGGATGAAATGGAACTAATGTCTTTAATTTAATTACAAAATTAAATTCGGGGCTTTTAGCTTCCATTTTTGAAACGTGGTTAGAACTGTGTAGCGAAAAAAACCTTATTTTAAATCAATTAATTTATAATATTAATGCTCTGTAAATTTACATTGAGCACTATTTTGTAAAAATAAAAATATCTATAAGAACACCGGATTATATATCTTACTGTTCTTTCTTTTTATTTATATATATATATATATATATATATATATATATTTCAATTAAAGGTGCAAATTATAATTTATAAATTCATGAATCATTCATACAAAAAACAAATATAGAGGTTAATGATTTAAATGGCGAAAATACATCTTCGCAAACAATATAAATAAGATACATCAACCCCAAACCTGTATATGAATGATATGATCCCTGTTCATAAATTCCAGTTGCATAAGGTCTTTTAATTTTTACAAGCTTTCATCTGTTCCTACAGACATCCTCAGGTATGGAAATAGATTTTGTTCTTGTTATAAACATAAAAAAAATGTCTTAAAATATATGTATATATATTATTTGAAATGGACAATTACTTTAATATATTTTTTGTTCATACATATTATTTTTGTAGATACAAATTTTTAAGTAAATGCTCTGTTTATAATAAACAGTATTAACAACATTTATCGGCCTGAATGTCTGAAAAATCTCAAAGAAAATGTGTGTTCTCCAACAGGAATAGAATCTGTATTCTACTGTCATATAGACTGACCCTGTCTTTTTTCGATCAAAATCAGTGAGTCTACTGTGATTCCTCAGCCTCTGCTGCCCCACTGTTGTTCTTTCTCACTCATTCTCATTGAGTGGCTGAAGCACAGAAATTTACATAAGCCACAAATTTGTCTTGCAAATCCTCAAAGCTATGTGATTAGATTTTGCTTAAATTGTAGGATATGCATGGATCATGTTTTCTTCAGGGTATCTTGCACACCAGACACATACGACAAGCACATTTTGTTCCCGAAGATAAGCTGTTTTCTCTTCTACAAGTTTCCAGCCTATTATTTCTCCATTGAATTGTTAGGGCCAGGTCAAAGAAGAGATCATCTGCAAGACTCTGATCATCTTGGTTTTTGGAAGTGCATCCATAAACAAAGTATGACCACACTTCTCTGGTTGCCTATTGGGGTGCAGTGGGTTAGACAGTGAAGACATCAGTTATTAAAACATTATTCTAAAACCAAATACAATGGAACATTGGTTCATGAATCCATCTCATCACAAACAAATTGATTCACAAGCAAATTTTCCAAACAAAAAAATGTCTCAGGTAATGAATGGTGTCTCAAGTGACAAACATGCAATCCAGCAACAACAACATTGAACACAACCAGTTGGGAAGTATCATTGAGAGAGAGCATCAGTTGCAGTGTAGCTTTTGCTCCATATGCATCCCTGCTGAAACTAACTGTGTCTTCTCTTGAATTTTATTATGATATTTTGTTTGTTTTCTTATAAATTATTAAAATGGGCACCTGAGGAGCAGAAAAGTATAATGATAGGAGCAAAGTGAGAAGAAAAATGACAAGAATCGTGATAGAGGTGAAGAAATCTTAACCAAACATGAAAACAGTGTTTGTTTTTCTGGTCTTGCTACTCAGCTTAGTATGGCAAAATTGATGATCTGTACTATTTTCAAAAATAAAGACACAATCAAGAGAAGGGATAGTTCTTACTAAGCAAAGATCATAGATGATTGGGGAAGTGAAGAAATTGTTGATGATTTGGAGCTTATCTTTTTTATGTTAGAAGCAATCATCTGCTCACATTGATTCCTATGGGGAAAACGGTTTCGGTTTATGAACATTTCAAGTCACAAACGGCCTTCAGGAATGATTTCAATTTGTGAATCGAGGTTCCACTGCATGTTGAAAATGGGAAAACTTTTAGCTTCACACTAAAAAAAATACTCCCAAAATTAAATATTTTATATAATGAAGAAACTAACACTGACTCAAATATTGAGAATTATATGATGGCTTTATATCAGAAGTTTGGTCACCAGAAATTTTTTCTCCTCAGAATCCATCTTGCACATGTACAAATCTACCATTTGTCTGTGCATTGAATACTGTTGCCATAACTGGTCTGGTGCACCTGCAGTACATCTCAAAATTCTTGTCCAAATCCAAAGAAGGATCTGTAATGTAATCAATCTTGATCAGGCATCTAAACTTCAGTCACATTATCAACAACTTGATATGGCTTCTCACTGCCTTTTCTACAAATATTTTCATGGTAACTGCTCTGAAAAGCATTTTTCCCTGGTTCCCTGACTACATGAATTTAAGTGTGCTACTAGACTGGCATCTAAGTCCCACCTTTTTACTGTTGAAACACTGCTAAATGCAACTGCCACTTCTACTGCAACAGTTTCTTTTCTCACACATTCCACCTGTGGAACTCACATTCACTTGCTTCCTTGATAACTACAATTTTCAAAAATTTAAATGAAATATCAATCACTATCTTCTGTCTTCTTGAATCCTGTTCCTTTTTTGTCCTTTCCTCAATCCTCCCTATTCTTAGTCTTCTCTTTCATTTTCATTCCTTGTAACACCCTGTGTAGTAGTAGTAGTAGCATTACTGCTTTGCTTCAGGTGAAAGGATTAAAAAAAGAAGAAAAAAGAATACAGAACTGGGGAAAAATAATGAATTTTATTTGTGACAATCAAGACTTAAAATTTAGTTTAAAAAAATAAATTGATTTCAGGAGATTACTATAAAAACATATGTTAATAAGAACAAACATCATAATATATGAATTTGATAAACAATAAAAAAATAAAAATAAATGATCATCACAAGAGAAATGAGATTATATAAGATCCCTTGAATTATTTACAGACAGACAAATTTCTTTTCTTTGTTGTTGTCAGCAAGTTTCAGCCATTGCATCCTCTGGCTTCCTTCAGGTGTCTGTCACTGGAGAATCACACATCTGAAGGAATACCAGACTATGACAGCCTCCTCAGTAAGCCTAGCATAGATATAAATACCATATGGGAGCCAAGAATAAAGAAAGAGAAATTATAGCAGAGATAGCCAAGTTGATAGCAAAAGGTTTCAGCTACAGCAAGAAAGAGAAGCAGCAATGGATAGGAATCAAGCTTGTCAGCAAGGGGTTTTCAGCTGCAGCAACAGCAGAAGAGGCAATAAGAACATTAGCCTTTATGGCTCCAAGTTCTAACCTCAGGATTGTCTTGTAGAACAATAGCCTTGAAGATTAAAGTATTATCATTTGGCAGCATGCTAATTGTGAGTTCAATCCCTTGGTTGTGTAGTACACTTTCAAACTCAGTGGAAACAGGACTAGAAATAACTGAGCTGGCTAAAATAGAACAAGATACACTAAGATCTGTACATAAAATGATAACAATTTGACCAAATAGATTAAGTAAAGGTTTTAGTTCAAAATTCCTAAAACGTTACTAGTATCAACAGTCACTTAAACAAGGCCAAGGTGTTGTGATAATAATGACAAAGATGAAGATATTAGTTTGAATGTAAATAATGTAATTAATGATGACTCTTCATCATAGAAATTCAGAGAGAATAAAAAAGATGTAATCATATGTTGTATCCTTAAAGAGGTTACAAATAGATAAAGGTGGTACTCGAGTGAAAGGAACAGCAACACAGGCATAGATGAAAGAAAGAGAGGTTTATTGTAAAAGAGAATACACTAGTGAAAGACAGGGAATCAATTAGCAGGCTAGTAATTCCCGAAGAAAGGTTATTTACCTCACCACCCTGCGAGGCAGGATATGGCACAAGGCCTTTTTTAATGCAGGGTAAAACCGAGTCCGTGGGCTTGACCAAAAATTCCCTGTAGACCCCATAAAAAACGGGATCGGATAGCTGTCTACCTCCCCAAACAAGACTTTGCCCTTCAGTATAGCCTCATCTGGGTTCCTCTCCATCCGAAGGGAGAGAGTTTGAATAGGTTAGCTGGAGACGAATCTCCAACTAATTCCCAAAGCAAGTCCCCAGATATATCCTGTGCTAACTATATATATCTACTGATATAGTCAGACCACATAAGTGATAGCGGGTGGGGGACATTCCATTACAACATCATAAATTCTTTGCTAACAGTTTCTTGCATTTTTTGTTTGTGGAACTCTCTTTTGGTTTCCTGCTTTTCAGTTAACTTTGATCTTCAAAAATTCTTATCTACAGTCTTACTCTTCTATTGTTCTCATTCCTTAATAATGTTTCTCTTTTTTTCTTCTTTTTTCACACTCAATAACCCCTTGTGTCTTAGTGGCCTCGCCACCTTGCTTGGGGTGATAGGATTAAAAAAAACAAAACAAAAAAAAAAATTCTCAACAATGTTTTTAAAGAAATCTTTTTTCAGAAAACAAAAAAACAAACAAAAAAACATTCTGGAACTTACATTAATGAGAATCATTGTTTCAACAGGGCCGAGAAGAAGGTCTGCTCCTCGAGGATTGAAAGTCACTTTAAATGTGGCGGTTTCCTGCGGAGGAAGTTGCTTGACATGGCCAAGGTCAACCTTAAAACCCCATGCGGCAAGATGACTGTGCTCTATCTTAAAAGAAAGAGGCTGGCATCCAGAATTAGTGATGCAAACTTTCTGTGTACGGATGACGCCCAACACAACAAAACCAAAATCAAGTTCATATGAAGGCAGTCGCGGCCTGGGGGGAAAAAACAGTAGCAGAGTCGTAAGATAATATATAGTTGATAGAAACTTGAAAAAGTAAAGTTTATAAATGGCCTTGAGGATGAAATGAATATAAATTATGCCTCAATATCTGTATTTCTGAGATGAGGTATTGTAGTTATTTACACTAGATTGTTCAGACTGTTGTCCTCATCTTTGTTACCATATTCATGACATTTTGGCTGTTGTATGCTCCAGCCTTCTTCAGGTGATTGGAATTTCAAACCAAACACTTAATTTCGTCCACCTGAGTAGATTGTTCTAGTTCCACGTGCCATGCCTCTTCCAGATATCTCAGCATCAGTTACTTCCCTTTAACTCAACTCTCCAAGTTTTTGCTCATCTCTGCTCTGGCCAGGTATTGAACTCACTACTCTTTGGGTGAAGTCACTGGATTACTTCAACCAATGTTTTTATTCACTAGGCCCACTGTGAGTTCAACAAAGATGAGGACAACAGTTGGAACAATGTAAATAGTGTAAATTACATCTCGATGAATTTTTGAGTTCAAATTACAATTCAGCTGAAGATAAATGCACACATATGGGCATACATGAATATATATACGCACACACACACAGTCACACACACAAATGTGCATGTCTTAACATACCTTCACCTCCAATGATTTTTCTACTGACACTTTTCAGTCAAGAATAGAAAAATGAGGATTACCAAGAGATTAAATAGTAATGGAAAGCATGTATTAGTCAGAACAGTCTGCAGAGGACAATTTGAATATGAAAAGAGAAAACATAATTAATAATAGTTAAAATACTCTGCCTGTTTTAGTCTTGTTGCCTGGCTGTGCTGGCCCCTTTTGAGAAGAAAATTATCATTTACTAGAAATAAATGACTATATAAATGTTGATAATGACTTCTCATTTTGTTCTTGATCTGATACACTGCAATACAGACTAAACTAAACACCCCCCGCAACACAGTTCTTTTTTGTGTGTTGTGTCCTCTCAGGATGTAGGTGATCATGGCTCTCCACAATGTCCTGTCCTTTGCAGCTCATAAGAGATTTGGTGTTTTTGTTATTTCTCCAAACCCTGTTCCACCATCCATTTATTCAAGCTAAGTATGTTATTCATTGTTTTTCTGTCTTTCATGTGTTCAATCTGTCCTGTGAGTATCAAATTTTCCACATCATCCTTCATTATGTGCCTCAGAAATTCAACTGCCTGTTCCTGATATCATATATAATTTTTCTTTTTGTTTCCATTTCTCTAAAACTTCATCGTTGCTCACATGTTCAGTCCATGGTATCCTCAGCATCCTTCTGTAAAACCACATTTCTGTTGCTTCAAGTCTCTTCTCTATCTTTGAGATTGTCCAGCACTCACTGCCACATAGGAGGACAGATATCATGTAACAGTTTATTAGACTTTTCCTTGTTTCTAGCAAAGTTTTTCTATTTCTTATTACTCTACTTAGCTTTTGGAAGGCTTCTTTGTCTATCCTAATGCCCCTTCAGATTTCAGTGTCACATGTTCACAATAACAGAAGTATTAACAGTCTAATAAATATTATTGCTCAGGAAATCTTTAATTTTAAAACAAGATTTTAGATTTCCATTTTTTGTTTTTCATCATTTCACCCCAAACAAGGAAATAAAGCCACTATGGTGCAAGGGGTTACTGAGAATATAAGAAAAAGAAACACATTATTAAGGAGTGAGAACAATAAAAGACAGGAATTAAGAAGACAGAAGAAAAAGATTGACATTGCATTTAATTTTTTCAAGATCAATGTTGACTGGAAAGCAAGAAGTTGGAAGAGAGTTCCAAAAGTGAAAGGTGTGATAGAAGAAAAGGTCAGCATAGGTTACATATAGCCATTTCAACTGTAAAATGATGCGACCTTGCCACCAATCTAATACTATGTGTTTAAATTTGTAAAGCCAATGTACCAAAGAATAATTGTAAATCAGAATAAATATCATGAAAATATTCATAGATAACAAACAGGTAAGCTACATTGCAGCAATAAAGAGATGAAAAAAAACTGAGATGCCCAGTAAGGAATAATAATATTTAAGATTCTTTGGATTTTATCAGGATTCTCTAAATATATAGCAGAAGCACCAGACCATATATGGCAGAAATATTCAATGCTTGAATGAATGGTAAGACTTATAAATGTGTAAGATAGATTGTGGTAAGAAAGACTGTCTCAAATGACACAGTGAACCAATTTTCTTAGATGCAGACTTAGTAATTGATTCAATATAATCTTTCCACTTGATTTCAGCAGAAAAAATCTGCCTGAGAAAATGCAAATGAGTCGCTCTCTTGTAATTTAGTATCATTTCACTATATCCATCTTCAAGATGTAACAAAACTTGTCCTCTCTGATGTTCTACAACTAGGTTTATCAAGGGTTTTAGGCCTTCCCATATCAGACCTCCTCATTCAGTTACTCAAACCTTTGTTGATCAGGTGATGGTCTGCATCAGGTACCACAATCCTCCCATAGTCAGAGATAGAAGGATATATGTAAATATACAAAAAGATTCTCAGCTAACTTTCAACCAACTGCTCAATGACATTGTGTCTCCATTCTTGTTCATGCCTGTATAATAAAAAACAGGAAAAGCCCCCTCCCCCACCTGATGGAAAGAAATGCTGTGATGAGAAATTAAGACTCAAACCCTGTTTCCAATATATTCAGGGGGTTTTATTTCATGGTCTGAATGGGTAGGTAAGTGACACTTGGAACAACTTCTGCCTTTGACCCTCCCACCTACTAGCTTTTCCCTTTGACCCTTCCTCCTACCAGCTCTCTACCCATCCCCAGATCATAACGCACAGCTGGCCACTTGAACAGTTGGCATCAGTACTTCTCAGGAGACAGTTGGTCCCTTGTCAAAGGCAGACCAGAACTTACTACATCCCAAATGTAACCATTAATCTAGACCTGGGGCTGGAAATTCACAAGGTCTGGTTTTGGTGTCACTTGACCTCGGAAGTTTTCATTTATTAAATTATATTTTTTTTTCTCTTTCAGTCTAGTGCGTGCTGTTTAGAAGACTCAACATCTGATTATAGCCTGGAGGTGTACTCAGTGCTGACTATGGCTAATTCCAATTATCACTTGAAAGTGTTGGAATCATTGTACATTGAGTTATCTCTCTGTAAGCAGAAGAAATGGTTAGAGGTGCCTTAAAGGCAATTCACCTTTAATGTTATACTTTCTTGCATATAACATTTGTCTGGGGATGTGTAGATTTTTTTCTCAATTTTTGCTCTAATGAGAGAGAACCATTAAATCTGTTTAACTCTTTTTTACTCATTATTGTATTTCGGTATTACCATTCTACAGTAATATATATTTTTTTGTTACTGCTCTTTTTTGTTATAAATTGCTTTTTAATATGTATATGCAATAATATATTGTGGTGTGTAACTCAACAATTCAACTGATGATAGCAGGTAGGCACAAAGAAAACCGGTGTCGCACGTCCAACCTTCTCACACGGGCAAAACCCTCTCATTTGAAACAGCAGAAACGAGCCTGCTTTTATACAGCTGCGGACCGACCACGATTTGCATGCGAATCACGAGGCAAACGAGATTTCACGTTAACTGACCGAGACCGCTCGGCATAAAACGCGGGCGCCGCCATTTTGGTTTTCTTTTTTACAGTTGAAAGGACCAGAATTTACATACTGCGCAGATTCGAACGCGTTTCCGAGGTAGGCCATTTTCACAATTTTCCCCACATATATATATATATGTAATAATATATAATAATAATGATAATAATATCTTTTTGTAAGCCTGTCTGCTAGGGTGGCTAGCCAATCCTTGTTTCAAAAATATTTCAATATTTGATTAAAAAAGAACTTTTATAGAGGCAGAATCAAGTAATTCAGATAGAAGGGGGGGGTTGTTGAGAAACCTCACATTGTTTCTTTAACTCTCAATAACTTCTTGTGTCTTAGTGGAGTTATCATCTTGACTGGTGTGAAATGATTTTAAAAAAAAGTGTCACCTTCCTAACCGCAGAGCATGTTGGGTGAATACATGAATAAAGAACTCATTATATTTGAAACTGGATTTATGTTTTCCTATTTTGTGTGGTGTTATTTCACCTTCATTCTCTTCTTGAACGTACATTGAGCCTTTTGAGGTTTTTTTTTTTAACACTGATGCAAATGAGAAATGAAACACATCACAGGCTGAAGCTGTTTAATCAGTGAAAAACTGACAGAGAGTCACAGTCAGAAGTTGACACAATCATTAAAACCATTTGAATTATCCTCAGCACAAGAGAAAACTTTTTAAAGTAATTTAAACAAAAAAATTCATAGTTATTTAATTAATTCAATAAAGCCTTCAACAATACCACTGGAGAGTGGGAGTCTAGGGCAATGAACAGAGCTGAGTGACAGGAAATCTGTCACAGTGGCCTGGAACATCTCAAGAGACATCAGATTGAGGAAAAAAATGACTAATGTTGATGTTAGCACACAGCATCCACCAGAGACCATCACATGGAAATGACTCTTAATTTTTAGAATGCTATCATCATAATGAGCATTGCATTAATCTGATAAGCCACTGCAAAAATAATCATTCACATTTTCAATTCTAGTCTGGGAAGATCCATCAGACCCAAATATATCAGTCCATTATCAATCAAATAGTTTAGATCCTTTAATCATTGTAAAGAACCATTTTTGCCTTCCATCATCATGGCTGATGCTAACCTCCAGAAGAGCAAATCATTCTGCCTTCTTGGTCTTGCATTTTTCAACTGACATGAATTGGAGTGATTATATTGCTTCTGCTACTAAGAAGTTTGGTTCACTATAATATGCCAGACAATTTTTCTTGTCAGAATCCATATTGCATATTTATAAATCTACCATTTGTCCGTACATTGAATATTGCTGCCATATCTGGTCTGGTGTCCTGGCTATATAACTTGAGATCTTCAACAAAATCTAAAGAAGGGTCTGTAATGTTATTGGTCTTCACCTGGCATCTTGGTTTCAGTCACTTTTCTACCACCGTAACATAGCTTCCACGTGTCTTTTCTATAAATATTTTTATTACATTTGTTCTGACAAGCTTTACTCCTTGGTACCTTGACTGCATAGAATAGCAACTAGGTTATCATTTTACTGTTCAAATAGGTAGATGTAATTGTGAGATTTTTATCTGATAGTTTCTTTTCATACACTTTTCACCTGTGGAACACTCTTCCAATTTCTTGCTTCCCTGCCACCTACAATCTTCAAAAATTTAAATGCAATGTCAATTGTCATCTTCTGTCTTCCTGAATCTTGTTCTTTTATTGTCTTTTCTAAAGTCTTCCACTCTCAGTAACCCCTTGTATCTTAGTAATATTATCTCCTTGCATGCAGTGAAATGATTTAAAAAAAAAAAGTTAAGCAGAGTCACATTTTACCTTGCTTTCCATCTTTTAACAGAATTCTTTCGTGATCGCATCGTGCCAAGGGGAGACATCGAAGAAGAAGAATGATCTTGAAGGGTGTTCGGCTTTTCCAAGTCAGCTGAGTACAAACATTCATTCTCTCTATTTGTTGCATACAACATAACAGCAATTCGGTCAATTTCCTTCTTCAGGTCTTCCGGGCAAATAACAATTTCTGAAGGAACCTAAAAGAAATGCATAAGCAAAAGATTTCTTATAACACATATGCATAATATGTTTCTTTGCTGTTTAAAATCATTTGGTCAAATATTCAATAAACATGTCTGTCTTAACGAAAACACACAAAGCAAATCATATAATTGGAAAACAATAAAAAACAGAACTGAATAAAAAACAAAATATCTATGTTAATATGATGTTTGTATTATATTATTTGTTTTGTCAACTGTTCTGGGTATGATAATAAACTACATCCGGCAGCTAGTCCTCTGATCAGGAGGTTTTTGAGGAGCATGCAATCACCTCTTCATTGCTACTGTTCTCAGATCCACACTGACTTGGGATGATAGCACCTGTTAGGGAACCCTGCTATGGGCAAATAATGAACCCCTAAACTGGGGTCAAAACATCATGGAAGTATAAAAATAGATTTTATAGTAAAAATACAAGCTATACATTTTTGAAAAAAAAAATACCAGCAATACATTTAAAGGATAAAAAATATATTACCAGTAATACATTTGACACTTGATAAAAAACCTCTTCACAAAAATATGTCAATGAAACCTTATCTACAAACTGATTTCTTACAAAGAATACATATTCTATTCATACAAACCTATCCTAAAAATCTTGTCAGCATTAAATAACCCATTGAGGTGTTGATATGCCATAAAACAAAATAAAATTAAACCTATTTTGTCAAACCACTATTACTCTAATAATTGCACAACATGATCTTTGTTTTGTTGCAATTATTTACTGTATTTATTTCTATTCAGGATGTGAAAGTGATACAAGGGATAGTGGCTTGGAATGAGACATTGTGGAGACAAGTTTGAATTCCAGGTGGGTTTCTTACATATGCTAATGCACAAATACCCTTAGGAAAGGTATGAAGCCATCTCCTCTCCCCAGTTATGGGTTAAATAGTTGGACTTGTATCTGGAAAAATCACTGTTATTTACAAAAATTACAATATTCACTTGCAAAAAAAAAATATTATTCAAAATAAAATATGTTTCAGCATTAAATAGCCCACAAAAAGTCGATTAAGTCATAAAAAACAAATCAATCAATCAATTAAACAACAACAAAAATATACTAACCTGAGAAGCCTCTATATCTTTCTTAAAAAATTCTTCTTTCATAGACTCGGGAACATGATCAAAGGATTTTGAAAGTTTCTTTTGAGCCATTTCCATCACTTTGTTATAGGTTCCATCTCCAGTGTCAAAGCGTGGCAGATCCAAAGTCAAGTAAGGGAAAGTTCCAACACCAAGAATTTTAATCACTTCTGGCTTGAAGTGAGTAATCTGAATGCTAAAATTGGAAGTGAACTCTTCAGGAATGCCAGGAAGGTACTTCACGGTCAATATTTTTTTCTTGCCTGCTTCAATATGACCCTGGAATTACCAAGACAAAGAAAAATAAAACATTGTATTTAAAATTGTCTCTAACTCTAAGTGTCTTTTCATTATTTCCTTTTAGTGATTATTTTCTTCATTGTATTAATGATTTTCATAATCACTTATCAAATTCAAACCCAGTCTTTCTGAACAGGAAAAGAGATTAAGCCATTGTTTCCTGTTTAGGATTAAGCTTCCGATTCCTTCTAAAGCCTTTTCAGTCTCTTTCACTTGCATTTTGGTGGCATTATCATCACCTTGATTTGGATGCTGCCTCTTACTTTATAACCTTTTACTTTGAGTGGCTCTTGGGTCTTGTACAGGGTAAACATCGTTGTAAAAAAAAAAAGAAGAAAAGTCAAATACCTTCAGACTATTAAAATAAGTAGCATCCAATTATAGTTCTGTTTGTTACTCCCTTAGTTCCTTAGCAATGTACATATGTTACACTCTGCTAATACCTCTTAACTAGTGGACTATTCAGTTTTGATTGCGTGGAACGATGGAAAAAACATATCAGAGATACTACTTAGTTTTAGCAAGAAAAATGAAAGAAAAAAATAAAGTTATACCCTGCTAATACCTCATAAATAATGATCTATTCCATTCTATATTGATCATGTAGAAAGATGGAAAAGACATCAGAAATTCTACTGGGTTTCAGTGAGAAAAAGAAAGAAAGTTATACCCTGTCAATACCTCATAAATAATGCTCTGTTCCATTTTGATTGTGTCGTAAGATGAAAAAGACATATCAGTGATGTTATTTGGTTTCACTGAGAAAATGAAAGAAAGAAAGGGAAAATAGAAGAGGCAATGACACTCATGTGTTTAACACCTGTTTCAATGAAATGGAAAAAGTTGTCAATTTTAAATCTTTTTATTTGTACCCCTTTACCTCTTAAAATAATGACCAGCATTCATATTTATAATTATTACAACATTTTGTTAAAGTTGTTAAGCTCAAATATTTAATGATGCGATAGGTGAATTTCTATGGATATTTTATTGTCATAAAACTTGAGCTAATTCAATCATTAACTTAAAAATTAAGATTCATTTATTTCAAACATTCACAGGCTGATAGAAGTCCTACAGACAGTTTAATAAATAAAAATGAAATTTTTGAAGATTGTAGTTATGATGGAAGCAAAGGAACAGAAAAAAATTAAATCTAAATTTTAAAGGTCTGTTAGTTAAGGAAATGTTTTAATCACTTGTTACATCAATTTTAAGAGCACTCTTGTTCAGTTAGCTAAGGAAATCAAACTCCCATGATTATACTCTACACCAGTGGTTCCCAAATAGTGCTACATTATTATGGCTTACTTATAACTGAATGCATGAATCCCAGTATAAATAGTTATAAATGATAATTGACCAATTTTATCATTGTGATATTTTTGCATTATATCAAGATTAAGAATATAGTAACTAGGGTCTGCAAATTGGAGGAGACAGTTATCAATGATAATGTTCGGACTTTGAATCTGAGGTTATCTCCCTGTAACCCTCTCTTGCTCTGTTTTTTAATTTATTTTTAAATCTACTTTTTATCAGGTAAAATTTAGTGAGATGCTAGCAACTTTTAATTCTGAAAATGCGGCCCAGAGAAAAAAAAAAGTCTGAGAAGCACTGCTCTACATTTTGTACAAATGCCTTTAGAGATTCCTAAGACATATTCTAAAGAAGATATTTTTCTTAAATAGATATTTACATGATAAAAATAAAGTCAGAATTTTAAAAAAAGATACAAGTATAACCCAATCAATATGCAGAGCCAGTACAGATGGTATTTTATTACATAATACTATAATCATATAGTCTCATCATTTTACTGTTGAACTAGCAAGATGTAACAATAAGTTCTATTCTAATAGTTTCTTTTCTCGCACTTCTCACCTGTGGAACTCTCTTCTGATTTCTTGCTTCCCAGCCATCTACAATCCTCAAAAATTTAAATACAATGCCACTCGCCATATTCTGTCTTCTTGAACCCTGCTTTTTTATTGTACTTTCTCCTCACTATTCTTCTTCTCTTTCAGTAAACACTTGCGTCTTAGTGGCATTATCATCTTGGTGAAATAAAAAAGAAAAAGATACAAACCTAGCTGCATACAATGCACAAACTTTCACTTGATAAATGGAAATTCAATAGAAAACCGAGATATGCAAGTACCAACTTAAAAATGGTAAGAATTAGATTTAGATTTAGATATAGGTTATTTTAACCAGTACAGTAACCCCACAGATCATTTCACACCAAATCAAGTAGTTTTAAGATTTGTTTTTTTATTTTGTGTCTATTTTTCATTTAAATATTTTTATAAGTTGTTATTATATAAGGATGGGGATGTAATTCAGTTTTAGCTGGGTGTTTATTCAGTTTATCTTTTTATATTTGGGATAGAGTTTTGTTACTTTTAAGAATTCTAGAAAGTCTTTGGGTTCGACACTCTCAAAGTGGGCCCTAAGGTTGGGTACATTATAGAAGTATTTTCACGTAGGTGCCAGTTTTTTGCAGTTAATTAAAAAATGTTTGACAGTGAGTATTACTTGGCAGTTTGGGCATTTTGGAAGGTTTTTATTTTTTAGGAGTAAGAAGTGGGTTGTGTGGGTGTATCCGATTAAGAATATGATATTTAAAGCCATTGAAGCTGCAAATGTGCCTAAAATATCATAATGCTATATATTGGAGCATTTAGGAACACTGAACTTGAATCACCATAATAAACACATCAACTGAGCCAAACAATCTATGAAAACTGGATTTTCAGAAAGTGCTCTTCATGAACTAAAGCTGGGTTGTACTGAATGACCCTAACATTTAGCAAAATGAGTGTTGCCCAAAGGAGGAACCTAAACTAGTTTAGTTGAGGTGTCAGCAATGAGTTGAATCTCATGAGGTTTCAAATGGGAATCAGTGGTTAGGAGTTGGTTGGCCTGTGGAAAGTGACAATAGCATTCAAATGACCTCTTCTGCCTATATTGAATTCCTAAAGGTCAAACTTCAGACAGAGCTGAAGAGGAAGACAGTAACATTCAAATGAAATATCATTTTCATGTATGGCAATGCTCCAGTTGATGTTACTGGTGCTGGCCAACATGTTTCTTGGAGCTAAACCCTATCAAGATCCTTTCACACATTGTCAAGAGATCCTTTGGATATATTGACAATGTGCCCTTTTGCACATTTCAGATTCAAAGGAGTCACATCCAATTGCTTTTATTTTAATTATATATTTTCATTTTACAAATTGTATATTTTATTGGTCACAAATTTCAAATTAAATTCCATTCTTTATTTATGGAATTAAAAAAATAAGCATACTCCAAATGAATGCCTTTAAAGGGGAGGTAATTCCGTATTTGATATGTCAATTGTTTTAGAAACTAAACTTGAAGATAACCCTATTACACAAAGTATTTTATTGCAAACAATACTGTTATTTACTATTTAAAAACCAGAAACCAAAACAGATAAGTTCTGCATTATAATTGTTACATAAATGTAAATAGAAAATCAGTGTTTTGTTGTGTGAGCAAACAATATGTCCTGAGAATATAGACAGACTAGATTATAAAATCTGTGACTCGGCATCGGAAAAAAATGGCAAAAATACTAAGGAAAAAGAAAATAAAACTGAGGATATAAATAAAACATTAAATGCAAAAAATGTTGAATTTTCAGTGTTGTTTGTTAGTGACAAGATATGACTCAATATAAAAGATATCACTTTCTAAAAATACAGTTTTATATACTGTTTAAGCTGACACACTTAATATAGATAATTCAACTTCAATGGCAGACAGACAACTCATTTGTGCACATTCCTAAATGCTTTTGAATGCAAGTCTTGATAGGGTTTCTATATTGACCATATATAGAAATACTAACAAAAGAGTATGCAAACAACCATAGAATAATATTATAATAAAGAAATAAATTGAAAACACCAAACATAAAAATGGCGCATTGTGTTTGGTATGATGACTCCAACCAGATGCAAACTTTCAAACAATGACCTTCTGATAAAACAGATGATACTTTGAAGCATTAAATAAATAAACTGGTCTACTCATAAACTATAAGGAAAATATTCTCTATTCTTAAATTATTTTTGTAGCTTAGCAATCATTATTGAGACTTTCATATGGATGTCATGCATGTTGCCAAACACATTTAGAAATATCTAAACTGTCAATTGTTTACAACCACTTTCAAAGATCAATAGTTAAAAATGGCTTTGAGCAAGTGAAGCCTGTGGGTCTTGGCAAAGGCTATCTTTCTTTGAACATTGTGGACTGGTGCTTCAGAATCTTATACAAAGAACTGCACCAAATAACAAAAACCACATCACTTGTGGACTTTCAACAGCAGCAAGAACTAAAATGAATAGCACATGTAACTGAAAGAGAAAATAATGAAGGCTGAGTGTCTTGGCAAAGATCATCCTTCTTTGAAACTTGTGAACTGGTGCTACAGAATCACAAAGAACTGTACCAAATAACAGAAACCACATCACTTGAGGATTACCAACAGCAGTAACAACTAAAATGGATAGCACATGTAACTCAAAGAGAAAATAATGACATAATCAAAATGCTAACTGTTATGGTAATTTACCCATGCACACGTGGACTCTGCCAACTATAAATAGGAGCAGGTATTACCTTTTGGAGAGGGAAGTTTCCAACAGTCAGCTCTGACAGTCAGACCGAACATTCTTGCTGCAACATTCTCATTTGCATATGTTTGTATTACTGTTTCTGTTAATATATTCATTTAACTCAATTCCTCTCTTTCTGTCTTTATTTCTGGCCCTAACAAGGCCAAAACATTAATGTTCAATACTACTTTAAATAAAAGGTTAGGAAGGAAACTCTTATCAATACTGGAAAGAGCAATAACAGCTACTGGACTTGTAAAACCTGTTTTCCTAAAAAAATATTTTAAGAGAAAAATTTTATAAATTTCAACTGAAAGCAGAGTACTGGTTGCTCAGTTAATGAATGCCAACAGTTTCCTTATAAGGAAATGGCTAATATTACCAATACCATTAAGCTGCAACACTTATCAGAATTGAAAAATATTGATTTTTTTTTTAGAAAGAGAGCCCTGTTTATATTGGGTTAGAAAAAGAGTCCTGTTTATATTGGGTTAGAAAGAAAGTTCCTGTAAATTTTGAATAAAAAATATATATAAAGTTGTGCAGAAAATGTGTTTCCAACCTAGTAATATCGACAGTGTAAAATTGACACTTGACTTTGTACAAAGTTCTGGATTTTCAACCAATAAAATCCCATCAGAAAGTGTGTTGGATAAACAATCATTACAAGGGCAAAAATTGCCAAAATACTTGAGGATGTAATTGTAGACCTACCACATGTTATTTCGAGAAAATTTAGAAAATAACAATAACTACCTTCACCATTTCTGCAAATTCAAGAAAAAGATTTTTGTGAGCTAGTGTGAAATTATTTTCTAACCAATGAAAATTTTGTATTCAGTAAATTCACACCTCTAGGTGAAATTAGATTTTGAATCCCTTTACGGATATAAAAAATAGAAGCCTACTGCTTCTTAGGGATCAGAACAATTTTGGAGGCCAGTTTGATCTACATGTTTGTGCACACATACAAACATACACCTACACACATGCACACAATGGAAGAGAGACAGCCAGCAGCTGCTGACTAAAGCCTTGTCTATGCACACAATAGAAGGAATTAATTAGCAACCACCTACTAAGCCTTTGTCTACAAACTCACAAACACATTAGACTGACCATCATAAAGTAAGTCTGTTCACATGTTTCACACTGCACTATGAACACTTAATTACTTTATAAAACAAACTTCCCTGCAAGGAAAATTGAACATTTTATTGTTATTGTATATTTCTGAAAAGAATATAGAAATGTTATTTCAATTGATGTTCTGCTTCTACTTTTCCTTCAGAAAAGAACCTTTTTATGTTTCATTTAAAAGATGTGGTGTTGTTAATCTTGTTAAATGTTTGGAATCCTGACACTCAGATAACAACAAAAATTTGGGTAGGCAGACCCCAACAAGCTCTTCTGTGTACAAAAATAAATTCCTTTTCCTTTTTTTCTTTTTCTTACAAAAAGTTTGGTTTGAAATAAAGAACAAGTCTATATATACATTTTTAACTAAAGAACAAAAATGACATATATTAATAAAAGATTATGACTGTTCGTTCTTCATTTAAGATAAATAATTATTCCCCAATGTTTGTGAATGTACTTCCAAAAGAATTATCACCAATAAAGTTAAAAAATTTCAGAAAATATTTTTTAAAAATGAAGATATCAATACCAAGCAAAGTTTCAAATTTCATATTTTGTAAATAAACAGCTTACATCAAATAAGTCTATAAATGTCAGGAAACAATTTGTGACTTTACTTATAATATGAATAGGATCTCCCCACCATTTACATCCATAAGTAATCAATATTTTTCCATTCTAACAAATGTCATGGCTTGAGGAAGTCTAAAGAATGTTAACCTACAAAAAGGTATTTCCCCAAAATATTTTCCCTATGATTTTTGAATGAACAAGTCCATTCTCTAAAAGCCAGGGATCAATTTGAATATGTATTGATATTGTGAACAAACACCCCAATTCTAATATAGAAGGTTTAATTAATTCTAATCTACAAAAATTATTTCCAAAAGATATTTTCCCTCTTTTTGTATGAGTACATCAGTCTATTTAAATTGTGCCTTTTTGGCTTTATTTTTTATGAGTGAACCAGTCTATTTAAGTAGTGCCCTCTTGCAAACCAGTTGAATAAATATAAGACATTTTTTTTTCATTTGCATGACTAAAGAAAGAGCCTAGTCTAAAATCTCTACTAATGAGAGTTATTGTACTTACTGAACAGGGAACTACAACAGGAGTGCCAGGAGGAATCTTGTTTATTTCGTCACTTTCGCAGTCGATGGTGTTAAAGTCAAATCCAACAAGACTTGTGTTGGCTAATGTTATCACTGCCTCAGCCACTTGGTCATATCGCTATTCAAGATGAAAAAAGAAGCATATCAATATCAGGCAAGTAAATGTATAGGTGCTAAGAGATTCAGAGAGATCTCCGGGAATTTTCTATCATCTCAGAAGATGCTTACATATATTTAAGACTAGCATTCATATTTTGTGTAAGCCTTAGTAATTAAAAGCAAGATAGATGATGGAGACGGGAAGGGGGACCTGAAAGAAACTTTGTACCCCATGATGAATCTTCTCACAGAAGTTGTGTGAGTGCATTACAGTTCATATAACACAGCACATAATTCCAATCAATATATAAAGTCAAACAAAAAGGACAATATTTATATTATTTACATGCAGACTATTGTTCTCATCACAATGTTTCAGATGTTATGCTCTCCAGCCTTCATCAGGTGCTTGCTGCTCCGGATGACCTTCATGGAACTTTGAACTGAACCCTTCATTTAATCTAAGAGAGTAGATTGTTCTTCTTCTGCTGACCATGTTAAGGGAAATCTCATCTAGTTCTTTTTTTCTGTTCAGTTATTGCTCGTCCTGTTTCTCCTGAGACCAAGTACACAATACCCAGCCCAGGGATTGAACTTGCAAGTATTATTGACAATAGCCTCGTAGTTTGAAATGCCAGTTTGTGAATATATTATAATTATTTTATTTTCACTCTATTCAGACAGACGAAAGGATAATTTCCTGGCTTAAACTGATTTTGACATTATTCTGTAAAGAGTGTGATAGCTATAATTTGTTTCACCAGTCCTAAGGTAGCAACGTCTCTAAGTATAGAAACATGAATAAATACAAATATGGATTTATGGAACAAACAATAACAACTATTTATTAGGCAGAACACTGGGGCTGTGGAAAAGAAAAAGGAGGAGTCTTTGTCAGGGCAAGGTGTTTGTTGTGGGAACAGCAAATATCAGTCATAAATCACATGTGTAAAAGGTTTTATCATCAGTTTTTATTCAAAAAGAAAAAGGTGGTAGCACTATACACAGGTTAAAAATCATGCATTTTCAGTGATTGGTTGCAATATACTGTTATGTTCTGGTTTCTGGTACCACGGTGATAGTCCAAGGTAGAACCAATAAAGAAGAACTCGAACATGGATATGGAATAACAGATATATTACAAACAGGAATATATACAGAGAAGTAGAAAGTGTTAGTACGAACAATCAGGTTTAGTAGTAATTGTCTGAACGCGACTCTGTTCCGGACTGCCTCTGACTTGACTGACTGACTCGCTCTGACTGACTCAATTGACTGACTCGCTCTGACTGACTGACAGACTCCTGACGGACTTTCATTATATTTGAGTTACATGGAGAGACAATCATAATAGTAAAAGTCAGTCATACAAATGTTGTTTTAAGGAAACTTAGAACAGACAATAATATTGTCTCTTAGAATGGATCATTTCACTGAAATCTATCTCATAGAAAGTCTTCCTCTTGAGGCGCAGTATTTATTATGTATAGAATAGTCCATTATGTTATTATGGATAAGGTCCCATAACACCACCCACTTCCGAAAATTTTGCATAGTAGGGATATTTTAATATCTTTTTTTCTTTGAATCCATTTCCAAATGTTCAGTAAATTTTCTTTTTCTAAACGATTTTCTTGGTTCTGGCATTATTTGCGGTCTTGTTATATCGAATGTGTCGAAAATCGTGTCCAATACCTCTTCTTGAGGTGGACCATTAGCATCCTGTAATGGTCTCTTCCTTATTTGGTTTACGTGTCTTCTGTGTAAGAATATTTTTCCTTGAACTATATACATCATATTGCCAATTCTTTTCTCAATTATCCCTTGTTTCCAGCAAGAGGTATTATTTTTGTATGCCTTAAAAAAAACTTTTTCCCCTGGGAGGAATTTTCTTTTTGGTGTATAGGACTGTGTTACTTGTTTTGTTTTACTTGGTAGTAATTTATCGAACGCTGATCTGATTTTCCTAGCAAACATGATATCTGCTGGTGATAATGTTGATGGTGTCGCATTATTCTATATACCTGTAGGAATTGCTGTAATGCTTTCTCTGTAGGCACATCATACACTTTTCATAATGCTCTTTTGAGAGTATCCACGAATCTCTCCGCTTGTCCATTTGATCTTGGATGGTAAGGCAGGGATTTTATATGTTTTACTTGATAGATTTTGCAAAACTCTTGGAAATCTGCTGACGTGAATTGCACACCGTTATCTGTTACTAAACAGTCCACTACGCCAAACCGAGTGAATAGCACGTAGAGGAAATTTATGGTCGTTTCTGTAGTAGGATTTTTGCACCAAAACACCTCCAGCCATTTACTGTAGCTATCAACTATGATTAAATAGTAGAACCCGTCAATTGGTCCTGCATAATCTGCGTGTATTATTGACCATGGATGATCAGTTTCAGGCCAAGGATTATGTATAATTGATAGTGCTTTAGCTGCTAAATTACAACCCTTGCACATTTCCACCATTTGAGAAATATCCTGGTCAATATTCTTCCAATATACATAGCTTCACATTAGCGACTTCATTCTATTTTTATACCAACAGTGAGAACTTTTGTGACCAATTTTTTTTACATGATAGACAAGTTTTAGCACGATATGTAAAGTCTTTAACCCAATGCCAAGACCCATAACGATAGCATGGACTTGGTGGTAGTTTCTTTTTATGTTGATTATAATTAGAAAATTTTGTTTTACCTGTTCTTCAGGCGGAAATCAGTTCGGTTTGTTTGTGAGGAGGGAAAATTTGTTTGCTATGTTTGTGAGGAGGGAAAATTTGTTTGTCTTCGTACTTTGAGTATGTATGCTATGCCAGCTTGTTCTATGATTTTAGAGTCTTTTTTACGCTGACGCATCTCTGGCAGTCTTCAGCTAGTTTTTGAAGTGTCAGATCTTGTTCATTTTCCAATTTAGTAAGTATTCTATGTCTCATTTTTGCATCTTTGGTTGAAACCAGACCTTGGACGTAAATTAAGCATTTGAAGTTGTCAGCGCTGAGTTCCGATAATTTGAAGTCGTCACAATATTTATTAACAATGGATGCGAAAGTTACGTAATCTTCACTATCCTTTTTTGTAAGGTTCATGCATTTCCATCTTTTATGAAATAGTGAAGTATTATGGCTGAAAAGTTCCGTTAGCAATTTTATAGATTCTTTGAACGTTAACTCGCTTGTTTTTCTGGGAAGGATATAATCAACGAATTTGGTATATTCGCCTGTGCCTAATTTTCTTAATAAAAGGCGTACTTTACATGTGTCTGATCAATCTTTGCAGATCTTCATACCTTCAGAAGTAATTTGCAAAAGTTTTATCTTTGTCGGGTGCGTACTTGAAATCTTCGATATTACTCCAAATAGTATCTTGAGAGAGAACTGATTTGTTCTTGTGTTTTTGCTCCTTATTTGCCATTGCACGTATCAATAATTCTTGCATTTCTAGATATTTTTGTTCGTATCTTTGTTGTTGTTCAAACTGGATTTTGATAAGTTCCATAATGGTTGACTTAAAATCTTCCATGTTAACGTATTTTTTTGTGTAACCTGATATTCTGTAGCCTGTGCTCGCAACAAAACTTTCCTTTGTTGCCAGTGAAATTTGATATCAAGAAAAGAAGATTTTTCTTTTTCTTTTCTTTTTTTTTAGAATTTAATTGTCGTCCAGTTACATATGACAGATAGCAAAAAAAAAAAAATATGTCCTCCGAGTAGGGAGTTTATTTTTCTTTAAGGGTTTTCCAGATCGCCACTTGTTATGTGTGATGTATAGCAAAAAAATAAGTCCTCCGTGTATAGAGTTCGTATTTCCTTTTTAGGGGTTTCTTCGTTGGCACTTGTTATGTTGATGAGAGAGGATTTTGTTGTTTGTTCTTCACGTGTGAGTTCGAATCTTCATCGTCACTTGTTATGTGTGACGGATAGCAAAAAAAAAAAAAAGGTATGTCTTCCGCATAGAGAGTTGGTTTCCTTGTCGCCACTGTTATGTTGTGGCAAATGAAATTGTTTTTTTCTTCCACCGAATGAGTTCGAATCGCTCGTCGCCACTGTTATGGTCTGGTTCCTTGTACTACGGTGATAGTCCAAGGTAGAACCAATAAAGAAGAACTCGAACACGGATATGGAATAACACAGATATATTACAAACAGGAATATATACAGAGAAGTAGAAAGTGTTAGTACGAACAATCAGGTTTAGTAATAATTGTCTGAATGGACTGCCTCTGACTTGACTGACTGACTGACAGACTTCTGACGAACTTCACTCGAGACTTCAGACTGAACTCGCTGCTTCCTCTTGAGGCGCAGTATTTATTACGTATGGAATAGTCCATTATGTTATTATGGGTAAGGTCCCATAACATATACACAGTCAAATTTTCTTCTGGGGCGGTTAAAATTCATGTATTTTTGGTAACCATAACCTTTCTGGTAGGCCTACATTTTCACAGTACCTTTGGCTAACCTTAACGATACAGGTGAGCTCCTTTAGACTGACTCCCATAGCCTATACTCTTTCTTTCTATTACAACATGAACAGCAGAACATCATTCACTATGTGTGCTGCTTAAAATCTACAACTACCTTATATAAATGAAGAATTAACACCATAACACTGAATATTTGAGAAATCTTATTAAAGAAAAATATGCCCCCTCCCCCATTTCTGGCAGGATTCAAACCTGCATCACCTTGATATCTGCACAATTATGAGTAGCCATTAAAAATAACATTTAAAGTGATAAAAACCAGGTTTTACACAAAAGAGTTCAGGGTTTACACTATACATGAAGTCGGCTTATACATGAGTATATACAGTCAATGATTTTGAACTCTATCCAAACTGCAAAAAGGGAAAACTCAGTAGTCCCAGTTTAGATATGGCACCAATATTCCATTTTTGGTCTAATCTGACTCTTGTAAAAGGTGTATAAATATTCTAGAATATTTCATTCTTAGGAGTTCTCTGTCTTAAACAAGAAAAAAATGCAGTTGCCCAATCCACATTTTCTAACCTTGACAGTGTCCGAAAGTGTTTGCACAGACTTATCTGAGATTAAATTTCTTCTACCCTACAACCTCTTTCCCCCAGATGAAAGGTTGTTAGCCTCTCAGTTGAGTCAGCCTTATTCTTTTCATATTCTGTTGGTAAGGACAAAGTTCAACTCAGCTTCTTCTCCAGAAATGTTGCATTGTGGAACAGACTCCCAAGAGGATGTGTCCCAGATCACTACAATCTTAACCTCTTCAAATATTGAATGAACCATTATCTAACATATCCTCATAATATGCTCTTCTTCCTTCCTTCTCTTATGTCCTTACAACTTCATTCCATTAACTCTCTACCTTGAGTGCCTCTTGAGCCTTGTATTAGTTGAACAATAGTAAAAAAAAAAAAAAAAAATAGTACAAAACAATCAAGATAAAAAAATAATAACTTACTTGTTGTCCATAGTTGATGACTTTTGTATCAAACTCATAACTCAGTTGTGAGGCTTTTCCTTTTATAGGTATTTGGTAGGTGGGCCCACCTTCAACTTCACACATTGCAATGACATGGGCTTTCATATGAGTATGGCCAAAAAATGTCACTTTAATTTGGTCACTTTCCCCTGGTTTCAATGTCCCATTCATAGGAAACAGAATAAAAGACTTGAAGGAAGAAAAAGAAGAAAAAATACAACAGAATTGATATTGCACTGACAAAATATCACAGATGATTAAATTGAAAGACACATCCAATTTAGTAAATAACCATTAAATAATGGATTGCACTACAATTAATCAAGTTTGTTAATTAAACAAAACAATTAGAAAGACCCAGATTGTACAATTGATACATTTTCTAATAAAATCTAAAATATTATTTTAAACTATTTAATCCTGAATGCTTTGCTATGGTGTAAATGTTAAATATTGCCAATATGAACTTTGCACTGTCCAATTCCAGGATTGAATTCACAACCACTATGTCAGTTTAATATCTGGATTGGGCAGTATATATTTCCACTCAGTAGAAATGACCAAGCAATAACTGAACAGTAATACCAGTATATCAAAATATAAAAAAAACTGAACGGTAATACCAGTATATCAAATATTTTATTTTTATTTTTCTTAAAAAGTTAGTAATTTTTGTTTCTATTTTGATCTCTTTTTGCTGTCATGTCACAAATCCTATAACCTATTAGAGTAATAGGGGCAGCACATGTACTGGAGCCATAACAACAGTGGTGTATCTAAGGCAATATAGTCTGATAGAGTCCATCCCTTGGCAAGCTAGTTTTGAATTCAGACTTTTTCTTCTACAATGGTAACCCTTCAAGACTAGAGATCTCTGTTAACCCTGCATTCCTTAGTTAGGCAGGAGGGAAGGGGAGATGAGAAAGAATCACACATTTCCAAATATATTTCTGCAAAAGTTAATGCAACAAACAGCTGGTATTTGAATTCAACATCTGAATCCTACTTTTGATAACTACTACACTACACTGGGCACAAATCCTCTCTTTTTTAACTGTATTCGAATTAAGTAATATGACAATCTATATATAAAATTCTGTGGCTTCTGTTTGTCTGTCCGTCTGTCACACCCTCTAAAATAGCCATACATTAACTGATTGAAACCAAATTTTGAGGAGAAGTACAAACAGGTAAGTGGGTACAAAACACAGTTGGTTTTACTCGAGTGTCTATCTTAGTAAAATAAATTTTCATTTATTCTGGGGAAAAATTAAAAGTTTTATTATTTAACATACAAAATACTCCCATTATTTTAAAAGCAATTTAATGATTAAAATAACAAATACTTATTTAATAAAAAATGTAATATTGTTTTTTGTATATCTTTCCTTTAAGTTTTTATATTTCATCGACTGGTTTTCAAAATTGAATGAAACGAAGTTTGTAAATCCTGACAAAAAATGTTAGTGATAACTTCAACAATACTAAATATTCTAGTTATAAAAAAGTGTAAAAATTATTTATCTAAAAAAGCTAGAAAGACAACTCTATAAATAGATGTGTAACAGTCTCTACAAAGACTTTTTCTGTGAAATTGGGGCCGTATCAAAAATGTTTACAATTGGGTGCAATAACTCCTAATGCCAATCCTTAATAGATGGATTCATGATGAAGAAGGGATTTTTATTTCAAGAAAATGAAAAAGAGGAGTTGGGATGAGATTTTCTTTTGGTGGAATCAAAATGCAATAATGTAGATAATAACTATCCAATGGAATTTCTTTGAATGAGAATAGCCAGTCTTAAAAGTTGATTGAAAGTATTTCTTAGAAAAATTCTTTGGATTTTTTGCACCAACACACACATTTTAGTATTTACCAAAAATAAATACACAACTTACTTGACATGGTTCATCTGGTGGCAATTCTTCCATTTCAAACCCAGAAATAGTTACATCAGATGACTCTTCTTCAATATTAAGCTATTATTCAAGGAAAAATTAAATAGTTTAGACAGAAAGAAAACATGGGAAATTACTTGTTTTAGGTGAATATTATTATTATATTTCTTTTAATAAGCCAAATTTGAATTTTTATATTATTTTTTTTAATCAAGTTCACTCCAAGCAAGACAGTAAAGCTACAGAGATGCAAGGGGTTACTGGATGTGGAAGGGTTAGAATCAAGAACATTGATAAGGAGAAAAAACAGAGTGAAGAGTAATCAGTCAGACAGCAGATAGCAACTGACATTGTATTAAAATTTTTGTAGATTAAAGTTGGCTGGAAAGTATGGACCTGGAAGGGAATTCCACAAGTGAGAAGTGCGAGAAAACAAACTGCTAGCATAGAATTTACAGTTACATCTAGCCAGCTCATCTTTAAATTGGTGAGAGCTTGTCGCCAGTCTAGTACTGTGCTTAAATTCAAAAAGTCTAGGCAACATAGCAAAGAGCTCATTCAAACAATCACCATGAAAGTATTTACAGAAATGGCACAGGGAGGAAACTCTATGGCAGTGGGAAAGCGACTAAAGTCGAGACACCAGATCAGAGCTAACAACACTGCTGATTCTTCTTTGGATTTTAGCAAGGAGTTCTAGAGAGATAACAGAAGCACCAATAATATAATTTTCAATAATATAATTGATACTTATAACTACAGGGTATTACAGAAATAACTCCCACCTAATGGTAAGACATTTGTGGCAATGTTGTCTTCATCTAGCTAATGTCTTACCATTATGTGGGAGGTATTTTTGACACACTTTGTATAAATCACAAATTATCATAAAAACAATCATTTTATAAAGATATTTAAAAGTAATAACAAATTTAACTTTTCTTTGTAAATTAAAAGTTTGCTAGTAATCTGATACTTATTGTACATAACAACCAAGTAAAGGTTTTACTGCTGAAAATTAACAGATGAGAATTTTGCTATATTTGCAATGTATTTCTACAGGAAAATTATTTATAATGCATTTCTATATTAAACTAGCTGACGTACCCAGTAATTTCCAGAAAAGTAGATGTTAACCCCAGTCCCCGTTCTCATATCTTTTCTTTGGTTATCCGAAAGTAACAATTCAAATTAACACTGAAAAGGACTTTTGTGTATTCACAGAGAATACCCAACCATCGCCCCTAGGATTTTTGGAGGAAATACCAATAAGTTATGAATACCAAAATCATAAAGCGATTTATGTAATAACAGTCATATTGGTTATCCAAAAGTAACGATTCTAAGTAGCCCTGAAAAGGGCTTTTGTGCATTCACAGAGAATATAGCCCTTAGGAAGGCTAGAGTTAAAAATAAATTTACAATAGATCTACAAATAGACTGACACATAGTTTCACAATAGACCAGCAAATAGATTTATATATAGATTTACAAAGAGAATAACATATAGATTAACAAACGATTTACAACACGGATGAATAGCACAGTTAAATCAGAAACACCTGATGATTGTGTGTTTCTTATCAAGTTTGCAGAGCCTCTTGATAAACACTTTTGGTCTTTCCGTGTGGAGTATAAATAAACAAATGATTGGGATTGCTGACTCTTGAACATCCCACATAAAGTTGGCCATGAGAGAAAACTGGTTCTGCAAAGTTAAGGCCTGCCACATCCAAAGACTGCCCTTGAGCTTCACTGGGAATTACAGCCGCTTGAAATGGAAAAGCAAATCTGAGGGAATGAGAATTTTAGTAATAAATACAGCCTCACTGCTCAGAAATGTCACCTCCAAGACTTTTGGCATCATCTTAATTGTAAGTTGTGTGCCATTGCAAGGCTTCAGTGGATCCAGGTTTCTTAGCAGCATCACTGGTGCTCCAATCTTGAGATGCAAATTGTAAGGTGGGAGGCCTGTTGGTGTTAGGCTATTCAAAAATTATATTGTCTAATTAAACTGTCATAATTAAAAGTATAACTTAATGGGGAAGGTTACATGGCTCATGCCAATTAGGGACATTTGGGTTTTTTTAAGAAGGATGTCTATTTCTACAGCTAGAATTTGATTTTTTTACACAGACAGTATATAGCATGAAAGTTTTCTTCAAATAGGCTGAAATTCCACAGACAACAACAACAACCACAATATGCCTTTTTAAAGGCAGTTTGAAATATGAGATTAGGTAATGGTTCTATTCATAAATAAGCTCAATTTAAATGTTAAATTTTATGTTTAAATGACAATGGATCAAGCCAATTTCTTTGCATTTAATAAATTCAAACCTGGTGAATTTAATGATGCACATGGAAATTGTGTCAAATTATATTTTTGCAATGTAAACACACCACAGAGATTGTATTCAAAGAAAGATTATGCTGAATTAATGTGTTAAATAAAGATTTTTAAAATCGAACAAAAATCCATATCTGTCTTGAATTTTAAATTTTCTAAGAGTTATTATTTTGTAACATACGTATCTTGATTTTAAAAAATTTTGTGGGTCAATTATCTTCCTTGCTTATCACAGTGATAAACATGTAAACAGCATTTTGTGTAAGACCCAGTGGCAAGCTGCAATCTAGGAGCCCTAGTGACCTCATTAGAGATTTTTATAAAAAAAAACAATTAGCCTAGTAACAAATTCTATGTTAGTTTAACATATATGCAAAGTTTCATCAATATTGGTTCATGGATTTAGGCAACAACTTGATTCAGACAAACAGACAGAAATTGGCATTTATATACAGGATGGAAATAATGTCACTATACAGTTACTTACAATAACAATTAAGACAAAGCAATTAATCAAGAGCGCAGAAATTTATTATTAAAATGATTCTGGTTAATTCTGGTTAATAACAATAAAATGCTAGAGTAAACAATAGTAAATTAATTGCTGATACTTGTTTGAACTGCAAGCCACCTGCTTCAATGCTTTGCTTTTTATTCTAAGTAACTGTATAGTGACTTTATTGCCACCCTGTATATAGATAATCATCTGTTGTACCTATAATACCTTTATTCTGCCAGTAAGGCTTGCATTAATTCTTGACCACTGACAATCCATTCCTTCTTCATTTGCAATGCATTTCTATGGTAAACATTTATCTATCATACATACAATAGACCTATTCTATTAGAAGGTTTTGCATTATTTCCTGATCATTGACAATCCCTTCCTTCCTTATAATTATAAAATAACACCATTACAACAAATTTCTATGGTAAAACCATTTACAAGAATTTCTAAAGTAAATGCTAATCTACCAGGGAGAACTAAAATTTTCTTGGCCTACCCCACTTCCAAGAATCTGACCATATAACCAAACATCAAACATTTTTCGGAAAGCTTCTTAGTCAGGTCAAGAACCTTTCAATACTATTGCATATTGCACACTCATAACAGCCATATTTTATCTGCCAGTTTCTCTTGCATTATAAACATAAAAGCAGAAAACTTGAGTCTTGTGTTAGTAAAATTATTGTTACTCTTTATATTATAATAATCCAATTTCTGTATATTTGAGAGTCATTTTTAACATAGCATAAACAAATAGCACATTCTAGCATAAAAAATTTATAAGTACAATACAATTAAAATACCTGAACTTGGGAAATAATGCAATTTTCAGTTAAATCAATTTCCAGGTAATTTTTTACTGGTATAAAAACCAAAAATGAAAAAAAAAAATTGTGTTTTCAAGGGAATTAACTCCAGATCTATTAATTGCTAATTACATGGTGATTTCTCATGTGCTACCTACCAGTGATGATGGGTTAATAATAATTAATTCTAATAAAAATAATTACTGATATTTGGCATTTATAAAAGAAATTTATATATATAAGAAGTGACTTGACATCAAATAGTGACAAAGATGGTATTTAAGCAAGTAACTTTAAATGAATGTCCAAAAAAAAGAAAGTAGAAGTCATATTTTCACCTCATGTACATTATCTTTTGTTGATTCCTTCCATGCAATAGGACTGTTCAGTGGCACCAGTTTGCCTTGCAGATTCTCAGGGATTGCCAATTTATCTTTAGAGTTCCTTTTACTGGGTGAATTACTAAGACTCTTTGTGATTTTTTTCTGCTCCAGTGGGAGCATTTTCCACTTGAAGTTCAATGGCATTGGACTTTTATTTAAAATGTTGATGAATTTTGTCTCCCGGCTGTTGTTCATAATACAACCAAAATTCAGCTGCATCACATCAAAATTCAGGTTGGGCATATACACCTCTCCACGCAGGAAAATATAATCCTAAACAAATTAAATTAGAATTGATTATTTGCAGCCAAGGGGTTAAAAGTATCATTTTGCATTAGAAGGGCTGGGAACTCGATGATTTTTATTTAAGGCCACATCATTGTGAATCTCTCGACCAGAACTGAAGGCCTAGTTCCAATGTCATTGTTCAACTGGGAGTGAATGTTTTTAGTTTCAGCTTCAGTTTGTGCTAGTTTCTTGCTTTTGTTGGATTGAGAAATTTTGGCATTTTACATTTGTAATAACTTTAGCTTATTTAATTGAAAGAAGTATAAGATTTATTTATTTTCTTTGAACTTGCTATATTATTTCATGTTTTCATTACAAAAACAAACATTTTTTTGTGCATAATTCACTAAAAAACATAATTTAAGAAACCTGGTCTTGGTACTTGGAAGTTAATTTAACATTTTTCCCTTAAAGTTAACTTTTGTTCTCTATGAAATTTTTAAGCAAATAAAATAATGAGATCAACTGTCTAATCTGCTTTTCTGTTTTTACCAAATAAGAAAAATTGAATTTTGATCACATTTCTTAGACTGAAATGAAATATTTTAATTCTACTTGATTTAAATAAATAATTTATTAATCCTATTTTTTCTTGTCTTTCTTATTACAAAGTCTATCCAAACAAAGTTAATTTAAATAATATTTTGTTATGCTTAATTTTTTAACAGGTTTTTCTTTCAAAATCTTTTTTCTTTGATTCTGTTTCTACATTGCAAAATTTATATAAAAATGCTACTATTTGTTACATAAAGTTAATTTAATATTTTTCTCTATGATATTCTAGCAACAAATATATCAATAATGAGATTTAATTTCATATGAATAATTTGTTTTTCTTTCGAGAATATATTTTAAAAAAATGTTGAATTTCATTTCAGTTTACCATTAAAAAACATAAAATAGGAACTAAAATGATATTTTAAAAGACAAAATTAATGAAAAATTATTTATTAAGAATTTTATGCAAAGTTAATGTCATAATTAAATTCAATCAATTTATTCCAATATTTTCAGATATTATAAACAAGATTTATAAAATGTTAAACTCAGCTGCTAAACCATGCATCTTTAAGAGTTAATTTTTACTATTTCTATAATTATAAAAAAGTATATTTTTATGAAGAAATAAGTCAGTACAACAATTCTTACTTTAACTATAAAACAATAAAATAAATAAAATAAAAAATTTACTTTCATGTTTATTTTGTTTCGTCATATTTTTATTCCAGAATTCAGAATTCTGATGACAGTTTAAAATTGTTTTAATGGCGATAATTAATTCAAATATTAAAATGAATTTATGTGATGGATCTGAAGTTTTGCCAGATTATATATTTATTGTAATATGACCTTAGAAAAGAAATAATCTACCAAAATAAAGGTTAACTTTTTGAGCCAAATTAACTCAGCTCTTAATCTTTACTTTTTTCTTTGAATTTCTACATCAGTAAACATCAAACCAAAATTAAAAATCTTCATTCTCAGTGAAACAACAAGTTTTGATATAGGCCTCCAGTTTTGAGTGAGCAATGCATAATGACATGGCCTTAAAAAAAGATCACCACGGTCAGAAACAAAATCAATGGTTTTTGATTTCAACTAAATTTAAATATTTTATTCATACTTCTTCAATTGTTGTATATATTCAGAGAAAGTGAAACAATTAAATGGGTACAAAATAAATCTGTTTCTTTACTGTGTTACACAAGAAGACATTGATAATAAAGAAGAGACAGTCAAGATATTTTCTGTTTAAATTTCTGAAGGGAGGAATTATCATTTATTATACAATGATTTATTATATTTACTGTCTTCACAAAACAGAAAACACACTTCTACTTAGAATCACAAAGAGACAGGTGAAATTTCTAGGATACGTAATGAGGAAAGAGGGCTTGGATAATCTGACACTCACAGGATATATTGAAAGCAGAAGAGATAGAGGAAAGCAGTGCATAATCCCTGCCTAACGAGCTTGTGTAAATGGATAACAGAAGAAGTGGGAGAGATACTGAAAAGATCTACAAAGGATAGAAAGTTGTGAAGAGCCATGATCTCCCACGACCTGAAGGGACATGGCACATAGAAGACAATTGTATTCACTTTGCTCGTTGTTATCACAATGGTTCAGCCATCATATCTTCCACTCTTTTTTACATAGGTTCATTACAGAATTGAACACCATACAAATTATACAAAATTAGAAACTTATACCAAAATAGTTAAATCACAAAAATCAGTCATCCTAGCCTGGATTCAAAGTCATGTTGTTATACTGGGTAATGAAATAGCAAATAAACTAGTTAAAAGACGTCCTCGGCATGACAACAACCAACATAAACAATACTTCATACAGACTTTATAAAAATAAAATAAAAGAACATATCAAAAGAAAATGGCAAGCAATATGGGACTCTAAACCTAACAAACTATACGATATGCAATCAACTATAGGAGAATGGCTCCCAGGTTTCAGAAAAATAAAACATGAGGAAATCATTTTTTCTAGACACTGAACAGGGCATACACATCTGACGCATTCACATCTACTAACAAAATGAAACTCCCCATCATGTAACAGATGTCAAGTACCTCTAACAATTGAATATATATTGATAAGTTGCAATTATTTCAGTCAAACCCAAACAAAATTTTATCAATACAAAACAATGCTTTATCAATACAAAACAATGCTTTCAAAACACTAAACCAAACAATATCCTTAACTTCTTAAAGGAAATCAAACTTTATACCAAAATATAAAACTATAAAACTCCCAACAACACTCCACAAAACCTTTAATATATTTTAAAGACTGAAAAAATAAAGGGAAAAGACCCTTCAGACTTCATAAAGATCTCCACTAAAATAATAATACCAGCTCTTGTATCAGAAACTGAATATAATTTTTATTAGAAACCAGTATCTCTAATAACTGATTAAAAAGCAGAAAAACTTTCACCAACTAACCTGTAGCCAAAACTATCAGTGATCCACATATAACATCAAGCTATACCCAAAACAATCACAAATCAAAACCTTTATCTGGTTTTAAATAACCTAATAGTACTTGAAGTGTCATTAAGTAGAAACCAAATGAAACCATACTTAATCCAAGAAAGGAAAGATATTAGGTTAAAGCCTCCAAAATTCTATCATTCAATAGACCCCTACCTAATATAACCATTGATTAAGTATACACAGTTATGCTGCTGTTCAATTGCTGTGTTGGGAAGTAAAATGCATATACTGTACCTCATTGCAATGAGTAGGAGTGATATTATGAAGAGAAATTATTGCTAAATAATTAACCCAATATGTAGACAGTGAATTGCTAGTAAATTTGAATTGAGTTGAATTGAATTGAATAAAGGTTTAAGTTTGAAATTGTAAGCAGGTTATTAAATACAAGAGGCACCTGAAAAAGGCTGGAGAATACTATGGCTGAAATGCAGTGACCATAAAAAAGCATATATAAGAATATCTACTCTTGAGTAAGTGTTAAGGTATGATCAAATTTCTGTTCAATGAAGGGCTTTCCATTCTTAAAATAAACACATCAGCATCTGAATGTGCAGCAGACGTGTACCAGTGAAATAACTGTTATTGGTGTGCAAAGGGGAATTGGCAAAGTTGAATTAAAATTCCAATTCAATCTGTTGCATTCAATTTTGTATTAATGCCCTTGAGAAAGGCATGATTTCATCTCTTTTATGGGTTAAATAAAAGAACAGTCTGGGTTGCTTAACCTTATTAGGCAGCCAATAAAAGAGGAGGACAACTATAAATTCAAAATCACAAAAAGGGCAATGAGAAACCACTCCACTATTTTTCCCAAGAAGTTATAGCAATTCACAGAAAATAAAGAAATGGAATCTGTGAAGACCCATGATTGCTTACACCTTGAAGAATTTAATGCATTTTAAATAAATAGTCCAGGCTCTCTAGCCTTGAGTGGCAACCAGTTTAGGAGAAGACTACTATGAATTCAAAACCATGGAGAAGGCAATAGAAAACTGCACCACTATCTTTCTCAAGAAGTCATAGCAATTCATAGATAATAAAGAAAAGGAAATCATGGGAATCCATAATCATCTCCGTTCTAAAGGGCCATGACATTTAAAAAAGAAAAAAACAGTTAAATTAATAAAAAAAGTAGATAATTCTCTTTATACAGTAAATGTTGCAAATAACTTCAAAGAATATAGTTATAGATAATCAATATGGTTGATATAATATTTCAAGGTTTATACCCCCACTTTCATCTACAGATCTTTTGAATTACATTCAATGTATAAAAATGATTACATTAAATAATAATTTAAATAAAAATTATTTCATATGGGCTTTTGAAATAAGTTTTAAGGGTCTAAAAACGTGCAGTGAAAACAGATGTAAGGGGTTTGTGAAGGAATGTACCTGCATCAACAGAATCTGGTTCAGTTTTTTTAAAAATAAAGCAGATACATAAAGAAGGACTAAGATTGGATTGTTTCATAAGAAAGAATGAAAGACAAGAGATTATATCTAGGAAAAAAAGCAATAGAAACAAATTAAATAATTTGTCTAAAAGCATAGAGACATACTAGAAAGTGAATAAAATAAAAGCCAAAGTGGCATTTTCAGGATTCAAAGGGAGACAACTTATTTCTTTAAAGAAATTATTCTCATATTCAAAAAAAAAAGTTTTAAAAAGGGGAATCTGCATATAGACCTGTTATATGTTAAGAAATGAATGCTTACAAGATGTGGATGTTCTTCATAGCTGATTTTTAGAACCTTATCAATAGAACGGCTGTATAAATCATCTTTGTAGCAGGGATTAAAAAGGATCTTCATGCTACAGGCTTGGTTAACATCAATTGGCAAAGTCTGAAAACAGAAAGAAAAGGGTGATTTATAAAACATCAAATCTCAAAAAAAATTCCTCTCTCCAACTACATTAAACACTAGTAAATTTATGCTTGTTCGGATTGTTGTTCTCATCTTTATTGCCACATTCACAAGGTTTCGATTATTGTAAGCTCTGGCTTTCTTCAGGTGATATTTGTTGTAATTTTGAACTGAACCATTTATTTAGTTCAAGGATTTAGATTGTTCGAATTACACATGCCATGCCTTTGAATATCTTAGTTTTAGTTAATTTCACTTGATAACTCAACTCTAAGTTTTTGTTCTCTCTACTGTGGCCAGGGATTGAACACACAACCAATGCCACAGTGGAGAATAAAAACTTGGTACAACAGCTGAAATGTCTTGAATGTGGCAATAAAAATGAGAACAACTGTTCAAATAATGTAAATTTTGTAAATAGTTAGAATATCAAATTTCAGAAATATAGACAGATCCTGAAGAATGCTGAAGCATACAATGAAACATTGTGAATGTGGTAATAAAGATGAAGACAACAGTTTGAACAATGTAAATAGTGTAAATAGTTACAATACCTCAGAAATACAGACAGGTGTACAAATAAATTTATTGGGCTATTTCAACATTAGAGAATTAATAGTACAACTCCTATGACATATTAGTGTACAGTACAGTGTTACTTTTTGCTGAAGTATCTTTACTTGAATTATATATATATATACATTAACTGAACCCAAAGTGCCTAAAAACTAGAGACAATAGTAAAATGGATGGTTCCTCCAGATCCCACATTTTGAATGCAAAACTAAAAGAAACTGTTAAAATGTATTCGTTTTTCAGGTGGAGTTGTACAGTAGACAACAAAAAGAATAATCAATTTTTTCAATTTTTTTCTTTCATATTTCTATAGATTAAGCACCCCAGATCACAAATATCAAGCCTTACGGCCACATCACATCAGGACACTACTTCCCACATGATCATCGTGGTTGAGTAACGTTGAGTAACTGGATGGGTGACTCCAGGTGCTGTAAAACTTGGATGTGCAGCTGTTGTAATGAATATTTGTTATATTCACTTACATGAAACATATGGATCCATTATTGTCTCAAAAAAATAAAAACATTCTAAAAATATTTTCTGACTTGTTATAACTTGCAAAGGGTTGATAAGCTGTAAGTAAAAAAATGAATCAATCAAAAAACATATACCAAAAAAATTGATTTCATAAAAGTTAATAGGTGATCCAGTTTGCTATGTAAATTCATTGTACATATATTGCCCTTTTGAAGACAAAACAAAATATGTTCATACCACATGATTTCTTAAAGATTTTTAAAATAAGATTTTTGTTTAAATTCATAATTGGAAGTGTTCTTTTTTCTATAGTACAACTGATTAAGAATTCCAAAATAAAATATTGATAACAGTAATAGTGAGATTAGTTGTTTCCATACAGAAAACATTTGGCATTTATTGACTGAATGGTTAGTGTTACTGTTGGTCAAAATTTATAAAAGCTTTCTCTTAAAACAGTTTTTTTTAGATTTCTCAAGTCCACTGTTATTGCTCTTTCTCATCTTAACAGGCATTTCATTTCTAAGCTTTCATTGAACATAGTGTGAAATGTCAACATTCAGATCATATCCTTAGTTACATGAGCAATCCATTTTAGTTATTGATGTTATTAAAAGTTTTCAACTGATGTGGTTTCTGTTATTTTGTAGGGTTAGCAGATTATGAGATATCTAAAAAAAAAAAGATTTTATTTCTTTAAAAGTTACATATTATGATATTTTGTTCTGGTTTCTATAGGGGGATCAATTTACAATGAATTTATGTAATAAAGTGGGACCACCTATTATCTTCTATAAAATCTTTAAAGAAATAATTGGTATTTGTCATCTGGAGTGTTTAATCTATAGTAATAAGAAAGAAAAACTTGAAAAATATTAATTCTGGTTTCAGTGCCCATTGTACAACACCAATCTTTTTAAAATAAAAAAGAAAAGATTTCTTACAATTTCAGACAAAATAGATCCATCATATTGAATTTTGAAAGGATCTGAGAGAGTGCAGGTGACAGTAAGAGGTAAAATGGCGATGTTGGTCAGTTCAAAATCATGACACTCAGTCTCAAGATGAATATCTGGAGTCTGAAATTTAATTGGATAGAAACAAATATTAAACAAATAAGAAATTATTAAAATTGAAGAAAAATGATTTCAGACATATATATTTTGTAATTGGCTAAGTCCGATAATTATTTTAATAAATTTATTGTTTATACGTTATTTTTATAGATAGAAATATTTAAGTAAATGCTCTGATTATTATAAACAGTATTAACAACATTTACCAGCCTGAATATATGAGATATCTCAAAGAAAACATGTGTCCTTCAAGCAGATATGAGTGTTCAAACAGCCTGAATATATACAGAGTTCCTGTCTGATATCTCAAATCTATAAAAATAATGAAAACATATATATATACATATGTCCTTTTATTCAAATCGCAAATCATCAGACCTACAAATTCAAAAATGAAAACAGAAAAAAACAACTGAAATCAAAACAAACGAGATCAGGATGAGCAAGAGAATTTTTTGGAGATGTGGGTAGTTTAAAAACAGTACGGATTTAATACATAAAAGATACATTTCTGCATAACCAGACGACAATTCCTCTGTAAAAATGCATAAATGGTATAGGGAAAAATTAAATCAAATATAAATATATGAAGATGAATATAACGGTTCTGTGGACTAAATATTTCTATGTTCAAAACACATACTAATACACACAAAAAACCTATACAAGTAGTTACAGTTCCACACACACACCCAGACATACGTGTACATGAGGACACATACACACATTATATATATACATACATACATATATATACATATACATCACACATATATATATATATATATATATATAATATATATATACATTATATACATACACACAAACACACATATATATATTATATATACAAAAACCTAAAATATATTCATTTACACATATTCAAATTCATATACACACACTTCTATCTATAAAACATATGCCCCATGTATACATTCATACATACATATATATACATATAATATACATATATATATATATATATATATATATTATATATATATATATATATATTTATATATATATTATATATATATATATATATATATATATATATTATATATATATATATATATATATATATATATACACATGCACATACACACACACATATATATATATATATACACATGCAAATACATACACACCCTTACATATGTATATATATACATACAAATACAACACACCTTATATGTATATATACACATACAAATACACACACCCTTACATATACACACACATAAACATGTATACACATATATATACATATACATACATGAAAACATCTCCATATATATACACATATACATTATATACACACATGTAATATATATAAAAAAGTTAAAAATCTGAATAAGTGATTTATTCAAATATTTAGATGTGCTTTTTATATATATATATATATATATATATATACATATCTACATAAATACATGCATACACACACATACATATACATAGATATACATACATGTAAATACACAAACATAATATATAAATACAACATTAAAGTCAACAGGTACATTTAGAGATAAACAGTCTGTTTAAAATGTCATGCCCGAGTTATAGGACAATGGTCACATAAGGACAACATGTTACACAACGGTGTTCATTTTGAAACCTTTCTTATGTCTACATTTATATACCTCATTCAAGATTCAGCAGCTCATCTCTATTTTTATCTTTGATAATGAAGATTTTTTCCGCCATGCATAGATCACACCGATCGCTCGATTATTATTTCTGGCTCTATAATTGGGTTTATTTCCACCAGTTCCCAGTAGTGTTTGGATAAGGAAGTCTGTCTACTGGGCATCTATATCTAAATGAGCGTCTATGGTTGTCAATCACCGGGCGGATATATATGTATCTTTTTTTCTCTCGCTATATTTCCCTCGAAAGATAGTTATTTGGGTATCTTTATATATTTCATATATATATTTTTATATATATTTCATATATATATATATATATATATATATATATATATATATATATATATATATTTCATATATATATATATATATATATATATTTCATATATATATATATATATATATTTCATATATATATATATATATATTTCATATATATATATATTTATATTTATTTTATTTATGGGATAAAGTGCTCAATATCAGAGATAGAGCATGTAAATATAAAAGTGAACATTTTATTTTTTCATGCTAGACACAATCGTCAGGCCACATGTGGTGTTATTTGTCTCGGCTATTTATATATACAGGTTTTGTGGGTATTTTTAGGCAGTTATTTTATTTTTATCTTTTATTTATTTTTAAATTATTTTGCTTGTCATTATTTATTTTATTTTTATTTTATTTTTTATTTTATATCTTTTATTTTTTATTTTTTATTTTAATTGGTGTTTTTATTAATGTAGTTAAAAATTTTGTTTATATCGCTTATTTAATAGTTTTGTTTTGGTTTGGGAAGATAAAGCTATTTATTCAATTTTGGCATTGATTGTTGTAGTTTATTCTAACTATTATTTTGGTGGGAGCAGTTTTTAATTTGTTTATTACTTCATGTATTTATTTGGATTGATTATCTTTATTTGTTTTTTCTAATGGTTAATTTATTGGGATCAGTTTGTTAGTTTGTTTATTTATTTGGATTAATTTAGATTAATTTATTTTACTTGTTTTTTATTATTTATTTATTATACTGTATATTTTTATTTACTCTTTTCGGTTTTCAATTTTTAAGTAACGTAGTATTTTTTTATCATTATATAACAGTTATAGCTATGATTTTCGTTCGATTTTTGGTTTGATTTTTATAGTCTGACTAATATTTTGGTCATAATGGTTTGTTAATTTGTTTATTATTTAGTTTATTTATTTGGGTGCATTGATTTTGTTTTTTATTTTTTATTTATTTATTCTATTTCATCTGTTCTATTGGGTGTGATTTGGTAATTTGTTTGGGTTAATTTATTTTACTAATTTATTGACATTTTGTTTATTTATTTATTTTATTTTATTTTATTTTTTTCAGTTTTCAATTTTTAAATAACATAGTAAAAATTTGTTTTCATGTCTGCATTTTGAGATGAGCTCAGATCGTCTATTTAATAATTTATTTTGGTCTGGGAAGGTAATGATAGCTTTTTTTCCCTCCAAGCAAAGTTTGCAAGTTTTGGATTGGTTGTTGTAGGCTGATGATCTTTTCCTTATTTTCCAAGATATTTATGGTGTGATGTGAGTTTTGTTTTTAATTTCCCGGATATACTTAGAAAGTATTGTGCTGTTCGCATATTTACTATCTATCCAAATTATTAAACAAAATTTTTTACTACATTAATAAAAACACCGATTAAAATAAAATAAATAAATAAATATATAAGATAAGAAATAAAAATAAAAATAAAAAAATAAAAATAAATAATGACAAGCAAAATAATTTAACCCAAATAAATAAACAACTTCCGGTAAAATAACCACCTAAATAGACTACCCACAATGCACCACTGACCCGTATATATAAATAGCCGAGAAAAATAACAGCACTCGTGGCCTGACGATTACATCTAGCATGAAACAGACTGTCACCTCTAAGTGTTGACTTCAATGTTCACTTTTATATTTATTTATATATATATATATATATATATATACACAAGTATATAATTGGTATATACGGAATGAATTCCAATAACTAACAATTACTATTCTTAAAAGAGTGCTCAATACAAAGTAGAGCAGATATAATTATTTTTTATAAAAAAAATTATAACATAAGTATGTTATAAAATCACTACAAAAGTAGCCATTTTGTTTCAACACACTCTGTGTCTTATCAAGTGAGGATGTTGAAAATAAAATAAATGGTTTTAAAAGTTTCAGATTAATTAACGAGCCTACACTAGGGGTAAACATTGTTACAAAAGCTAGAATAACCAATCAAAAACCAAGTATAGAAAGATTCAAAAGCTTGACAATGAAATCATGTTATTAAGTTTTTAAATGACCGGATATATTGTAGCGTCTTGTCGAACGTAATTTCAATGAAGAAATGAATTGAATAAACATATATATTTTTTATTTTCTCAATAATTTTGTAGTTTTTAAACTTAATAGTGATTAAATTTGGATTTTAAAATTGCCAGTTTTTAATTTTAATATTAAATTTTATCATATAATTTTATAATTATTGGTTAGTATAAATTATTTTTAATATTACACGTATTTTAAAGATCTGAATAGCTATTATAACATGATTTTGTTGTCAAGCTTTTGAATCTTTCTATACTTGATTTTTGATTGGTTATTCTAGCTTTTGTAACAATGTTTCCCCCTAGTGTAGGATCGTTAATTAATCTGAAACTTTTAAAACCATTTATTTTATTTTCAACATCATCACTTGATAAGACACAGAGTATGTTGAAACAAAATGGCTATTTTTGTAGTGATTTTATAACATACTTATGTTATAATTTTTTTAAAAAAAATATATATATATATATATATATATATATATATATATATATATATATTTTTTATTTAATTTTTTTTTATGTTTCACCCCCAAGCAAGGTGGGAAACCACTAGAATGCAAGGGGTTACAGAGAGTTGGAGTGAAAGCAAATAGGACTGATGAAGGAAAGGATGAAGAGAAGGATAGGGGATATATCAAGGCATCTGGAGATGTTGATTGACATTACATTTGAATAGTTGGAGATTATAACTATCAGGGAAACAGGAAAAGGGGAGGGAGTTCCACAGGCGAGAGGTGTGAGACATGAAGCTATTGGAGTAGAAGAGACGGCTACATTTAACAGTTTTGACAGTGAAAGAGTAAGAGCGAGATGCCAGCTTAGTAGAACGCTTAAATTCATGAAGTCTGGGAACCAGCGAAAGCAGCTCATCGGAGCAGTTACCACAAAAGTATTTGTAAAACATGTCTGTGAGAGAGCAACTGCAGACGAGATGCCAGAGCAGGGGCAATTACATTGCATATCCATCTCTGGATTTTATCAAGAACCTTGAGACAAACAGAACAAACAGAAGGGGCTCCAGACCATATATGGCAGCAATACTCCATGCAAGGGCAAATGGTTGATTTGTAGATTTGAAAGCGAGAAAAATTTCCTGGCACAGCACAGGGAGCCAACTTTCCTTGCAGTGGAATAAGCTATTGACTCAATATATATATATATATATATATATATATATATATATATATATATGATGGACTCTCCCATCAATTCTAACATATGAAGATCTGACAACCTCATTCAACTTTTGTTTTGTCATACATGACTCTTCAGTTTCACTAGTGACCTGTATACAAAAAGAAAAAAAAAAAGAAAAAAAGAGAGGCTGTTGGATTGTTATTTTATAATGGATCTCTACCTCAAGGAGCTTCCCAAATGAATAAATATGAGGTCCTAAAGGGAAATGAAAAGAAGGGTGTCCAAATATGTTTACCATTTATATATATACATTAGAAGGGTGACAAAATATGTTTACCCTTTTTTATGAAATGCAACAATGTAAAACAACAATATAACATGACATAAACATTGTACTTATAGTCAATGAGATTTGCACTTTATAAGATTACAAGCTTTTGCACTAAGGTGAAGTGAGGCAGTCAACTACCATGAGGTGGACTGTTCTCTCTAAAACCCTACAAGGCTAACTGGTTTTTGATCCTTGTTTTTCAGAGCCAATCGAGGACAAAATAAATAAGAACTGTAGATTCACTAGTAGTTCTTATTTATTATTAAGCAAACTATTAAGATTTAATTTAATATTTTTCTTTATGATATTGTCATTCATAACAACAAATATATTGATGATAAAATTTAATTTTTTATGAGTAATTTTGAAGAGACACAGTGGAGTAATGGATACTGGCTCAGATTGAGGAATTGGAGAGCTGAGTTTGAATTCCAGTTAAATCCATTACATTCACTTATGTGCTAATAACCTTAGGAAAGGTATGAATCTTCTTCTCCCCCCGCCCAGCTATGAGTAAATAGCAGGACAGACTGGGTTCTATAGCCTTGGATGTCAACTGGTCTACTGCAAAAACAAGTGGCAATCTATTGCAGGAAAAAATCTGCCTCGTTAGTCATATATCGAAAGATATATGATTGCCTAAGCAATTATCATGCATGGCACATAACTGACTGATGAGCAATTTTATGTTTTTTTTTATAAAAGATAGTTAAAAAAAATTAAGCTAAATTTGAGTTTAGTTAAACAAACATAAAATAGGAACAAATATGATATTTATGCTACAAAATTAAGAATGCAGTTATGTAAAGTTAATGTGATAATTAAATTCAATTAATTAAATAGTCTTAGACATTGCAAACTACATGAGTTACAGTTGCTAATTCTAATTTTCTTTTTCGTAAGAATGCTGGCACCACTGGTTGGTATTGTATCTTTTATTTCCATAGCAAGTGATAAGAATATATCATTTACCTTGTCCACTCGGAAGACAATATTTGTAGAAGAGAAGCTGAGCAAAGGGTTGATGAATTCAGCCTGCACATTTATTTTCATCAGCAACTTTTTCCCACCTTGTTTGCCAATAATTGAATAACAGTAGAGGTCTTCATCCACTTTAGCTGGGCTGAAATGAAAGCAAAATATTAGAGAATTTGGTAGGTTTTCATAACTATCCTTCATCTACACAGACAATATCAGTTTTTTGGAATAAAAAACAATGTTTCGTGATTTTTTAAAAATCATTTCACCCCAAGCAAAGTGATAATGCTACTAAGATGCAAGGGGTTACTGGTTGGAGTGAAAGAAATTGAGAAGTCTTGAAGAGAAGGGACTAGAAACTCAGTCCTAAACAGGCTACAATGAATCAGTCTCTACTCTTGTTCAAACAGCAGGGAAAGAGTGTGAACCAGGTGATAGGCAAACCTATCTACACCTGTTATTTGGGTGACAGGCAAACCTGGCAGCTAAATGTGACTGATCAAACACTAGAAAGCTGAGGGACTGATAATCAGTCTACAAGTGTGACATGATGAAAAATGAGATAGGTTGCAATGACATCTGAGGTCTCAAGAAGCTCTCAGAGGTCAGTGTACACAATAAACTGTGCAGTTTATCCCAGATATTATGGGGTGCATTGGGGTGTCTAGTTTGCTTATATATGAGTGTGTGTGTGTGTGGGTGTAAACATATTAAGATATAACTACAGTATATCTGTAAAAGGACTATATGAATAAAGACAAAAAACTTAGTAGACTTTATCAAGGCAAATGTAAAGACTTTATTTTGTGACAGATCATGGTGTACTATACTCCAAGCCTGCTCATGGTGCAACTGAGAGCTAGAACTGGAGGCCTATTGAAAAATGTTTGATTTTCAGAAATTTTGAAAGAAAACATTCTGTGGCAAGTAGAAACCCATTGTCTTTCTATGGGTTTTGGAACAATGGAAATTCCATTTAAATCTGAAAGTTTAACTGGTCTTCCAGATTCAAAATGATATAACTGTTTAAGATGTGCCAATTTTGCAACTTGTTTTACTTCATTATCATCAAAGATTAGTTCTTCTGTCTTTTCTGTGAGCCACAAATTGCAAATATTTTTCAACTAATGAACATAATCAAAAAGCAAATGTTTATTATCTTAAGTTAACCAAGGTTTTTTCAGGGAGTGTGGAATATAATTAAAAAAAAGCTTGATTTACTCAGTTGCCATCACATATAATAGCCTTTACATCAGCTGATACATTATTATGACTTGGCCGTCTAATATAGAATGCCATGTCACAGATATTTATAAACAAAAGTAAAAATTTTTAAAATTAAGAGACGCTCATAAATATTCATCAGGTTAATAGAAAAGTCAAGGTAAATTATAAAGGACATTAAATGAAGGAATTTAATGCCTAATAAACGAATGCAGCTCCTCGGAGCAATTTCCATGAAAGTATTTGTAGAACAGACAGAGGGAGGCGGCGGCGCGTCTGTGAGAAAGTGACTGTAGACGAGATGCCAGGGCAGGGCCAATCATATTGCATATCCGCCTCTGGAGCCTATCAAGAACCCCGAGGCAAACAGAAGGGGCGCCAGACCATATATGGCAGCAATACTCCATGCAAGGGCGAATTGTGGATTTGTATAGCTGGAGGATCGACTCAGGGGAGAAAAACTTCCTAGCGCGGCTCAGGGAGCCAACTTTCCTCGCAGTGGACGAGGCAATTGATTCGATGTATTTATTCCATCTCAGGTCAGCAGTCAACATGAGACCGAGAAGCCACAGAGAGTTGCTCTCGAGAAGTTGAGCATCAGACATTCTAATGGAGGGAAGGGAAGGCTCTCTGTGGTGATTAATAGAGAGCAGTTTTGTCTTCGAAGCGTTGAAGTTGACCAGCCAATTCATGCCCCAGTTCACAATCGATTGGAGGTCCTTTTCAAGACACACGGCAAGGTGAGTTTTGTCAGCGAGACTAGATTTGTTTTTGAGGCAGGAATAAATTGTGGTGTCATCCGCGTAGATGCCTACTTGGGAAGTTACGGCATCGGGAAGGTCATTTATGTAGATAAGGAATAGAGTGGGGCCTAGGATGGAGCCTTGAGGGACACCTGCGTTCGTGGGATAGGAACTGGAGGAGAACCGTTGAGAACGACCTTCAGTTCTCGGTTTAACAGGAATGATTGTATTAGGTTATATAATCGACCTGTAATGCCATAACCCTGGAGCTTGCGCAGAAAGCCGGCATGCCAAACCCTATCAAATGCTTTGGAGATGTCAAGTGCCACGGCTCGGGCTTCCCCATTATTTTGGAGAGCTCGGTAGACTGTTTCAGTGATGGCTGTGAGCACATCGGCTGTAGATCGGGCAAAGCGGAAACCATATTGCTTGTCAGAGAGCAGATTATGGGATGTGAGATGGTTAACTACCCCGATATTGATTAGAGCTTCGAAGACTTTGCCGAAGAGGGGAAGGAGACTGATAGGATGGTAGTTGGAAGGGTCAGAGGGGTCACTGGAGTTCTTGAAGACAGGAACGATCAAAGAGGACTTCCAGCAGTCAGGAAAACAAGATTCCTTGAGGCAGTAGTTGTATAGTTTCGAAAGGGTGGGCGCCAGTTCAGGCGCGCATTTCTTCAAGACAATGGCTGGTATCCCGTCACCGTCACTAGCTTTGTTGGGATCTAAATTAGAGATAACGCCCAGTACCAAAGATGGGGTTATGTTTAACCCACTCAATATGGCCTCAGTTCTAAGAGGGAAGTCGGGTATGGGTACACCGGAAGAGTCGAGCGTAGAGTTGAATGAAAATTTCCGAGCAAAGCATTCAGCCTTGTCGGTAGAGGAGGTCAGGACTTTGAACTGGTTGAATAAAGGAGGTATAGAGGGTTTGCAATTGTTCAATACGCTCTTGCAGAGACGCCAATAATCTTTGGAGCCAAATTTGCGAGATGCAACACGTTCCTTCATTTGAGCCACAAATAGTGACTTAGCATCATTGAGGACATGCTTACATTCGTTACGGGCGGAGGTAAAGAGATGTCTATTGCAGTCAGACATGTCGCTATGGTATAGGTGGAAGTAGTGGTTCCTATGGGCGATGGCGGCTGAGCAAGCAGCCGAGAACCAGGGGAAGGAGCGCGACTTGACCCTATATTTCCTTGATGGGATGAAAGCGTCGATTCTAGCTTTAACCCAGGAAGAGACCTCAGAAGCACATTCTTGGATGGGGAGCTTAAAGACTCCATCCCAGGGGACATCGCGGAAGAAATCACGGAACGCGTCCCAATCAGCTCGTTGATAATAGAACAAAGTTCTAGTGGTAGGAGGTTCTTTATAGGAGGTGGAGTTAAAGGAGATGTTAACCGATATGACTGCATGGTCAGAGTTACCAAAAGGGCAGAGTTGCGAGGCACTGCAGGATTCGGGGATGGAGGTAAAGCACAGGTCGAGTAGAGAGGCTTTACCTTCCCGGTTGAAGGCAAAACGAATGGGGAAGTTAACTATCTGTGTGAGTGAATGGGAGATTGAAAAATTAAGCGTTTGAATGCCTGCATGGTCAGTAGTAGCATTCTTAAGCCACAAGGTGTGATGGGCGTTAAAGTCTCCAAACCCAAAAATGCGAGCAAACGGGTGGAGGGAGAGAGCCTTGTCTATGTTGTCAGAAATGCTATCAAGTATCTCACAGTCTTGAGAGGATGGAGAGCGGTAAAGGAAGAAGAGATAGCTTACCGCATTGAGGAGAGAGAGACGGAGACACATGTATGACTGGTCAGGCGATTCAAGAGAGGACTCACTGGCCAGAGGGAGATGTTCCTTGACATAGACACCAAGACCGTGCATGTGGGTTAGAGAGTCTTTTCTGAGGAGAGGAAGATAGCCGGGGATCGAGAGATCGAAAGAGGGGATAGATGAGACAAGGTTTGTCTCACAGAGAGCCAGTACATCCGGGCCGTTTGCAGAGAGGAAAGATTCCAGACTGCAGAAGTTTGTCCTAATGCCCCGGATGTTGGAGAACGAAATGTTGAGAGGTTTAGGTGGTTTTTGAGACGCTGGTTTAGGGTTAATCTTTTGGTTTTTGTAACTCATGTTGAATTCTGTTTGTAAGATGAGAAGGCCCGAAGTAAAAGAAACAGACAGTTTCGACCGTGATGCGGGCAGAGAGGAGTTGGCAAAATCTGCATCATTATGTGGTCTCAGGGCTGCCCACCGGAGGTGACTGCAGGGACACCTTTCCATGCGCGACATGGCACTACAAACACCCCGGTATTATACAACTGTTGATCAGAGCAGCCACTCAAGACGCTACGCAAGAGTTAGGGCTCCTAACTACCTGTCGGAAACAGCAACCAGAGAACTGTCAGCCGTGTACCCTCAGAATGAAGAGATGTTGCCACAGACTGCACACATCACGGGAGAAACAGAGCTGCACTAATACAGAGGCCGGAGAGAGAAACAGTACTGGGAACCTCTTCTACTCATGTCCAGAAGAAGGGGGAGGAGTGTTGACCGGGCGGTAGAAGAGACTACCTACTCCTATTACAGGTAACACAAAAAAGGGTAACACAAAAAAAGGGTAACACAAAAAACGACGACACAAAACAGAGGGAAGGATTGGGGGTGGGGAGATAACAGGTAAGTAGTCCTGGATCAAACTTGCCTATATCCTATCACATTAAGTTTTAACTTAGTATAAGTCCCATTGTCTATTCTGAAAAGAAATTGAGAGAAAAAAAAAAAAAAAAAGGGTTACCCGGATTTATTATCGCATCTAGTTAAAGACATTCAATTTTCCATTTTTCCCATTTTCCCCCTTCTTTTCTTCTTTTTTTTAACTTTTGAACCGGGGTTTCTTACTAAACTATCAAATAAGGAGAATCATTGGGACAAAACGCCTTTTTTGAAAGAAATAGGCAAAATTTAAAAACGAAAAAAATATATATATATATATATATATATATATATATATATATATATATATATATATATATATATATATATATATACATACATATATATATATATATATATATATATACATACATATATATATAGACATACATATATATATATACATACATACATATATATATATATATATATATATATATATATATACATACATATATATATATATATATATATATATATATATATATATATATATATATATATACATATATATATATATACATATATATATATATATATACATATATATATATATATATATATACATATATATATATATATATATATATATATATATATACATATATATATATATATATATATATATATATATATATATATATATATATATATATATATATATATATATACATATATATACACATATATATATATATATATACATATATACATATATATATATATATATATATACATACATATATATATATATATATATATATATATACATATATACACATACATATATATATATATATATATATATATATATATACATACATATATATATATATATATATACATATATATACACATACATACATATATATACATATATATATATACATACATATATATATATACATACATAAATATATATATATATATATATATATATATATATACATATATATATATATATATATATATATATATATATACATACATATATATACATACATACATATACATACATACATATACATACATACATATACATACATATATATATATATATATATATATATATATATATATATATATATATATATATATTAAATAACAGGATGTTTTGAATTTAATTGTTTTCTTTTAATTTTTTAATATTTTATAGTCATGAATGTTGTCTTGGGAAAGGAGTAATTTTTTCAGGAATGGAGATATTTGAAAAAAATCCAGGGCACAAATTTATATTTTGATAAGATTTGAAGAATTTTCCATCTAAGTTACTTTCTCTTTTAATAAGTGTGGCATTCTTTAGATCAAAGTGGTGAAATAAATTCAACAACAACTTTGGTCTAAAGGATATACTAGCCAAGAGTAATTGAAGAAGTTGAATGGAATATAATGCTAAATATGAAATATTCAAGCCTCACTACACCCATCAATATTGACTTTTGCCAGACAAAGCTAAGCTTAGCAAATATTTTTAGAGATGTTCTGGATCTTAATACAATCATTAAATGGCTATCACTTGCAAAAGAATGAGAATAATGAAAGCAGTCATTTTCCTTGTTGAACGAAATGCCTGTGGGTTGCATGTATTCTCTGCTGAAAATAAGAAACATATTTATATAGAAATCTGCAGGATATTGCAAATTTGGATTCAACCAATTATGAGTATCTCAGGTCTATATATGAATTGCAATACTTGACTGCTAAGCAGCAGACGTTTTTTGACTGCTTGTTCATATTCTTACGGTTTGTGTTTTGGTGACTAATGCCACTGACCATTAAAGTTTTGGAGACCTGTCCGAATCCTTCCATTTACAACATTGACCATTCTTGAGATTTATAAATCTAATCTAACTGTACATATTTAAGGCGAGGTGGGGTGCCTATGTTTAAAACTGTACATTTTCAGTTTTTATCAAGAAAGAAATTTACAGAGTTTATTTTCAAGAGAAATGATTGAAATCAAAAGCTGAACTGAAAAGTAACCAGCATTACGTACGAATCAATGAAGCCAACAAGACTAACAGAAATTTCTTCTCCTGGCATCAGTTTGAAACGGTGAGGGAGCAACTGGAAGATCGAATTTGAATCTGTTGGAGTACTGCCATTCTGCAAGTAATAAAAAAAAAGAAAATCATTTTTAAGTGAAAGAAAAAAAATCTTTTTTTTTGCAAATGTAAAAAGTTAAAAATGAAGAATTTACATTGCCAGGAAATTAACATCAAGTTTGAATATGCAATTTTTTTAGAATAGAAAATGCCAACTTTTTTGTGTGAAAAAAGAAAAACAAATTTTGATTACTTATAACATTAAGTTGGACTGTTATAAAAAGAATGCTTATTTTAATCAGCAATAAAGTGATCATTACACCATATTTCATTAGAACTAATGAAAATTTTTTAAAAATATGGATGACTTGGAATTTTAGTGCTACTGTTCAACACTAGCAGTGCTATACTGTAAATATTTTAGGCCAAGCACTATTCTGCTATAAACTGTAAGGTCATGAGATGACAGAGTGTATAATTTGCTTAATCATCATCATCATTATCATCATCATCAGTACAATTGGCCAGGTGTGGTTGTAGTCTCACTTCACAGCTGAACACCTAATCAGTTCCTTCCAGATATCTAGGTTCAAGGCTAGAGAGGTATTCATTTATGCATAATGAATCTTGATTAAATAGTCCATCTCTCTCCAGGTCAAATTGAGGGGGGGGCATAATCATTGACTTCAGTTTAGCAAGTCCTCCACTTGGTAATACTATGTTTGTCATCACAATGGCTGCATACATATCTAAGGAGTCCAACCACCCTTTGACAGGTCTTGCTAGGTGTCTAGCTACCTTTCTTACCAGAAAAGCCTGGTGGGGGAAAGGCTTTAGTTGATGATGACACAAGCATGTGACAGGTGGGTTACATCGTGCCAGTAGCACTCATGGAGTGACCTGACATAAAATTTGCAAGGTACTTTTAATTTGATAAAAGTTTCCAACATAAAAGTTTTCCTGATTGGGCCAGATGCAAATAAGTGAAAATGTTGTTGGTAATTCCTACAGCACGTACTATGTACTATGAATGACAAAGTGGAAAAAAATTCTATGGAATGCACTTTGTCATCTATAAGGACTTCATCAGACTAAAGTAGTGTTCTTATTGATAGAAGGCGTAGGGGACTGTGGGGAGAGATAAATGTATGTTATAATTATGCACAGAAGGAAAACACTTAAGATGGAGGAATGCTAAATTTTAAAATTTTTCATTAAAAAAATAATTTTTTCTAGTGTCCAATATATCGAGACACACGGCTGATCTCATTTTTGTTTTTATTGCTATTGTATTTTTAATATTCCACACTGAAACAACAGATTTGTTAAGCAAGCTGAAATGTCATATGAACCTGGATGCAAATTTAGCAGGGATAATTCAGAAATTAGTGCACTTTCTATATTTTTTCACCTCAGTACTGTTTTTTTCTTTAATCATTTCACCCCAAGCAAGGCAATAATGCCACTGGAATACATTGGGGTGGGGGTGGGGGGTGATGGGATTACAGGGTGTGAAAGTGAGCAAGAATGAGAAGACTGAGAATGGGGAGGATTGATGAAAGAACAGAAAAGGAACAGGGTTCAAAAAGACAGATGACAACGAGTAACATTGCATTTAAATTATTTAAGATTGTAGTTATCAGGGGAACAAGAATTAATTAGGGAGCCCATGGGATAAGTGCGAGAAAAGAAATCACTAGAATAGAAGTGGCAGTTGCATCTAGCTATTTCAACAGTAAAATGGTAAGACCTAGTCACCAATCTAGTAGCACATTTAAATTCATGTAGTCAGGTCAGCAGGGAAAAAGACTTGTCAAGAACAGTTGCCATGAGAATATTTATAGAAAAGACAGAGAGAAACCACATCATGTCAGTGAGAAAGTGGCTGAAGTTGAAATAAATGGTAATGATCAATTGCATTACAGACCTTTCTTTGAATTTCACCAAGAATTCTCAAGATGTTTAGCAGGAACACCAGACTAGATATGGCAGCGATATTCAATGCACAGACAAATGATAGATTTATAAATTTGCAAGATGAATTTTGACAAGAAAAATTTTCTGGCATGATACAGTAAACCAACATTCCTTAGAGTAGATGTAGCAAGTGATTTATTTAATATAGTCGCTTCACATCACGTCAGTGGAAAACATGAGCCCAAGAAGTTGTAGAGTGTTGCTCTCCGGGAGTTTAGCATTCTTATATACAATTTTAATATGGTCCATTTGTTAGCATTAACAAATTTAATAAATTTGTGAAATTCTTAGATTGTCCAATCATTTTCAGTGTCCTCTAGTCCTTTACTCTGATCAGACAAATTCCTCAAAAATTAATATTGTATAAATAACCAAATATTCTATGATTATTCATTGTAAGCCATTAAAAAATCCTGATGCAGAACAAACAAACCTTTCATCTCTCTCTCTCTACAAATACACTTCTGGGTCCCAAAATATAACCAAGCCCAATATGGAAAAATATTAAACATTTAACAATCTTAACAACTAATCATTGGTCAGGAAATAAGCAAAATTTATACAGCAGGAGCAGCAGACTAAATATGGCAACAGTGTTCAATGTACAGACGAATGGTAGATTTGTAAATGTGCAAGATGGATTCTGGTGAGCATTTTTAAAACCAAAATTATGGTCAGACTCATTATGTTGAACAACTAATACACCAAGTGTGTTGTTTTGTAAAAGTTCTCTTTTGTGTTCATATAATCTTTTACTTAAATTCCTCAAAGTCACTTCCATGTCTTTTTGTGGCAATCATTTTTGGTTCTAGTTTGTCAATTCTTCAGCTTTTAGGTTGTTATTATTTTGTCTTGCATTATATAGTACAATATATTCTATTGTAAAAAGTTTGTCTAGTTAATTAAAATCATGCTCACCTTATGGCTCTTGTTTACAAATCCTGTATTATTAATTTTGGGCAGAATTGTACCTGTACTTCCCTCTGCTACTACCCAATTCACCTGTTGGTGACGACGTCCCTTGTTGGTAAATACAAACTTCTTGCAAAGTAACTGGTTGCTGTAAAAAAAGAAAAAAAAGGAATTTTCTCTTATCTTTTGGATTCTGACTTGGAGATTTTCAATCATTCAACATGTTTTAATACTTGTAACAATATTGGCAAGAATTATTATCATTCCAAAGTTATTTGGACTATTGAATGTCTTTTTTTATTTTGCTTTTGTTGTTACCATCATGTTTCAGCCAATCCACTTGATAAACCTTCTTTAGGTTTGCAATCTATAAAGAAAAATAGAGTCATTCTTCTCCAAAAGTAAGCTGTCAATAGACAGTAAACAGTGGCTAGTATCACAGTTAGCAAATGGTGGAGATTTCAGCAGTCTGGACTTCTTTATTTAGCAGGAAGAAAATTGAAGTACATCTCTATGTATTACAAAGATTACCAAGAATGGTATTGTCTGTGTGGCTTGTATTGCTTAGAATAAGCCAAACAACTTGATATATTACTCAGCAAAAGCAAATCCCATCTCTTTTTTTTTTCAGATGGTCAGTCAGTCAGTTATGTGCCATGCGTGATGCACACTTAGGTGATCATGTATCTTTTGATACATGACTTACAAAGCAGATTTTTTCCCGCAGTAGGTCGCCATTTCTTTCTGCGATAGACCAGTTGCCATCCAAGGCTATAGAACCTGGTCTGTCCTGCTATTTACCCAGATCTGAGGGGAGAAGAAGAGAATTCATACCTTTCCTAAGGGTATTAGCATGTAAGTGAATGTAATGGATTCGACTGGAATTCAAACTTGGCTCTCCGATTCCCCAATCTGAGCCGCTATCCATTACTCCACTGTGCCACCTGGATAAAGCTATAAAATAGAATCACTGAAAATACTGTGGAATCAAAAAGAGCAATGAATGTAAATGAGTTCAATAGTCCAAATATACTGTTGTTTTCTTTTTTTTTACTAATGTTCACCCAATACAAGGCCTAAGAGCCAATCAAGGTAGAGGATTATTGAATGATATTGTTGTATGAGCATAAAAGGAGGAGGTAAAAAGTGTAGTATACAAGGCTATATAGGGGAGATAATAGTTAACCTTGGACTTGATGAGGTTAAGATTGCTGTGATTGGGAAAACATCCTGCTGGGATTCTTTTTCAGTCACACTTCTTGGGTATGCTGATCTAATCAGCTATCACTTCAGCAGACAAATAAACTGATCTCCCTCCAATAGGGAGTGGGGACATAAGTTTATATAGAAATTAATGGGCAGAACCCATTTTAACTGCAGGTAAAACAGGTCAACTTATTAAAGAACAAGTTTACATTAGCTGAAGGTTATCAGTTAAATATTTGTGCTAAGTAGTAAATTTGCACTATTTAACAACTTAACAATCTGACATATATTCTTTTTTTTGTTTGCTTCTTTATTTTAAAATTCATTAGTAATTTTTTGCAAACTGATTGTTAGAATAGAGTCCTATGAAAATATGGTACTTAGGAATTGGTAATACAAAAATGCCTTTTCAAATAGGATAATATAATTTGTCCACAAATACCATGTTTTGTCATAATGTTTGCAATCTGTTTTGCTGTAGGAATCCATTCAATTGCTATAACTTCATTCCATTCCAACATTTGCTTTCAGGTGTTAATCTCCACTCTTTCAGCTACTTGCACTTTTGGAGGAGATTCCTTGCCCCACTTATGCAACCTTATTTACACCCTGTATTCTTGTTATCATTCAATTAATTTTTTTTACAGGAAGCATTCACAATTATTCCTATTTTCTGACTAGTATATCTTTTATCCTATTTCTCTTGTTTTTTTTTTTACTATACTTTGTAAGCATGGTCAAACATAATCGACAAAATTCTTAATATACAAATAGCAAAATTCTCAATAAATGGAATTTACAAAATTCTAAATATGAATTGAAAATACCAAAATAAATTTCTGGCAAGACTTCCACTCACATGCTTTATACTAAGATTTTTGGTTATTCCCCAAACTGAAAAATCCCTGAAAGAAAAAAAAAATGAGATCCAGCAATACATGACTACATTACTGAAAGACATTCTGGAAAACAAGTTCCAAGAATGTTTCCAGGAAGGGCACCATCATCTCACAAAGTGCATAGCTATTCTGTGAATTGTCATATTTCATACTCACTTTAAGCCTACAATTCTACAAAGAAGAATTAAATTTATTTATTATTACTATACAATTTCTCAATAATGGTTAGCCTCTCATACCTGATAATGTCTGTCTACTAAAGCTTCACAAGGAGAAGAATTTGAAGGTGACAGAAGCCAATATTGACCAAGTAAGCAAACTCTGTTTTTGCAGAGTCACTCCAAGAATTAGATTGTCAACCTTATATACCAAAGATAAGTTTTTATAATTCAAAATGGCTGACTTCCATTTTATATATTTTTAAAAAAATAATTGCAGTTTCTGAAAGCTTGTGATGTGTTATTTTTACTATAATAACCTAATCAACATAAAACTTCTGCAAGGATACACAAATTTTTTGAGAACATTACAAAAACGCCTACAAAAGGTAGTGAAAGAATGTGAGATGAAAAGACTAAACATCACCTGCAAGAAGACAGAATCCATGGTTTTTAGCAGAAGGGTGAGGCCAACATGCAAATTACAAATTAGAGATACCAAAATCAAACAAATATAAAAATCTGGGAAGCATTTTAATAGAAGACGGAAAGTGCAACACAAAAACACAAAAGGTGCATTGGGATAGCCAAAGATGCATTTCAAAAGCTAAGCAGAATATTAAGAAACAGAAAAATTATGTTACAAACAAACAAAAGAGCACTGGATTATTTTATGATATCAATCCTCCTATACAGCAGTGAATTCTGGACAATCTTCTAAAAGATGAAGAAGAGACTTAAAGCAACAGAAATGTGGTTCTACAGAAAGATGCTGAGGATACCATGAACTGAAAATGTGATCAATGGTAAAGTTTTAAAGAAAATGGAAATAAAAAGGAAACTCATAGTTAACATCAGGAAATGATACTTAAAATTTCTAGGGAACATAATGAGAAAAAAGGGCTTGGAAAATCTGACACTCACAGGACTGATTGAAAGCAAGAGGGAGAGAGTAAAACAACACGTAACTTACTTTGTGAGCTTAAGTAAATGGAGGGTGGAACAAGGTTTAGGAAAAATAACAAAAAGACAAAATTTATTAAGAGCTACAAAGAACAGGAAATAGACCCATGATCGCTAACATCCTGAATGGATACAGCATATAGAAGAAGAAGACATTTTGTTTTTTGTTTACTTTTCTGGTACACAAAATGTACCTGAACATATTTAAAAATAAAAAGTGCACAGTATTCAAAATTTTTCTTTTTTTTTTCTTTTTTTTTTTAATAGCAAAATTCAAAATTTATAATCTCTGTGAAACCTGGAAAATATTGAAGCAAAATATGAGGGTAAAAAGAATGTTTGCTGAATCATTGGGCAAATGCAATCTGAACAAAAAGATATTTCATACCCAAAGAGTATGACACACACTATAAAGCATACAGATATTTTTTTTTTACCTGAAATGTGGACCAAGATCTAAAACTGAAGAGAGAGGTGGGTCAGCCAATATAGTGCTTCCTTCACCAAAAGCAGTGACATAAATGTAACGATTGGAACTGCCTTCAAATACTATCTTCACTCTATCCTCAAATCTGTAATGAAAAAAAAAGAAAGATGAACAGAATTGTTAAACACAGTACATTACTAGATAGATAGTTAGATAAACAGATAGATAGATATGAAAAGGATGAGATAGACAGATCTGAAAAGACTGAGATAGATAGATAGATAGATAGATAGATAGATAGATAGATAGATAGATAGATATGAGCAGACAGGGATAGATAGATATGAAAAAAGATAAATAGACAAGATAAAGAACAAATAGGAAATGTTTATCAATCTTACATGTTTCACTTTTATTGAAGCTTCATCAGAGAATGAGATATGGAGAAAAAGAAGAAAAAACTTCTGATAGTTTTACATTTGTTTGCACTATGAACATTGTTCCAACTGTTGTTGTCATGTTTGTTGCCATATTCACAATGTTTTGGCATTATACATTGCAACATTATAAATGTTATTTGACTGAACCTTTTATTTCAGATGTTATAAAGGCAGATACAAGTGTTAAAAATCTGGAGATTTTATTTTTGTTGTAAACTGAATTGGGAAAATGTTTGGAAACACCAGGTACTGTAAGGAACCTCATACAATCCAAAATATGTTTTGTCTTTAAAAAGCATGCAAAGGGTGAAGCTGGTAAACTCAAATCAATCAATCTAAAATTGAGTCTCAAAGCTGCTGGGGAGCAGCTCACTAAATTCAGGAAAGGAATGGAAGTGACTGTACTGCCAAAAACTGGTTTAAGCATTTTAACCTTTAGCCCTCTGCATTATTCATATTACTTCCCTCTCCACTTCATTTTTTGACAGACCCTCATAATTGCATTATCCTTGTTGTTAATTTCGTTCAAAGTTGTTTTCTGTTGCTATAGCAGGATATGATAACACAACTAATAAATTCAAATGCACTATTGTTCAGGGATTAGAGTCACCCCCAGTTGCAGGATAAACCTTTTGTACAGCAAATGAAATCAAATACAGAGTGATAAAGGTTAAGTGTATTAACTTGCCCTTTAAAATGAAGCCTAGAAATGGATGAAGAATCAGTTGTTGATTATGATGCGAGTTAAAGAAGAATCCAAGTATGACCATTCAAAAACCTTGTAAGTTTCAAAAAATATGTAGAAATCTTGAAGAGGTTAAAAAAAATAAGAATGTTTTGGATACTCCATAATAAATATGAACGAATTACTAAAATTTATTAGGAAATGAATACTGAAAAATTGTGAACATTAAAACAAACTAAAATTGATAATTTTTAGTGGTGTTCATCTTTTTTTTCATTGTTTTGTATGTTCTTGAACATGTGGCTATGGTAATAAAATAAGTACCATCCTATCACTCCTCTCATTTGTAACCATCTACTATGATAAAATAAACGATTTCAGCGCTAAAGCTGAATTAATCAAATAAAGCTTCATAATCTTATATTTAGAGTTGTTACAATTTTACAGTGGCATATTTTTTTCATGACAGTTAAGCCAATAAGAATGTCACTAAGAATCATCTTAAAAAGAAGGCTTACAAGATAAATTGGACACGACAAAAACTGATTAAAAATGTGAAGACACTGCAGGTAAGTTATAATTATAGATTTAATCAAAAAAAGATATTAGCCTGTTTTAATGAAATGAATTCTTTCAAATTTGTCACTTTTACCTGATACAATCATTCAGATTAGCAGTGATCACAAGTGAAAACTTTCCTTCCGGATTAATACTGCCTTTGTTTGGAGAAACTCGGAATACAGAATGGGATTGCACCTGGAAAATACAAAGAGTTGGTCTATAACAGCACCAGCTGAATTTACCTTAGATTGAATTAAATAATAATAATAATAATAAGGATGATGGTGGTAATAATGATGATGATGGTGATTGTAATAATGGAGAGGGGATGGGTGTTGGTTGTAGTGATAATTATGATGAGAATGATGGTTGTAGTGGTGGTGGCAGTAATAATAAAATACTATTACAGATCATGGTAATATAAAAAAAATGAGGGTGTTGGTGGGGGTGGTGGCAGTAATAATAATAATGATTATTATGATGATAGTGATGGTAATAATGAGGATGGTGGTGGTAATAATGGGTGTGGTGGTGGTAATAATGATTATTTTGATGGTGATGGTGGTGGTAATAATAATAACAATTTGGCTTAGATAAATATGCTAAGGTAATCTATAAAAAGAGGGAAATTGTTAGAGATACAGTGTTATAAAATTCAATAATTAAGACAGATGTGCAGGTGGTCTAATGGTTAGCAGCTTAGAATTCAGTGAACCAAGTTCAAATTCCAGTCGAGTTTGCTACATCTGCTTTTGCACATATACTTTTGGGAACAATATTAATCCATCTCTTCTCCACTCTAGATATGGGTTAAATAGGATAAACTGGGCTCTTTAGCCTTGGTTAGTAACCAGTCTAGGAGAAAGATAACTGAATTTAAAACTAGTTGGACATGGGTCTAGCAACTTCATCCTGTAAAAATTGACTTGCTACAGTGACCTCAACAGCCACACTCACTGAGTTGAGAGCTGCAGTCCCATGCTCCTCAGTGGAGACTAGAGGACTTGAGTGAATGAACGAGTGAGTTTGGTTGATAATCTTCTCCAAAAGATGCCTTCAAAAATGAAAGACAACAGCAAAAAGTGTCAGCAAATATTCCTGTTGCTATGTCCTGAGATCCTTGCTGTTGCACAATATGTGGACTTGTATGCAGGTGACTAGTGGGATTGAAGTGTCACATACAAGACAAACATAAAAACTGAATGAGGTTATCAGATCCTCATACATTGAAATTGACAGAAGAGTTCATTATCATATATAAACTATCTACTATAATAACATTTGAATTAATACAAAATGTTAGATTAAAAATAAATCCATTAATTCTTTAAAAATCGCTTTGTTTACTTTTCAGATACAAAACTGAGCAGATATAAAGCTTTCAAGAAAATAGTCTGAGTGAAGAGGATGGGCTTTTCTTAAAAGGGAAAAATAGAATTTTGCTTTGCTGTAATGTTCTTTGTAACCAAGCAGTAAAGCACACTGCATCAAATGTTGGTTTCCTCAATAAAGGGAGATGCACATTTGGTCCCTGCTGGGGAACATACTGACTTTAATAAAATTTCTTGAATATGCAAGCCAATAAGTGTAATAAATACTGTTCAATAAATAGAAATAGGGAATCTATTTCAAATACAAAGTATCCACTATAATACCATTTGAAGTAATATATACATATATATATATATATATATATATATATATATATATATATAGTGTGTGTGTATATATATATATATTGCCTAAATTTGCTATATTTATAGGGGAAGTGTACTCAATATCAGAGTTAGAGCATTTATAGATATAGACAGTGCAGATATAGGAATCAACATGGCCTGGTCAGTTTCATGCCTCAATGTGATCTCTGTTTCATGTATATGTATAATGGCCAGCAACTCATTTTCTGAGCACACCTGTCTGCTAGGACATCTAGCCAATCTCTGTCACTCAGGCACATTTGTTCAACATCTGCAGAGTCCACTTGTGGTTTCGGCTGAGTAGTGGATGACAGAATGTGGTCTGTGGGAGGTGGCAGAAGGAAGAATCTTGTTGAGAGCTGCAAAGGATAGAGGGAGGTGGAGAGCCATGATCACCTACATCCTGAAAGGACACAGCATATAGTAAGAACCTTAGTTACATTGTCTGGTGAGAGTACAGAACAACACCTGTACATGTAAACCCTCAGTCACAATGACTTGTAACTTTGTGCAAGCACAACCATCAACAGGTTCCAAACAGCTCTGTCTGACCAATTTCAATCACATGGCTTTGATCAACTCATGGCATGGTTTTGCCACACCTCCACAGGCTAATAACATCATGAAGTCACCTTCCTGACAAATTGACTATCCTGATATTTGAAAACGGGTCTCATATTTGAAAAGTAAGCATTCTAACCACTCAGCAACATATACCCTTCATATATATATATATATATATATATATATATATATAAGTGAACATTGAAGTCAACATTCAGAGGCAACAAGCTGTTTCATGCTAGATGCAATCATCAGGCCGCAAGTGTTGGATTTTTTCTTGACTATTTATATATATGGGACAGTAGTACATTGTGGGTAATCCATTCTGGCAGTTATTTGTGCGGGAGTGGCTTATTTATTTATTTATGCTAATTTATTTCACTTGTTTTTTATTTTCATTGTTTATTTTATATGTTTATTTATTCTATTTATGCTCTATCTCTGATATTGAGCACTTTATCCCATAAATATAGCACAACTTAAAACTATATTTATATATATATATATATATATATATATATGTATATATATATATATTAAATAGAATGGACAAGAAATGTCTCTTAAGGCTTTAGGTGAGTTTGACCAGGCATTGAATAATTTTTTTATGTAGGGTTGAATCTATCAAATGAACTTGCTGAAATTGTGGGTAATGTGCCAAGCACTCTTGACAATCAATGGACAATTTCAAGGATTGAAGATAAAAGTTAGCAAGTGGATCATATATGTTGTTAATGGTATGGAGCCTGAGGTGAACATCAGTTTACATACTATTGTTGTGTAATAGTGTCATATGACTAAAAATTACTTTATTGTTCAAAGTGCACACTAAGATTAAAACAAATTTTATTCATGGTGGACTACTGTCTTTTAATGTGAAGAACCTCCAAAAATGTTAATAGTTAAAAGTAATGTCTATTAGATTTTTAATGAGTTTTCTTGTTTGCGGATTAGTTTCATCATTTTGGTTTTGCAAGATATGAAAACTGACAGTGTTGTGGTGTTAACAAGAACATCCTGGTAGATGTTCTGTTCTCATATGCCGTGGAACTAAAGAATACTGAACTGACCAATGGAATATACCAGGTCTATCTGAAAAATAACGGGACTTATCCGTTCTTCAATGCAAGAGGCATCGTCCATAGTGAGTTCTTACCACAGGGCCAGATGATCAATCAGAAAGTCTACAAAGAGATCCAGTGGCATTTGCTTCCCTCAGTGGATGAGAAGAGATGAGAGTTGTCGCAGGACGGCAATTCCTGACCAAGAAAGATATCACTGTACCAAAACAACCTCCCTATTCATTGGATCTTGCTCTGTGTGACTTTTTTTCTTTTCCCCAAGCTCAAGGAGATAATCAAGGAGAGCCATTTTGAAAGCATGGAGGCCATCAAGATGGCCGTAACGACAGAGCTGAGTGGCATCCAAGAAGAATCCTTCCAGTAGTGCAGAGAAGCATGGCAGGGAAGGATGGGAAAGTGCATGAAACTCGAGGGGGATTACTATGAAGGGGAAACCATGTAGTTTGTTGCTTGGAATTGAAATAAATTGTTTGTGACACAAGTCCCATTACTTTTCAGACAGATCTTTATATCTGGTATCTTCTGTAACAGTTTTGGATAGAATTTGAACCAGTGTTGCTTGTCTGATACTGCAGACAATGCTAACCAGATATCTCTGGTCATAGTCATTAAGGGCCTGTGGTCAGCCACTGTACTGTCCATAGTGAGTGATAATATCTTGCATCAGGAATCCTTGGTACACACATGAGAATGTAGACTGAAGGATGTCAAATGTCCCTCACAATTCTCAGATATAAAATGCCTTATCCATTTGCCCTGGCCAAGCTCTCATAATTCATACCAACTTATCATGAGCAAACTAGCCAGTGTTCACACTGAATTACCAGATGTGGAAGCACAATTTGTACAAGTTTGGACATTCACATGATGTCAAGATATGGTGGTGCCACTGACTATTACCTTTTCATTCTACCATCCCATATTGTATTGGTGGCAGACACAGAAGGAAAACTACAGGATCTCCTAAAGGTAGTAAAGGAAAGCAAGAAGAAAGGACTAATCATCAATTGTAAGAAAACAGAATGTTTGGTTGTCACACAATCACAGGTAACCACAAACACACACACACCCACACACACTCAAATATTAATAGGGCAGGCATCAATTCGGCTACATACCATATTAGCTGTGAAATTAGCCACAATGGGAGATTCATTTAATAAAGTGACTTCACGACTGGAATCAGCAAGGACTGAGATGGTACCCCAGTCAACTTCAAGTTGAGTCACATGTACGACAGGTCCTTCACCAAAGCAGGAGATTTCTGCCTGAAAATAGCAAATAGCAATGAGAAATCAAGTTGGAATCGAAAGAAATAAATTCATAAGGAGAGAATTCTGAGAGTCATATAGTTAAACAGGATTCTTTTTCAATCATTTATTGCTATTAAACTGGACTCTCTGTGAATGACACTGAGAGCTTAATTTTAGTTAGTTTTCATATATGTTATATTCTTCAGTGTAGATAAAAGAAAGGCACCCAGCTTGACAATCAACAGAATCAAAAGCCTTCATTATGTCTACCCAAGTAGATTTTAACTTATTTTGATGAGACTTATTTAATACTGCATTGAACATTGCTTGCTCTTTTTTAATTGGGTGTTTTTTCTGGGGTGGAGGGGGATTCTAAACCTGATGATGGAGTTGGGGATTTTGAACCTGATCCAAATTTCTTAACCTTTCATACATTTTAGTTAACATTTTAATTGCCAACATTAGGGTGAGTTTTAAGGTTTAAAGTGCTTTTAAATGGATGGGGGGTGGGTCTACTGGGGAAGGAAGAGAAACAAAAGGGTGTCTCTAGTCTGAAAAGTTTGACAACTCCTGATCTAGGGCAAGGAAAAGTGATGATTTTAAACCTGTACTGCCATGCAGCCACATCCAAACACAGAAAAAGCTAATGAAAAAACGCCAGAGAGAAAATCCAGATGGGAGCCATAAAGGGAGTTGATTGTCAACACTGACAAACTTCCTACAACTCCTTCAGCCAAGTTGACTTCAAATTCCTTTGGCTCAGGCCTGCACACTGGAGAGATCACTCCATTCTCATCACCTGAATTTGACCAAACTTTATCACAAGAGAAACAGATGCCTACTACAATGTTTTCCAAGCCACAGTCATTGTGTTTGCTATAACACCGATACCCTTGGAAAGGAATGAATGCATTCTCTTCTCCACACAGCTAGCGATTAATTAAGCATTTCTCAACCTTTTTACCCTTGTGAAAACCTTGAAATAGTTTTCATGCCTCAGGGAAATTCTACATAAAAAATTATTATATGCCATTATTAATATCTATCACTTTTATATTTTTATTGTAGTTCACATGATGAATGTAATATATGGACATTGTTCATGTGTCCTGTACTTGAGTGAGTTACTCAGTGATACAAGAATCTGCCACATACAGGTCCTGGTCCACTAACCAATGATGCAATACATACATTGCTAAATACATTCCCTATGATTATTAGAATTTTAAATAATATAAGAAGCTTATGTCTTTATTATAATAACCAAGGAGTTTCCAACAATATTATATATATATATATATATATATATATATATATATATATATAAAAAATTACAAATATAAAATAAAACAAAAATGACTCAAAAATGCATTAGCCTATTTGTCACTGTTTCTTGTGGAGCCCCTAGTAACTTCTTGCAAAATCCTAGAGTTCCATGGAACATCAATTGAGAAACACTAGGTTAATAGCAGGGTAGACTAGGCTCTCTAGCTTTGGTTGGTAACCAATCAAGAAGAAGGAAAACTCTGAAACCAAAGTCAGTTAGTTGGGTATAGGGCTAGCAAATTCACCACGTGTGAATTTCAGCTTATCTGTTTTTCATTAGAAATACTAAAACTGATTTATTTGGTGTTGTGAGATCTTATCACATAACTTGTGTTAACATATCATAAATAAATATATAAAATAGAATAGTTACATATATTTATTTAATTTTAGATATCTGAAGAATGTAATGGGTCATAAGAAAGATGTAACCTCAGAGAAAAAAAAAAGATATTACAAATTTATTGAGTGATGGTGTAGTCATGGAAAAACAAATAAAAATAATTAATAACAAGATCAAAATTTCACCATTTCTAAAAATAGATGTATATTCAGAATTGATAGGCTATGAAGTCATATTTTGACTAACCAATCAGAAAGTATCCTGACCAGGATATTAACATCAGTCTAGTGAGTCAATCAGAGACAAGATCTGTTCCCAACCAAGATATAAAGTCACTGATTGTGGACCAATCAGAAGCCAAGCAGCACTTTCGAAGCAGATTTCTTTGTTTTGCTAGCATATGTATATAATGAGACTGACAATTGAGCTAAATCAGAATCAACGAATCAATTTTATCTATTCTCTGCTGCTGCAGTCAACACTTGAACAATATATTCCTCATATAAACACATCCTGAAAATTTTATCAACATCACTTGGATGACACCCATTTCATTGTGAAAATATTGATTTGCATAATAAAATCAGATATGGTGTAACATTAGTAAATTCTTTATTATACTAATGCAAATAAATTCTTTATTGTGTAAGGGGGTGCTGAAAAGTTCTTAGCTTGATTAAGAAATCCTTCTAAAATAATTGTGATATTTGATCAGATTTTGAGAAATGGTTTAAACTAAAAACTTTTCAGCACCAGTTATAATAATAATAATAATAATAATAATAATAATAATAATAATAATAATAATAATAATAATAATAATAGCTTACAGCCATATCACACTGAAACACTGGTTCCCATAAATCACTAAAGTTAAGTATTGTCAAGCCTGGTCAGTACCTAGATGGGTGACTCTTTGGGAATATCAGGTGCTGTAAACTTGGATGTATGGGTGGTGTAATAGATAATGTAAAGGTAATTGGAGAGCCAAGTTCCAATTCCTGCTGGGTTCGTTATGTTCCCTTACATGCAATCCATGTCTTCTTCCCCCTGCTATGAGTTAATTAGTAAGACTTGTATCACTAAACCATTATCTCAAAAAAAAATTCTTACAGTCTAAAAATTTTTCTGGCTTTAAATAACAAGCAAAGGGTTGATAAGCCATAGAAAATGAATCATTCAAATAATAATAATGATAATATATTCTTTAAAGAGAAATGAGAATCATGGGAGAGGATACTGAAAAACTTGTCAAAATGCTCACAAGCAGATATATCAGAGTAAAAATGGGTTTAAGTGTAAAGTCAATGCAAAAGATTATGAAGGACTCGGCGTGTTAATTCCACTTTTAATATCAGTTCATACTTAAGATCAGAAACAGTTGAAATTTCTTGGACATGTTATGAGGAAAAAGAGCTTGGAAAATTTGACACTGACAGGAAGGATATGTTGAAGGGCAGAAGAAAACAGCAAGTAAACTAGCTAATGAGTTTGTGTGAATGAATATCACAGTAGAGACAAAAACAGATACTAAAGAATCAAACATTGTTTAGAGTTACCAGAGGCAAGAAGAGTCATAATCAACCATGTCTTGAAGGGACACAGCATATAAAAGAAGAAAAAGAACAGTTGGACTGTTATTACAATTAAGGAAATGAGAATGATTATTCATGTCTAGCAATAGTGAGAGAATTAGAGATATACAGATGACACAGTGTTGATAGTGGAAACAGAAACGAAAAACTACAGATGGTAATAAAGGAAAGCAAGAAAAGAGTCATCAGTGTCTTTATCTCTTATCCAAGAATTTAATTTCATTTTGCTGATTGCTTCTTTTATGATAATAGTGTTGATGACTACATTCACTGCCAATGTGCAGGTTCAGGACTAGAAGCTTCCAGTTTCACCAAAACATCTTCTCGTCATCCATTCCCTATCACCATTTGGCTTTGCAAGAGTTGGTTGGAGGTGAAAGAAAATCAGAGTAGAAGAAAATTCCAATGGCATGAATTTGTTTAAGATGAACCACAACTTGCCAGAAAGTAACTCATGCACTTGATTTTATGACCTTCCTCTGCGAAACAGAAGGAACGACACGGGGAGAATCCAGTTATGAAACTGCAACAGACTGCTGTTGACTGCTATAATTTCAAGTGGTGACTTCTGTAGTATGTCCGTCATGTCTAGCCCTCTTTATCCACTGGTTCAACTGTTGAGATCTGTTATAATCGTCATCTGCCTGTTCTACCATTAGGGTCTTTGAGGTTGGTTGCACTCAGTCTTTGGCCTTGCTGCCAAAGTTGAACCTACAAGGAGTTTAGAATGCCCAATGGTATTGCTCTCAAACTCAATGGACCCTACAAGCCCACTCCACTAGGACAAGGAGCAAGCATCAGAGGTACACACGTAAAACTATACACACATAAACACACATATATACTTTACACTGGATGTTGGAGTAAACAGTTTATCATTAAATGTATCATATTATTATTATTACTTTAGAAATAATAAATAAGAAAATAAAAGTATAAAATTATCATCAAATATATGAGAACATTTTTTTTTATTATTGTTATTAAAAAAGTACAAGATATCAATTATAAGGGCAGAATGTTTGGTTGCCAGCAAAAAGAACAACCCAAGATGTGAACTACAAGTTGGAGAGATCAAAATTAAGCAAATACAAAAATTGAAGCATTTTAACAGAAGATAGAAAATGCAATACCAAAATCCAAAGGCACATTGGGATAGAAAAAGATGCCTTCTAAAAGCTAAGCAAAGTATTAAGAAATAGGAAAATTTCATTACAAACAAAGAAAAGAGTACTGAAGTTCTATGTGATATCAGTCTTCCTGTATGGCAATGGATGTTGGACAATCTCCTAACAGATGAAGAAGTGACTTGAAGCAATTGAAATGTGGTTCTACAGAAGGATGCTGACAATACAATGGACTGAACATGTAAGCAATGTTTTAAGGAAAATGGAAACACAAAGGACACTTTGAATACTTAGAATAAGAGAGAGACAACTGGAATTTCCAGAGGACATAATGAGGAAAGAAGAAATAAATAAGGCCCAAGCGTACAACGGTTGAAACGTTGTGATAAATATGGCAACAAAGATGAGAACAATAGTCTGAATAATGTAAATAGTATACATAATACCTCATCTCAGAAATATATACTAGAGGAAAGAACTTAGAAAATTTAACACTCATAAGGGCATGTTGAAGGTAAGAGGAACAGAGGAAAATGACACAAATAACCTAGCTAGCAAGCGTGTGTAATTAGTAAAAGGACAAACTTTACTAAGAACTACAAAGGAGAGGAAATTGTGGAGAGTCATGATCATCCACAATAGAAGAAAAAGAAGTAGTCAATATGATTAATTTTTTTGCGAAACTTATTTAAAATTTTGAACTGAGCATAGATTATTGATTAAGGATTCCTTTTATTTAAAACTTACTGTGATTGGATTTGGATTTCCAAAAATTTGGAACTGTACTGGTGTTTTTAATTCTTCAAGTTCCTTCACTTTAATGGTAAGCGGCATATCAAAGGAACTAAATGGTTGGATAATCCCCTGCAAGTATTAAATTGCTCATATAAAAGAAACAATAAATAATACATATAATAACAACAAATTTATGGTGGGAAGAACTGGCATAAGTTTATGAACAAGGTCTCATCATTTTACAGTTGAAGTAGCTATAGTTAATGACAATTATTCGTACACCCGTCAATTTTGAATAATTTTATCCATTTCTCAGAATTTAATGCCCATATGATGCCAGGTTTTTTTATATGTTAATAATCACAGAAAAAGGAATATAAAACTCAATTTTCAGAACAAGAGGTTAAATACAACAAATTTGACAGGCAAATTATGCAAAATAGGAAAAGAAAAAATTATTCATACAGTAGAAAATATTGTTTTAATTTGATCGATTTGTGTAAGTAAAAGTAATTTACATAATTATTTTATCAGTGATGCCTTCTAGACTATTTATTCAGTAGAATATTTGTGATAATTCTAGCAAAGAACATCACGTGCTGCATAGAGTGTCACCATTGTTATCCATACATTAACAACATGGTAGGGAAAACAAAGGAGCTTACCATGGACTTGAGCCAGAAAATTATTAACTTCCACAAGTTGGGAAATAGTTACAGCACTATTTCAAACCAGTTAGCTATTCCTGTCCGTTATAAAGAAGTTTAAACAGTTTGGTACAACAGAGAATTTGCTTGGGCATGGAAGAAAACCCAAATTATCACCAAAAACTGTGCAAAAACTGTGTTGCAAGTTTAATATAAACCCAAGAGCTGTTTTGAAAGACATCACCAAATTTGGATACAATGGGTATCAGCATAAGTACTCGTACAATGCAATGTTGCTTAAATAGAAATGGGTTGCATGGAAACTGACCACAACGAACCCCTCTTCACAAACCATATCACATTTTTGCTCGGTTCAATTTTGACAAATCTTTTTTGGGCAAAAAAATTGCTTTTGGGAACAAGTACTATGGAGACATGAAACAAAAATTGAGCTTTTTGGACATAATGATGTACAGAAGATTTGGCGCAAGAAAGGCGAGTCTTTCCTCCCACAGAACACAGTGGCAACATTAAAACATGGAGGCAGCTCAATCATATTTTGGGGTTGTTTTAGCTTAAGGGGGACTGGACAATTAATTACAGTAAGAGGAATAATGAAATTACAGAATACATCAAAATTCTGGTTGAAAATTTACAACTATCTTCAAAAATTTACAAAATATTCAAAAATTGAAATGAAGTGTCAATCATTATCTTTTGTCTTCTTAATTCTTGTTCTTTTATTGTCCTCTCTCCTTAATAGTAGTTTTTCTCATATTCTCTAACACTCAGTAACCCTCTGCAGTGGGTGAAATGATTATTTTTTTTAAATATTCAATTGAATGAAATGAAATTTATAAAGAAATATTGAAATTATCAACAAAACTTATTTAATCATTCTGTAAGAAATGATGACATATTTAAGTAACCCTGCTTAATATTGCTCAGAAAAAAATAACTTAAAAAATAATAAGAGAGCATAAAATATATTCTTTACTTTTCTCCACTTACACAACATTCCAAATAAAAAATATTATTTAAAACACAGTGACCATAAATTATCTGTACAACTTCAACAGTTTATTGCATTCATTAGAGTTAATATCCATCAATACAATTCTTTGTATGTTAAAGAAATATTATTAAAGTTTTAATTTATATATAGTCTGTTCTTTTTTATTATTCACTTTCATTTTATTTCACTTCATTTCATTAAAAAGTGTTTTTTTTTAATTCCAGATTTTTTATAAAAATGACAACACTGCAAGAATAAGTGCAGTGTGTACCCTGCATCATAGGGTCCAAATCAGTCCCACAGAATTACAGTACAAAGCAGAAAAAAAAACAAGTTGTATCAGCATCCATGCCAGGTACAAGAAGTTTATGGAAACAGAAAGCGTCTTGCAGAAATTAAAGTGTTCTGATGTGCTTACATAAAACTTTATTTGTTTACCTATGTTTTCCAATAAACCCTGTAGAGTTATCTTCATTTTTTTCATTTTTATGAATCTTTTAAATTGTAAAGATAATTTATGGACAATCACTATTAACACCTGAAAAATTTTCTGATGCCCAAAATCAAACAGAGGTTAAATTTGACCATAAACATTTGAAAAGTCAAAATACATTTTTTAAACTTCATAGCAAACTCAATTTGCTAGAAAGGGTAGGCTGGGCTCACTGATGACCTTTGAAGCTCACCTCACATAACCTGTGTTGTGAGGTGTACCAAACTCATTATCTCATGTCATTTTTCATAGGGCTTGATAGTCAAATTGAATTTATTTACAGAAATCATATTCTTTATATATATATATATATATCGCAAAGCTCAGAATAAATGCTGCTACTATTCAAACAGCACAAAAACTATATCTTAAAAATTTCAACATAAAAAGAAATTAATAACACCTAAAAACAAACCCCTTTGAAAATGGCTAAAGAAGTAACCAAAAGCACTTAGAACAATGGACAATATGGACAATTTTTGCACTCCCTTACTTCCATCGAATGGAAAAATGTAAGAATGTGAAAAAAACTAAATAAAAAAAATTCATCAAATTTTCTGTCATATTAAATGAAACATGTTTATAAATATTTATAGATATACCGTGTGTAACAGCAAAATTGTTCAAGTCGTATAACATCATAATCATCCATCCGACAAAATGTTTAATATCTAAAAAACCACTAAATTAATTGAGTTTCTTTTTTCCAGGTTTTCTGATAAGCCACCTTGACACCATTTTTCATAAGAATCACTGAAAATCCTTTGAGTTATTCAGTTAAATAGAAAACGGGTTAAAATTGTTTCATGTCAGACACACTGTCTTCTCAAATGAGCAATGGTGAGAGGAAAAAGATCATCCAAGCCTTCAATAATGGTACCAACGTTCATATTCTGACTTCCATCTTCAAAGTCCATTCAAGAACCATCAAGAGAAGGATGAATAAGTTTGAAAAAGAGAGAATAGTAGAGAGTAGAACTGGATCAGGTCACAACAGGAATAGGGATCATCATTTCAACTTAGAGCTAAAGAGATCAATTAGAAAAGATCCAGCTCAATTCATTTGTTTGGGATGAGAGAGGAGGTTCAGCTATGACAGTCGAAAGAGCAGTGAAAACGGACTTGAAAATGAAATCAGACATAAAAAGTGTGAGGCACCTTGTTATTCCAGGATGGAAAGTCAGAAGGTTAGAGAGGGTGAAGATCATTTTGAATAAGTTGGAAAATGATCCTGGAATAATATATATATATATTTGAATTTTATTTCAATACTTCATGAGCTTCCAATCCTTAGCTATGATTAATTAATGATGAACATGTAATTTTCGTTTATGATCGATTTCATCACAATTATTCTGTTAAGCTTGGAGAGTAATTATAAATTCTTATTGCTCAAAGTAGAGTTCAATAGTTTTATAAAAACCTTGGAGAATTCCAATAAGATATCTTTAAGATACAATGGTTTAGAGCTTAATCTAACAAATAGACAATTTTGTTGTTACACAATTTGGACAATTTTGCTGTTGCACCCAGTGTGTGTATATATATATATATATATATATATATATATATATATATATATATATAGATATAGATATAGATATATAAAATATATATCTAGGAATGACTATACTGGGATTTCTTCCAAATGAATAAAAATGGACCAGTTCTCATTCTCATTGGCCATATTTTTTGTTCTTTCTTGTCTTGAAGTTAGAATGCTATAATCACTTGACTGTATCCCTTTTACATGTGAAACCAATTCTTACTTTGTGAACCTTTTGACTTATTACCTCAAAAATCATTAAAGAAGCTATAGAGAGAAGTCATCTTCAGTTGGTGAACTAATGCCTCATATGAAAGTTCATCTTTCTTTTGCAGGATGTGTCAATGTGGGGTAGTTCTTGCTGTAGGTGTTAGGGAAATTTTTTGGTGTGCTTTCATATGAGGTGTTAGTCCACCAACTGGGGCACATTTTCCCCCCACACTCACTGCAAGTAGAAATGCCACAGTTAATTCTCTGTGGATGCAGTTACTTTGATGATTTTTGAGGTATACTCTTCTTAGACAGATTGAACCAAATTCCTGACATATTAAATCAAACTCTGTGCCAATATTACCAATACCCTTATGAACATCTTTCTTGAGCTTCTCATGCTTAACACGATTCTGTGAAGATGAGGACAATACTCTGTGTGCAAATAATAATGCCTCATCCTGGAAATTCAAGAAAAAACACTACGTACTAATAGTGACAGACAGTGAGTAGTTGTGATAGAAAGTAACAAAAATTAAGATGAAAGAAATACTAGTCAAGAATCAATAAAAGCTTCTATTAACATCTATAACAACTTGACTCATTACTTCTTGAATTGATTTTTGGTACTGTCATTTTTGCTTTGTAGAACAGCAAGAGGAATTATATTTCCATAAACCAAACATTCAAAACACATTCTAAAGATGTGACAGAATTTACAACTTATTTCTTGTGAGTCTGTAGAAACTTGAGACTCAATACATACTGTGTAACTAGAATTTCAATATTCCCTACTTCTGATGTACAATGGATGCTGAATTGAATTTTAAGAATAGAGAGGTGCTTACAGAAGGTTCACTGCTGTGGTACGATATTGGACAATATTCTGAGGAATCTTGCTTCAGGAGATCATAGCGTGCTGGAAGGTTAGAAATATTTTGAAGTTTTACAAACTGTGTGTATGGATGAAACAGAAAGCACCGTGAAAATGCTATCACCGGGTTGCTTATAACCACTTTGGGAACAAAGCATCTGAAAAAGAAATTATTATAAAATGAAATCATTCTGAGAGAACACAAGCAAAAAATCATAGCTATACACACAGGCATAAGATTTATACGGCAATAATTATCAGTGTACAACAGATCATACTTCCATATACAGGCATAAGATTTATACAGCAATAATTATCAGTGTACAACAGATCATACTTCCATATACAGGCATAAGATTTATACAGCAATAATTATCAGTGTACAACAGATCATACTTCCATATACAGGCATAAGATTTATACAGCAATAATTATCAGTGTACAACAGATCATACTTCCATATACAGGCATAAGATTTATACAGCATTTATTATTCATAACAAATCATACCTCCATGGACTGACATAATAAAAGTTTGTAAAACACTCATTGTGTTATAAAAAAGTAAAAGTAAATATGGTGTTTACAGATCTACCCTAATGACAATGACACAACTTTTATTCTGCAACTTAAAAGTCTCTTCCTATATGTTACTACTTATCATAAAAGAAAAAAAGATCATTTCGTTTTTTTTTTCTCAAGAATATTTATATGACTTTAATGTTAAGATCTTTTACTCTTGCTACCTTTTTCTCCTTTCTCTACCTGACTAAATTCAAACTCATATACTATGTTATTCTTACTTTCTTATACAACTGGTCGGTGATCATGAATTAATGTAAGCCTTACAGACACAACAATGCTACCCTATGTGTAACAGATAAAGATTTATACTGAAAATGTATTGTTAATGGTATTTTGCTATAGGAATGTACTGAATGTTAAGAAGGAAGGGATTAATGTCAGCATTACTTGCAGGGCAGAGATGTTATATGTTATATAGTATAGAAATGCATTGCTAGTGTTTGGCAATTAATACAAGCCTTACTGACAGAATAATGTCTGTGTATATATCATAAATAGATAAATATTTATTATAAAAAGGCACTATTTTACTGAAAATGCATTGTAATAATCTGATTATAGAAATACACTGAAATTCAAGAAGAAAAGGGTTGTTTGTAGAAAGGAGTTAATCTAAGCACTACTAACAGTAATGATTATATGTCTAATTAAAAAAATGTCTACTTTAAAAATACATTGAAGATTATTTTATGACAGAAATTCAGTAAACATTAGACAGAAAGGTATTGTCAGTGGTCAGGAATCAATGCAAACCTTACTGATAGAACAGGGTTATTATATTATTTACATTATTTGGACTGTTATCTTCATTACCATATTCACAACGTTTTGGCCATTGTATACTCCAGCCTTCTTCAACTGATTGGAATTTTGAACTGAACCCATTACCATTCATCGGGGTAGAGTGTTCTAGTTCCATGTGCCATGGCTCTTCCAGAAGTCCCAGATTTCTTTTTAACTCAATTCTCTAAGTTTTTTGGTTCACCATTTCTGTAGCCTGATATTGGCTCAGTGGATAAAGACATTGGTTATATCTAGTGACTAGACCCAAAGAGTTGTGAGTTCAGTACCAGGCTACAGCAGTAATGAACCAAAAAACTTGGAGAATTGAGTTAAAGGGAAATAACTGAGACATTCTGAAGAGGCATGGCTTGTGGAACTAGAACACTCTACCCCGGTGGATGAAATAAAGGGTTTGGTTCAAAATTCTAATCAGATAAAGATGGCCAAAACATTGTGAATATGGCAATGAGGATAACAGACAAAATAATGTAAATAATATAAATAATCATAATACCACATCTCAGAGATACTATAGAAATGCGTTGCAGATGAGGAAGAAAGGGATTGTCAGTGGTCAGGAATTAATGCAAGCCTTACTGACAGAATAAGGCAATTAGATGTATAATAGATAAACATTTACTATAGAAATGCATTGCAAATGCAGAAGAAAGGGATTGTCAGTGGTCAGGAATTAATGCAAGCCTGACACAATAGGCATAATTTTTTCATTGAATTTTTTTATATTTTCTGAACAGATGAGGAACCTTTATGAGAAAAAAAGTTCTGATAATTTTTTCATCTTACTTTTAGCTATTTTTTCTCCTTTAGTGATTCGGCTAAAACTACTGCGGAAAATGATGACCATTGGTAAAACCCCTAAATAATCTGCAATAAGTGAACCTGATAAAAGCCTAATTGTTGTTCCTTGTACCACGGTGATAGTCCATTGTAGAACCAATAAAGAAGAACTCGAACACAGGTATGGAATAACACAGATATATTACAAACAGAGAAGTAGAAGTGTTAGTATGAACAATCAGGTTTAGTAGAGAGAACCATGTAGTCTCGACCAGTATCACTATTCCAATGTCTTGCAGTAATTGTCTGAACACGACTCTGTTTCAGACTGCATCTGACTCGACTTTTGACTCGACTTGAACTACTGACTCCTTGTCTACTCCTACTCCTCAGGCGCAGTATTTATTAAGTATGGAATAGTCTATTATTATTATTATTATGGGTAAGATCCCATAACACTAATGAACAGAAAATAGAAAAAGAATTACCTTGCAATTATAGGTAAGGATAACACCTGGTTGGCCACATCAATCACATCAACCACAAGGACTGTTTCATATCGATTGACGGAATTTGGTACAAAATTAATCACAAGTTCAATTGAACTAAGGGCATCAACAGTACCATTAACTGGAATTATCTCAAATTCTTTTGGAGGCAAACTGTTGTCTGTGTGCCTTGGTGGTATTTCCATTGTGGAGCTATGTATACTGCTGACAATGCCATCATCTGGTACATGTAATCGAAACTGCATGGACACAAGTGAGGTGTTATGGAGTTTGAATTTCTTTGTGTATAAGAAGCCTGATGAGAAACAACAAAATATCATAGAAAACATACAAATTTATAATCGCAGACTGAACTTCCCTTTACCCAAATTAATATCCGTGGTGTAATAAAACCAATATTTAAAATTGATATAGTCATTGAATGTGCAGGTGGTATAATGGTTAATAGTTCAGAATGACAAATGCTGATTAGATACATTACATTACAGAATTTAAAAAGTTGCATGTATAATGTATCTTATGCGGGTGCATGTTCACATATGATAAATAAAGAAAAAACAGACAAAAACTTGGGATTTCTACCACAGACCATTTATTCTCTTTTTTTTATATAAACTGCAATGAAAAATATTTCTCAATGTCTCTTGGGCATGTCTATTTATTGGGGGGGGATCCAGTAATTAGAGTAAGGATAAGCATTGTATTAATGATTGAGCTCAAGTCAGCCTTGTGCAGAGTTGGAACAATCAAAGAAAAATTTTTACATACTTTATCATTGTAAGGTTTAAACATGGTTATGGTAAATCTGTTTTCTTTTTCTTGATCAAGAAGTTAGGGTAAGGATAAGTATCATTATAATGGTCGAGCTCAAATCAGCATTGTACTGAGTTAGAACAACCAAAGAAAAAGCTTGACTTACTTCATAGATGGAGTTTCTGCAAGCCATATGTAAGCACCATGCATTGGAAAGTGAAAAGAAAGAGTCAATCATCAGTGGACCAGGGAAACTAATGTGACCCAGCAGGACTGTCCATTTTCTACATGGTGCTGCTACATCTTGGAGCAAAGGTGAGAAAGAGGATCAGCAAGGAAAATGTTTGTATTTTTATAGACTTAACCAGTGCTCTCTAATGGCATTTGATGAAACCAAGTGTGGTAATCATTTTTCTAGTTTCTTTACTCTTAGCATCATGCGAAAATTTATTTCTTTTTTCATTATTATTATTTTATTTATTGATTTTATTTTATTTTCCCACACCATATATGGCAGCAATATTTAAAGAATGGACAAATGGTAGACTTATAGATATGTAGGATAGATTTTGGAGACCTAGCAATGGATTTAATATAGTCTTTCCACTTCATGTTAGCTGGGAACGTTAGCTCAAGAAGGCACAACAAGTCACTCTCCTGGAGGTTAGCATCAGCCATGCTGATGGAAGACAGAAAAGCCTCTCTCAGATGGCTACAAATCCTATGTCTGAAAAACCAAAAACATGATAGATTTCAACAACTGTGTATAAACAAACTGGAAACTATTTTCCAGAATGCTGTTGTCATAAATAGGCAGGGGGCTCAAGGATGATGATGATGATGATGATGATGATGATTATTAGAAAATATTTCTATATGAAAAAAAAATGTGTGCTTAAGATTTTTCATGAAAAATTTACTGTCTTTATTTAACATTTATTTCTGAATGAGGCAGAATTTTTTTTTCTTCTATACGTAGTAAAACTTAAAATTTAACATTGTCTATAACTTTGAGACAAGACATTAACATATTGAACATTGTTTTCCAAGTCAAGTTGCAGTTTCAAACACAATTGTCTCAATTGATCCATTCTTCAGTACAAAGCAGGTGTAATCCATGAGAAAAAAAGAAAACCTCTCCACAATGGCAGAATGTGACACATGGTCAGCTTAACATGGAGTGTGCCTATATTTTTATGCCAAGAATAAAAATTGGACTCGGCTCACCAGTTTCTCATTCCATGCTGTTATCCATGACACCACACCACACACATCCATTATTGGACTATATCAAAAAATGGGCATATTTAAATTGTTTATATGTTGCCTTACATAACCAGAGAAACCACTTAATTGAGCCAAAATTCTCTTTGTTTGCATATCACCCCAATTAATCATTGAACAGAAAATCAGCTCACCATATGAAACTGTGCCAAAGTTCAATTGGGTCACATCAAAATGGAAAGTGGGTCCTATCACAGAACCTCTGCAAGAAAAGGATTTCATTAGTTTTACTATACATTGTAATACCATTGATGACAGAGGAGTCACAAGTCCCTCCTAAAAATATATTTGACTTACACTCCAAACCAATTATAAAAATGAAATTAATTAGATAAAATCACGAGGAGCCTCTATATGAAAATAATCTCATTCATTCATGATGGACAAACAAAACAAAAGAATCAATATAAGTAAAATGATTCTGAATTTTTCTACAGGGCTGATTGAAAGATTATCGATAATCACATCATTAAGTCCATAGCCTAATAATGAATAAAAAATTTATTTTACACAATAAATACAGTATGGTCTTGCTGTCCATGTTAGACAGGCTTCCTGCAAATAGTGAAATCCACAGATAGCAACAAGCCATATACACAAGCTATGTCCAAAAGGTTGTTTTCTTTTGCCATAAGCCCATTTGATGACAGAAGGGATACAACTCTCTCTCACCATCTAATGTGAGCTTTTCTCCTCAGGGTCTGATTACTCTGATAGCTTTGAAGACATGTAAATTGATTAACTTTTTTTTATATCTTCAAAATGCCATTAAACTCTTATGCCTATGTCTTTTCTATATATGTTGTTTTATAATTTGAAATAAAGAGATTGTACTGAAAAATTGGTTGAGTAAACCACTTCTAAAAAAAACAAACAGAACCAGTAATAAACTTATAAAATATAAAGCATCTTGTATATGTGCTACTTAAATTTTACCCAATCTACTTTCATATCAGGCTGTGAATAGATTATATATTGTATATACTTGCATAATATCATGTGAGCTTTGGAGACCTAATTTTGAAGCTAATGTGACTACAGTAAATGGATATATAGTTTGGTCAATGATATAGCCAGGGCCAGCAGTATATATGTTAATTTTATATCTCATGTATGATGTGACCACCTTAAAGTTAACTTCAAAATTAGATCTACAAAAGTCACATGATACACAAGTATGTGCAATATTTCATATTAATAATGAGAATCATCAGGTCTGAATATCAAGGAAATTTACTTCACAGACACAGGTTAACAATGAAGGTTATATTTCACTCAAGAAATTTGACAAAAAGTTGCTCTACTGTCATTGGGACACCCACCACATAGAAGTGAACAAAGTGTGCTTTTATCTCAGTCTTAAGTGTTTTGTTTTTTGACCAGCAATAAGGTTTGTGAAATGATGTTTTCAAAGCAGCCACCCACTTGACCAAAAGAGAATAAAATAATAGACAAATAAATGTGGTCAAGTGACAACAAACCTGATATTAATCATTTCTGGTCATGGGTCTATGTTAACAGTCACAGTTGGGATTGTGAAAAGTCGTGGATCGCCAATTAAAGGGGTCAGACTATCCTTTGGGATAGTTCTAATGCTGCCTGTTAGACTTGCCAGCCACACATTGTGATGTAGAAATGGGTAAAGAGAAGTGGTAGGAGAAAGTCAGAGTTCCTGCTGATTGAAGGGAAAAGCTGATCTGTTCGTCTTAGATGCCAGAAGTTCACCCTAAGTGTCACCTATCTATGCACCCACCCAGGCTAAGAAACTGAAGACCTGAATAAATACTGAAATATACTGGAAATATGGTTTGAGCTTTCATTTTTCAGTGGCATTTATTTTCACCCCTCTCAATTCACTTTGAGCATGCAATGGGTCATTCCCAGTTTTTGTTGCACACTGATACAAACAAGTTTAGAGATGCAATATAGGGCAACCATTTTCCAGTCAGTAAAAAACTGAGAGATGGGACAAGGTATTTTACAATTCAATTTCTTAAATTTGCTACATCTAGTTAAAGAATAAACATACTCTCAAAGCCAAGGTGGACAGCTTAAAAAAAAATATGCATCCAAAATTTTGACAATAACCTGAACTCAATCTGCAATGGATCAGGTAATCCTTCCACATTAAAATAAAAAATTTCATTGAAATCTCCCAAGCACGTGCTTTTGAAGGTGATGTGAATAGCCTGGTAGCTCTTAGGTATGATGCATGCTTCACCAGGATCAAAAGTGAATGACATCCCAAATGCAGATTCCTTGGTTTGAACTTTGTACACAGCATCAATTTCACCTTTATTGGCCAGGATAACCTCATAATGATGGCAAGATCCAATGAAGATAGGGCCAATATCCATGGAATCAATAGAAAACTGAAGTTCTGGACCTTTCCCGTCTCCAAGGATTCGTAAAGGAAGTCGGATTTCTCGTCCAGTGATCTCACAAAAGGCAGCTTTTTTGTAGACTTTTGCTTCAAGAGGCTTAAAGATGATAGTGATCTCTCTTGAAGAGTTGGGCCAAATTTCTCCTTCCACAGGATCAATCTTGATGACATCATCAATGAACAGGCCCTTGCTTTCCTCAATCAACTGTAAACAAAAGAAGAAAACATGAATACATACATTTGAACAGAAAATAGAAAAAACACACATTGCTGTTTTAGCTTGAGTGACCTCCAAATAATTGTAACATTTACAAGTCTTACAATTTTGTAGACAAGGGAATCCTATTTTTTTTCTATATCCCTACATGTCTAGGCAAATGATCTTGAAAAAATAAAGTTACACAAGAAAAAAATTCCTTATTTATTTCAGTAAGTAAAAACATCTTAAAAAGTTCTATAATTTTTAATTAGTAAAAATTCTACCAACTGTCTTTAGCTTATCAATAAGTAAAAACATGATCTGTCTATATTTCTGAGATGAGTTATTGTAACTATTTATACTATTTACATTGTTCGGACTGTTGTCCTCATCTTTATTGTCATATTCAAATTTCAGCCAGACCAGTGAATAAAAGTGTTGGTTGAAGTAATCCAATGAATTGACCCCAAGAGTTGTGAGTTCAATACCTGGCCACAGCTGGGGTGATCAAAAACTTGGAGAGTTGAGTTACTAAAGGGAATTAACTGAAACTGAGATATCCAGAAAAGGCATGGCACGTGGAATTAGACCAGTCTATGCTGGTGGACTAAATAAAGGATTTGGTTAAAAAATCCAATGTATATCACCTGAAGAAGGCCAGAGTGTACAATGACTGAAACATTGTGAATATGACAATAAAGAAGAGGACAACAGTTTGAACACTGTCAATATTGTAAGTAAAAACATCTAAAAAAAAAACTATACCTTTCAGTAAAAGTGACTCAAAATTATGTATAATTTCAGTTGTGAAGATACAAAGGGATTACTACATGTGAGAGAATATAAGTAAAAGCAAACATTATTAAGGAAACAATAAGAGAGAACAATAGAAGAACAGGAATCAAGAAGATAGATGTCACTACATTTAAATTTTTGAAGATCAAAGTAGACTAGAAAGCATGAAGCTGGAAGAAAATTCCTTGTGCAAGAATTCTGAGAAAAGAAGCTGTTAGCATAGATTTTAGAGTTAATGTTTTGAAGTAGAGTACTCTCTAGAATAGACATTGTCAGGTCAACAGATGGTAGCTTGACTGGCATTCACTGTGGCATACTGCTTTTACTCATTTACATACAATACTACATCTCCCTGAACCAAAATGGCCTTATGCCTTTCATTGATCTTTGAGTTCTTCTAATTATTCTTGGAAATCTAAACTGTCTTTCTTGGTGCTTATCTTGATTTCTTCTTATAGGGTACCAAGGTTTGAGTTCATTTTCCTCTTCCAACACCTCGTCAGATTTCTATTCATTACATAGGCATCATGTTTGCTATTAAAAAAAATCCTGCCAGTCTAGAATTCTTCTTTGGATTGATTTATTTAGTATTTTCATATTTATAAATTTAAAAAATAAGCAAATCAGTAATTTTTTTTTTATTTTCTTATCGATTTATTAGCAGCTTTTTATAATCTTTATTTTTCCTCTTTATTGTTATTGCAAAGGGATGTGTATATTTTGATCAATCTTTAAGTTTCCTTCTATCAAAATTGTTTATTCTCCTTCTTCTTATTATTATTTTTATCATAATTGATATTATAAGATATTATATAAAGGTTTGCTTCTAGCAAAGTTGGTTTACTGTGTTGTGCTAGACAGTCTTTATCACCAGAATCTATCTTACACATATAAGTTTACCACTTGTCCATTCTTTGAATATTGCTGTCACATCTGATCTTGTGCTTCTGCTATATATTTAGAGATTCTTGATGAAATACAGAAAAGAATCTTTAATGTTATTAGTCCTGACCTGGCACTTCCCACTTTCCCGCCAGCATAATGTAGCTTTTCTGCTGTTTCTCAGTTTTCCTACAACCAAGACGGATATTTGGGAAAAGAAAGCTTACTTACCTTCTGTCTGTTTTGGTAAGATCGGTTGAGCACTGAAAAATTGTGACGAAGAATGGGATCATTAAAGCACTCCTCTTTCAGTTTCTCAGCTGCAGATATTTTTTCTTCATCTATTTTGGAAAGGAATCTGTAAACAGACATCACAACTGATTGACAACCTAAAGCATTAAAAGACTAAATCAGAGAGGACATGAGAATGTCATTTCTGACACTTGAAAGGATTGAAATTCAAAAGGAGGAAATGGCACAAAGTTATGTGGACAGGAAGTGCACAAGGATCTCTTTGGGATTATGTAACAAATTGAAATTGTAAAACTGGATCACAATTCAGTGAAAAAGTCAGTATACAACTGAATCGCCTATGAGATAACCTAGCTCATCATTATTCACAACAGACATCATAAGTGTTTAGAGCTATTAAATGAAAATGAAACATTAGATAAATGATAGCATATAAACAAATAATTAATTTACTACATATACATTATTTAAAAATACTGCGTGTAATGGATAGTCATCTAAATTACGCAAAAATGAAAATAACACCGACATCTCATTTTAACAGATATATTTACCAAAATTACACAAAATATCTTGAAATACTAAAGAGTAAATTTATTCAATAAAACCACCATTGGCTTCAACCACAGCCACCAGACAACTTTGGAATCTCTTGCAACTCTTCTGGACAGCCTTAACTCAGTGGATGTTGCCATAATCCTTGCCTTCAGTTCATCTTTGATGTTACAAGGAGTTTTGTTGGTCTTTCATTCAATTGCATCCTATATGTAATAATCAAGGATGGTGCAGTCTGGGGAGTTAGGTGGCCAGATGTAAGGGGTAATGTGATCACAGAAATTGTTTGACAGCCATGATTGGGTTCTACTACTTGTGTAGCATGGTGCAGAGTCCTGTTACCAGATATAGGGTCTTCCAGCATCCATCCTCTTGACCCAGAACAGCACTACCTCCTCAAGGTACTTGATGTAGACCTACATGCTGAGTAGGGTACCTCATCAACAAAGATGAGTTGGGAGTTCTTTTCTTATCAGAATGATCAGAATAAATTTTTAACTTAATTTTTAATTAAAATTTTTATTCCAACTTGATAAAAATTTTTGAAAGTGGTTGTAATTGATTTAATAAAGGTTTTTCTTAATGAATATATAGTTTAATTAAGATTTGTTGATTATCTGGAAAAAAGAGACAGTGTTTTAAAATATCTCAGAGGTTCACTTACTTTTGCACATATATATATATATATATATATATATATATATGTGTGTGTGTATGCATGTATGTATGTATGTGAGTATGTATGCATTTCAGGAGCATGTATTTTTCAAAAAATGCAGAATCTAAATGTTTTCAGTTTTATTTTAGATTTTACTTTGATTTTTAAGATAATCAGATGGAAAACAAATTTTTGTCTAAAAGATATCAATTGAGAATATTAATCAATGTGCCAGTATTATTCAATCCTTAGTTGATATCAATCCGTATATCATCCAGAAAGAATACACAACCATACAATAATCCTTATATTCTAAGTATAAGTTGTTCATAACATAGTGTAACAATTCTATTGTTATTTCTGAAAAAAACTCCTTACCTGTTCTTTTCCTCTTCATCTTCTGCACTGGTTGCATATTTGCTCCATTTATATTTGGCAATAATGTTTGATCGATTGTGAATCAACAGACTTCTCTGGTTGGCCAATGAAATAAATGTACTCTCAATTCGAATTGTGTTCTTATCAAGCCTTATATTAACATCTTCAGCCACAGCATGAAGAGCAATATGCACCGATTCACCTGAAACAAATGCCAGAAGAATTTTGAAAAGGGATTTTGAATCAAGGCTCAAATGTTTTCATATTGATGGTATTTCAATCTGTGCAACAAAAAACCTCAAATGATTTACAAGCAGAATTAATGTCAACAAAAAAAGAAAAAGGGAAAAGACCTGATTGGAAAAAAAGAAAAAGGAAAAAGAACTGAATAGGAAAAGAAAAAGGAAAAAGAACTTTGTGGAAAAAAGAAAAAGAACTGAAATGAAAAAAAAAAAAGAAAAGAAAAGAAAATGGAAAAGTAAAAAGAAAAGGTAAAAGAATGAATGGAAAAAGAAAAGAAAAAGAATTGAAAAAGGAAAAGAACTGAATGGAAAAAGAAAAAGAAAAAAACTGAATGGAAAAAAGAAAAAAGAAAAAAGGAAAAGAACTGAATGGAAAAAAGAAAAGAAAAAAAAAAAAAAGAAAAAAAAAGAAAAGGTAAAAAACTGAAAAAAAAAAAAAGGAAAAAGAACTGAATGGAAAAAAGAAAAGAAAAAAGAACTGAATGGAAAAAAAAAAAAACTGAATGGAAAAAAGAAAAAAAATAGAACTGAATGGAAAAAAAAAAAAGAAAAAGAACTGAATGGAAAAAAAGAAAAAAAAGAAAAAGAAAAAAAAAGAACTGAATGGAAAAAAAAAAAAATGAAAAGAACTGAATGGAAAAAAAAAAAAAAAGAAAAGAAAAGAACTGAAAAAAGAAAAAAAAAAAGGTAAAAAAAACTGAATGGAAAAAAGAAAAAGGAAAAAGAACTGAAACGAAAAAGAAAAAAGATGGAAAAAAAAAAAAAAGAAAAAGAATAAAAGAAAAAGAAAAGGAAAAGAACTGAAAAAAGAAAAAAAAAAGAAAAAGAAAATGGAAAAGAAAAAAAAAAAACTGAATGGAAAAAAAAGAAAAAAAGAAAAAAGAAAAAGAATGAAAAAGAAAAAAAAAAAAAGAAAAAAAGGAAAAAAAAAATAAAAAAAGAAAAGAAAAAAAAGAACTGAAAAAAAAAAGAAAAAAAAAAAAACTGAATGGAAAAAAAAAAGAAAAAGGAAAAAGAACTGAATGGAAAAAAAAAAGAAAAAGGAAAAAGAAAAAAAGAAAAAAGAAAAAAGAAAAAAGAAAAAAAGAAAAAAAAAGAACTGAATGGAAAAAAGAAAAAAGAAAAAAGGAAAAAGAAAAAGGAAAAAGAAAAAAAAGTAAAAAAAAAGAAAAAAGAAATGGAAAAAAAAAAAGAAAAAGAAAAAAAGAACTGAATGGAAAAAAAAAAAAAAGAAAAAAAAAAGAACCAAAAAAAAAAAGAAAAAAAAAAGTAAAAAGAAAAAGGAAAAGAAAAAGAAAAAAAAAAACTGAAAAAAGAAAAGGAAAAAGAACTGAATGGAAAAAAAATAAGAAAAAGGAAAAAGAACTGAATAGAAAAAAAGGAAAAAAGAAAAAAAGAAAAAGAAAAAGAATGGAAAAAAAAAAAAAAAAAGAAAAAGAAACTGAAAAAAAAGAAAAAGAAAAAAACTGAAAAAAAAAGAAAAAAAAAAAGAAAAGAAAAAAAAGGAAAAAAGAAAAAGAAAAAGGAAAAAGAACTGAAATGGAAAAGTAAAAGAAAAAGGAAAAAGAACTGAATAGAAAAAGTAAAAAGAAAAAAGAAAAAGAACTGAATGGAAAAAAAAGAAAAAGGAAAAAGAACTGAATGGAAAAAGTAAAAAGAAAAAGGTAAAAGAACTGAATGGAAAAAAGAAAAAAGAAAAAGAACTGAATGGAAAAAAAAAGAAAAAAAAAAAGAATGGAAAAAAAAAAAAAGAAAAAAAAAAAAAAGAAAAGAAAAAGGAAAAAGAAAAAAAAAAAAAAGGAAAAAGAACTGAATGGAAAAAGTAAAAGAAAAGGAAAGAACTGAATGGAAAAAAAAAAAAAAAGAAAAAGAACTGAATGGAAAAAAGAAAAAGAAAAGGAAAAGAACTGAAATGGAAAAAAAGAAAAAAGAAAAGGAAAAGAACTGAATGGAAAAAAAAAAAAAAAAAGGAAAAGAAAAGAATGGAAAAAAAAAAAAAAGAAAAGGAAAAAGAACTGAATGGAAAAAGTAAAAGAAAAGGTAAAGAACTGAATGGAAAAAAAAAAGAAAAGGAAAAAGAAAAAATGAAAAAAAAAAAAAAAAAAGGAAAAGAACTGAATGGAAAAAAGAAAAAAGAAAAGGTAAAAGAACTGAATGGAAAAAAGAAAAAGAAAAAAACTGAATGGAAAAAAAGAAAAGGAAAAAGAACTGAATGGAAAAAAGAAAAAGGAAAAAAGAAAAAAAAAAAGAAAAGGAAAAGAACTGAATGGAAAAAAGAAAAAGAAAAAAGGAAAAGAACTGAATGGAAAAAAAAAAAGAAAAAAAAGAAAAAGAAAAAAAAAAAAGAAAAAAAAAAAAAAGAAAAAAAAAAAAAAAAAAGGAAAAAGAACTGAATGGAAAAAAAAAAAAAAAAAAAAAAAAAGAAAAGAAAAAGGAAAAAAAAAAAAAGAAAAAGGAAAAGGTAAAAAGAAAAAGTAAAAGAAAAAGAAAAAAGAAAAAAGGAAAAGAAAGAATGGAAATGGAAAAGTAAAAAGAAAAGGTAAAAGAACTGAATGGAAAAAAGAGCAAAAGAAAAAGAACTGAATGGAAAAAAAAAAAAGGAAAAAAGAACTGAAAAAAAGGAAAAAAGAACTGAATGGAAAAAAAGAAAAAAGAAAAGGAAAAAGAACTGAATGGAAAAAAAAAAAAAAAAAAAAGAAAAAAGAACTGAATGGAAAAAAAAAAAAAAAGAAAAGGTAAAGAAACTGAATGGAAAAAAAAAAAGAAAAGGAAAAGAACTGAATGGAAAAAAAAAAAAAAAAAAGTAAAAGGAAAAGAAAAAAAAAAAAGAAAAAAAAAGAAAAAAGGAAAAAAGAACTGAAAAGAAAAAAAAAGAAAAAAAAAAAGGTAAAAAGAAAATGGAAAAAGAAAAAGAAAAAGAAAAAAGAACTGAAAAAAAAGAAAAAGAAAAGAATGGAAAAAAAAAAAGAAAAAGAAAAAGGTAAAAGAACTGAATGGAAAAAAAAAAAAAGAAAAGGAAAAAAGAACTGAATGGAAAAAAAGTAAAAGAAAAAGGTAAAAGAACTGAATGGAAAAAAAAGAAAAAAAAGGAATAAAAGAACTGAAAAAAAAAAAGTAAAAAGAAAAAGGAAAAAGGAACTGAATGGAAAAAAAAAAGAAAAAAAAAAAAAATGAAAAGAAAAAGAAAAGGAAAAAAATATGGAAAAAGAAAAAGAAAAAAAAAGAACTGAAAAAAAAAAAAGAAAAAGGAAAAGAACTGAATGGAAAAAGAAAAAGAAAAAAGGAAAAGAACTGAATGGAAAAAAAGAAAAAAAAAGAAAAGGTAAAAAAGAACTGAATGGAAAAAAAGAAAAAAGAAAAAGGTAAAAGAACTGAATGGAAAAAAAAAGAAAAGGAAAAAGAACTGAATGGAAAAAAGCAAAAAGAACTGAATGAAAAAAAAAGAAAAAGAAATGAATGGAAAAAAGTAAAAGAAAAAGGTAAAAAAAATGGAAAAAAAAAAAAAAGAAAAAGGAAAAGAACTGAATGGAAAAAAGAAAAAAGAAAAAAGGAAAAAGAACTGAATGGAAAAAAAAAAGAAAAAAGAAAAGAACTGAATGGAAAAAGAAAAAGAAAAGGAAAAAGAACTGAATGGAAAAAGAAAAGAAAAAAAAATGGAAAAAGGAAAAAGAAAAAAGAACTGAAAAGAAAAAAAAAAAGAAAAAAGAAAAGAATGGATGGAAAAAAAAAGAAAAGGTAAAAGAACTGAATGAAAAGAAAAAAAGAAAAAAAAGAAAAAGGTAAAAGGAAAAAAAACTGAATGGAAAAAGTAAAAGAAAAAGGTAAAAGAACTGAATGGAAAAAAAAAAAAAAAGAAAAAGAAAAAGAAAAAGAATGGAAAAAAAAAAATTGAAAAAAAAAAAAAAAAAAAAGAAAAAAAAAAAAAAAAAAAAAAGAACTGAATGGAAAAAAAAAAAAGAAAAGGTAAAAGAACTGAATGGAAAAAAAAAAAAAAAAAGGAAAAAGAACTGAATGGAAAAGTAAAAAAAAAAGGTAAAAGAACTGAAAAGGAAAAAAAAAAGAAAAAATAAAAGAAAAAAAGGAAAAAAGAAAAAAAAGGAAAAGAACTGAATGGAAAAAAAAAAAAAAAAAAAGGTAAAGAACTGAATGGAAAAAAAAAAAAAAAAAAAAAGAACTGAATGGAAAAAGAAAAAAGAAAAAAGGTAAAAGAAAAAAGGAAAAAAGAAAAGGTAAAAAGAACTGAATGGAAAAAAAAAAAAGAAAAAGAACTGAATGGAAAAAAAGAAAAAAGAAAAAGGAAAAGAACTGAATGGAAAAAGAAAAAAAAAAAAAAGAACTGAATGGAAAAAAAAAAAAAAAGGTAAAAGAACTGAAATGGAAAAAAAGAAAAAGAAAAGGAAAAGAACTGAAAAAAAAAGAAAAAGAAAAAAGAATAGAAAAAGAAAAAGAAAAAGGAAAAAGAAAAATGAAAAAAAAGGTAAAAGAAAATGGAAAAGAAAAGAAAAAGAAAAGGTAAAAGAACTGAATGGAAAAAGAAAAAAAAAAAAGAAAAGAATGGAAAAAAAAAAAGGAAAAGAAAAGAACTGAAAAAAAGAAAAAGAAAAAGGAAAAGAACTGAATGGAAAAAGTAAAAAAGAAAAGGGAAAAAGAACTGAATGGAAAAAGAAAAAGAAAAAGGAAAAAGAACTGAATGGAAAAAAAAAGAAAAAAGAAAAGGAAAAAAACTGAATGGAAAAAAAAAAAAAAGAAAAAAAGGTAAAAGAAAAGAATGGAAAAAAAAAAAAGAAAAAGGTAAAAGAAACTGAAATGGAAAAAAAAAAAAAAAAAGAAAAAAGAACTGAATGGAAAAAAGAAAAAAAAAAAGGTAAAAGAACTGAATGGAAAAAAGAAAAAAGAAAAGGAAAAAGAACTGAATGGAAAAAGTAAAAAGAAAAAGGTAAAAGAACTGAATGGAAAAAGAAAAAAAAAACTGAATGGAAAAAAGAAAAGAAAAGGAAAAGAACTGAATGGAAAAAAAAAAGGTAAAAAAATGAATGGAAAAGGAAAAGGTAAAAGAATGGAAAAAAGAAAAAAAAAAAAAAGAAAAAAGAAAAGAAAAAAAAAAAAGAAATAAGAAAAAAAGAAAAAGAAAAAGGTAATGGAAAAAAAAAAAGAAAAAGAAAAAGGAAAAGAACTGAATGGAAAAAGTAAAAAGAAAAAGGTAAAAGAACTGAATGGAAAAAAAAGAAAAAAGAAAAAGGTAAAAGAACTGAATGGAAAAAAAAGAAAAAAGGAAAAAGGAAAAAGAACTGAATGGAAAAAGTAAAAAGAAAAAGGTAAAAGAACTGAATGGAAAAAAAGAAAAGAAAAAAGGTAAAAAGAAAAAAAAAAAAAGAAAAAAGAAAAAGGAAAAAGAACTGAATGGAAAAAGTAAAAAGAAAAAGGTAAAAAGAAATTGAATGGAAAAAAAAAAAAAAAAAGAAAAGAAAAAGAAAAAAGAAAAAAAAAGGAAAAGAATTGAAATGAAAAAGAAAAAGAATGGAAAAAAAGAAAAAAAAAGAAAAAAAAGAACTGAATGGAAAAAAAGAAAAAGGAAAAAGGAAAAAAGAACTGAATGGAAAAAAAAAGAAAAAGGTAAAAGAACTGAATGGAAAAAAAAGAAAAAGGAAAAGAACTGAATGGAAAAAGTAAAAAGAAAAAGAATTGAAAAAGAAAAAAAAAAGGAAAAAAGAAAAAGGTAAAAGAACTGAATGGAAAAAAAGAAAAAAGAAAAAGGAAAAAGAACTGAATGGAAAAAAAAGAAAAAAGAAAAAGGAAAAGAACTGAATGGAAAAAGTAAAAAGAAAAAGGTAAAAGAACTGAATGGAAAAAAGAAAAAGGAAAAAGAACTGAAGAAAAAGAAAAAAAAAAAAGGTAAAAGAATTGAAAAAAAAAAAGAAAAAGGAAAAAATGGAAAAAAGAAAAAGTAAAAGAAACTGAATGGAAAAAAGAAAAAGAAAAAAAAACTGAATGGAAAAAAAAAAAAAGAAAAAGGTAAAAGAACTGAATGGAAAAAAAAAAAAAGAAAAAGGAAAGAGAACTGAATGGAAAAAAAAAAAAGAAAAGGAAAAAGAACTGAAATGGAAAAAAGAAAAAGGAAAAGGAAAAAGAACTGAATGGAAAAAGAAAAAGAAAAAGGTAAAAGAAACTGAAATGAAAAAAAAAAAAAAAAAAAAAAAAATGAAAAAAAAAAAAAGAAAAAAGAAAAAGGAAAAAGAACTGAATGGAAAAAAGTAAAAAGAAAAAGAAAAGAAAAAGGAAAAAAAAAAAAGAAAAAAGAAAAAGGAAAAAGAACTGAATGGAAAAAGAAAGTAAAAAGAAAAAAAAAAAAAAGAAAAAAAAAAAAGGTAATGGAAAAAGAAATAAGAAAAAGAAAAAAACTGAATGGGAAAAAAAGAAAAAGAAAAGGAAAAAGAACTGAATGGAAAAAAGAAAAGAAAAAGGAAAAGAAAAAATAAAAAAGAAAAAGAAAAGGAAAAGAATGGAAAAAGAAAAAAAAGGTAAAAAGAACTGAATGGAAAAAAGAAAAAAAAAAAAAAAGAAAATGGAAAAAAAAAAAAAAAAAAGTAAAAAAAAAAAAGAAAAGGGAAAAAAAAAAAGAAAAAGGAAAAAGAACTGAAAAAAAAAGAAAAAAGAAAAAGGTAAAAAATGGAAAAAGAAAAAGAAAAAGGTAAAAGAACTGAAAGGAAAAAAAAAGAAAAAGAAAAAAGAACTGAATGGAAAAAAGTAAAAGAAAAGGAAAAAGAACTGAATGGAAAAAAAAAAGAAAAAGGTAAAAAGAAAATGGAAAAAGAAAAAAGAAAAAGAAAAAAGAAAAAAATGAAAAAGAAAAAAAAAGAAAAAGAACTGAATGGAAAAAAAAAAAAAAGAAAAAGAAAATGAAAAAAAAAAGGAAAAAAGAAAAAGAAAAGGAAAAGAAATGGAATGGAAAAAAAAAAAAAAAAAGGAAAAGAAAATGAAAAAAAAGAAAAAGAAAAAAAAAAGAACTGAATGGAAAAAGAAAAAAAAAAAAAAAAGAAAAAGAAAAGAAAAAGAAAAAGGAAAAAAGAAAAAGGTAAAAGAAAAAAGAAAAAATGGAAAAAAGAAAAAGAAAAAGAAAAGAATTGAATGGAAAAGGAAAAAGGAAAAGAACTGAATGGAAAAAGTAAAAAGAAAAAGGTAAAAGAAAAGGAAAAAGAAAAAAGAAAAAGGAAAAAGAAAAAAAAAAAGAAAAGGTAAAAAGAACTGAATGAAAAAGTAAAAGAAAAGGTAAAAAGGAAATGGGAAAAAAAAAAAAAAGAAAAAGGGAAAAGAACTGAATGGAAAAAGTAAAAAAAAAAAGGTAAAAAGAAAATGGAATGGAAAAAAAAAAAAGAAAAAGAAAAAATCTGAATGGAAAAAAGTAAAAAAGAAAAGGTAAAAGAACTGAAATGGAAAAAAAGAAAAAGAAAAGAAAAAGAATTGAAAAAAAGTAAAAAAAAAAGGTAAAAGAAAATGAAAAAAAAAAAAAGAAAAAAAAAAGAAAGGGAAAAGTAAAAAAAAAAGGTAAAAAAGAAACTGAATGAAAAAAGAAAAAAAAAAGAACTGAAAAAAAAGAAAAAGAAAAGGAATTGAAAAAAAAGTAAAAGAAAAGGTAAAAGAAACTGAATGGAAAAAAAAAGAAAAAGGTAAAAAGAAACTGAATGGAAAAAGAAAAAGGTAAAAAAAAGAACTGAATGGAAAAAGAAAAGAAAAAGGTAAAAGAAAAGGTAAAAATGGGAAAAAGTAAAAAGAAAAGGTAAAAGAACTGAATGGAAAAAAAAAAAAAAGGAAAAGAAACTGAAAAGGAAAAAAAAAGAAAAGGTAAAAGAAACTGAATGGAAAAAAAAGAAAAGGAAAGAAAGAAAAAGTGAAAAAGAAAAAGAAAAGAATAAAAAAAAAAAAAGAAAAAGGTAAAAGAAATGAAAAAGAAAAGAAAAAAAAAAAGAACTGAATGGAAAAAAAAAAAAAGAAAAGGAAAAAGAAAAGAAAAAAGAAAAAGAAAAAGAAAAAGGTAAAGAAACTGAAAAAAAAAAAGAAAAAAAGGAAAAGAACTGAATGGAAAAAGTAAAAAGAAAAAGGTAAAAGAACTGAAATGGAAAAAGAAAAAAGAAAAAGAAAAGAATGAAAAAAAAAAAAAGAAAAGGAAAAAATGAAAAAAGAAAAAGAAAAAGAACTAAATGAAAAAAAAAGTAAAAAAGAAAAAAGTAAAAGAACTGAATGGAAAAAAAAAAAAAAAAAGAAAAAAGAAAAGAAAAGAAAATGGAAAAAAAAAAGAAAAAGGTAAAAGAACTGAATGAAAAAAAAAAAAAAAAGAAAAACTGAATGAAAAAAAAAGAAAAAGAAAAAGAACTGAATGGAAAAAAAAAGAAAAAAAAAAAAAAGAAAAAGAAAAGGAAAAAATGAAAAAGAAAAGGAAAAAAGAAAAAAGAAAAAAGAAAAAGAAAAGAATGAATGGAAAAAGAAAAAGAAAAAGGAAAAAGAACTGAAATGGAAAAAAAAAGAAAAAGGTAAAAGAACTGAATGGAAAAAGAAAAAGAAAAAAAAAAAGAAAACTGAATGAAAAAAGAAAAAAAGGAAAAGGTAAAACTGAAATGGAAAAAAGTAAAAAGAAAAAGGTAAAAGAACTGAAAAAAAAAAAAGGAAAAAACTGAATGGAAAAGAAAAAAGAAAATGGTAAAAGAACTGAAAAAAGAAAAGAAAAGAAAAAGAATGGAAAAAAAAGAAAAAAGGTAAAAGAACTGAATGGAAAAAAAAAGAAAAAGAAAAAGAAACTGAATGGAAAAAGAAATAAGAAAAAAGAAAAAACTGAAAAAAGAAAAAGAAAAAAAAAAGAAAGAAACTGGAAAAAAGAAAAAGTTAAAAGAAAAAAAAAAAGAAAAAGAAAAAAAGAAAAAAAGAAAAAAAAAAAGAATGAAAAAGTAAAAGAAAAAAAAAGAAATGAATGGAAAAAAAAAAGAAAAGGTAAAAGAAATTGAATGGAAAAAAAAAAAAAAAAGAAAAAGAAATTGAATGGAAAAAGAAAAGGAAAAGAAAAGGTAAAAAAAGAAAAAAGAAAAAAAAAAAAAAAGAAAAAGAAAAGAAAAGAACTAAAAAAGAAAAAAGAAAAAAAAGAACTGAAAAAAAGAAAAAGAAAAGGTAAAAGAAAAAAAAAAAAAGAAAAAAAAAAAAATGGAAAAAGAAAAAAAAGAAATGAAATGGAAAAAGAAAAAGAAAAGGTAAAAGAAACTGAATGGAAAAAAAAAAAAAAGGTAAAAGAATTGAATGGAAAAAGAAAAAAAGAAAAGAAATTGAATGGAAAAAGTAAAAAGAAAAAGGAAAAAGAAAAAAATGAAAAAGAAAAGAAAAGAAAAGGAAAAAAGTAAAAAGAAAAAGGAAAAAAGAATTGAATGAAAAAAAAAAAGAAAAAAAGGAAAAGAAACTGAATGGAAAAAAAAAAAGAAAAGGAAAAGAAAAAAAAAAAGAAAAGAAAAGGTAAAAGAACTGAATGGAAAAAAAGAAAAAGAAAAAGAAAAAGAACTGAAAGAAAAAGAAAAAGAAAAAGGTAAAAAATGAATGGAAAAAGTAAAAGAAAAAAAAAAAGAACTGAATGGAAAAAAAAAGGAAAAAAGAAACTGAAAAAAAAAAAAGAAAAAGGTAAAAGAACTGAAAAAAAAAAGTAAAAGAAAAAGGAAAAAAAGAAAAGAAAAGGGAAAAGAAAAAAAAAAAAAGGAAAAAGAACTGAAATGGAAAAAAAAAAGAAAAGGTAAAAGAAATTGAAAAAAGAAAAAAAAAAAGCAAAAGAAATTGAATGAAAAAAGAAAAAAGAAAAAAGGAAGAACTGAATGGAAAAAGAAAAAAGAAAAAAGAAAAAAGAAAAAGAAAAGTTGAAAAAAAGAAAAAAGAAAAGGAAAAGAACTGAATGGAAAAAAAGAAAAAAAAAGAAAAAAAAAAAGAAAAAGAAAAGGAAAAGAAACTGAAATGAAAAAGTAAAAGAAAAAAAGGTAAAAAGAATTGAATGGAAAAAAAAAGAAAAGGTAAAAGAACTAAAAAAGAAAAAGAAAAAAAAGAAAGAAAGAAAAGGAAAAAGAAAAAGAAAAAAGAAATTGAATGGAAAAAGAAAAAAAAAAGAAAAAAGGAAAAGAACTGAATGGAAAAAAAAAAAAGAAAAGGTAAAGAAAAATGAAAAAGAAAAAGAAAAGGAAAAAAAAGAAAAAAGAAAAAAGAAAAAGAAAGAAAAAAAAAGAAAAAGAAAAGAACTGAAAAAAGAAAAAGAAAAGGTAAAAGAAATTGAAAAAAAAAAAAGAAAAAGAAAAAGAAAAATGGAAAAGAAAAATGGAAAAAAGAAAAGAAAAGGAAAAAGAATGAAAAAAAAGAAAAAAAAGGTAAAAGAACTGAATGAAAAGAAAAAGAAAAAGAAAAAAACTGAAAAGGAAAAAAAAGAAATGAAATGGAAAAAAGAAAAAAAAAAAAAAGGAAAAGAACTGAATGGAAAAAAAAAGAAAAAGAAAAAGGAAAGAACTGAAATGGAAAAAAGAAAAAAGAAAAAGGTAAAAGAACTGAATGGAAAAAAAAAAGAAAAAAAGAACTGAATGGAAAAAAAGAAAAAAGAAAAAGGAAAAGAACTGAAAAAAAAAAAAGAAAAAGAAAAAAAGAAAAAGAATGGAAAAAAGAAAAAGAAAAGGAAAAAAAAGAAAAAAGTAAAAAAAAGGAAAAGAACTGAATGGAAAAAAGAAAAGAAAAAAAAAAAAAATGGAAAAAAGAAAAAAGAAAAAGGAAAAAAAAAATGGAAAAAGAAAAAGAAAAGAACTGAATGGAAAAAAGAAAAAGGAAAAAAAAAGAAATTGAATGGAAAAAAAGAAAAAGAAAAAAAAGAACTGAATGGAAAAAAAGTAAAAGAAAAAAAGGTAAAGAACTGAATGGAAAAGAAAAAGAAAAAGGAAAAAGAAACTGAATGGAAAAGAAAAAAAAGGAAAAAGAAAAAAAAGAAAAAAGAAAAAGAAAAATGGAAAAAAAGAAAAGGAAAAGAACTGAATGGAAAAAAGAAAAAGAAAAGGTAAAAAAATGGAAAAAAGAAAAAAAAAAGGAAAAGAAACTGAATGGAAAAGTAAAAAAGAAAAAGAAAAAGTAAATGGAAAAAAAAAAGAAAAAGGAAAAACTGAAAAAAAAAAAGAAAAGGTAAAAGAAAAAGAATGGAAAAAAAGGTAAAAAAGAAAGGAAAAAAAGAAAAGGAAAAGAAAAAAGAAAAAAAAAAAAGAAATGGTAAAAGAACTGAAATGAAAAAAAAGAAAAGGGAAAAAGAAACTGAATGAAAAAAAAGGAAAAAGGTAAAAGAAAAAAAACAAAAAAAGAAAATGGAAAAAAGAAATGAAAAAAAAGAAAAAAAAGAAAAAAGGAAAAAGAACTGAATGGAAAAAAGAAAAAGGTAAAAGAACTGAATGGAAAAAAGAAATAAGAAAAAGGAAAAAGAACTGAATGGAAAAAAAAGAAAAAAGAAAAAGGAAAAAGAACTGAATGGAAAAAGTAAAAAGAAAAAGGTAAAAGAACTGAATGGAAAAAAAGAAAAAAGAAAAAGGAAAAAGAACTGAATGGAAAAAAAGTAAAAAGAAAAAGGTAAAAAAGAACTGAATGGAAAAAAGAAAAAAGAAAAAGGAAAAGAAAATGAAAAAAAAAAGAAAAGGAAAAGAAACTGAATGGAAAAGAAAAAGAAAAAGGTAAAAGAACTGAATGGAAAAAAAGAAAAAGAAAAAGGAAAAAGAAAAAAAAAAAAAAAAAAAGGTAAAAAAATGAAAAAGAAAAAGGAAAAAGAACTGAAAATGGAAAAGTAAAAAGAAAAGGTAAAGAATGAAATGGAAAAAAAGAAAAAAGAAAAGGAAAAGAAATTGAAAAAAAAAAAAAAAAAGGAAAAAGAAGAAATAAAAAGAAAAAAGAAAAAGAAAAAGAATGGAAAAAAGAAAAAAAAAAAGAAAGAAAAGAATGAAATGGGAAAAGAAAAAAGGAAAAAGAACTGAAAAAAAAAAAAAAAAAGAAAAAAAAAAAATGGAATGGAAAAAAAGAAAAAGAAAAAAGGAAAAAAAAATGAAAAAAAAAAGAAAAGAAAAAAAAAAAGAAAAAGAAAAGAAAAGGTAAAAAATGGAAAAAGAAAGAAAAAGGAAAAGAAAACTGAATGGAAAAAGTAAAAAGAAAAAAAAGAACTTAAAAGAAAAAAAAGAAAAAGAAAGAAAAGGAAAAAAAAAGAAAAAAAAAAAGAAACTGAATGAAAAAAAAAAAAAAAAGGAAAAAAAACTGAATGAAAAAAGAAAAAAAGAAAAATGGAAAAAAAGAACTGAAAAGAAAAAAGAAAAAAGGAAAAAAAGAATGAAATGAAAAAGGTAAAAAAAAGGTAAAAAAAGAATGGAAAAAAAAAAAAGAGAAAAAAGAAAAAAGAACTGAAATGAAAAAAAAATAAAAAAAAAGAAAAAGAAAAAGAAAAAAAAAAAAAAAAAGAAAAAGAAAAAAAGTAAAAAAAAACTGAATGAAAAAAAAAAAAAGAAAAAGGTAAAAAAAAAAAGTAAAAAGAAAAAAAAAGAAAAAGAAAAAAAAAAACTGAAATTGAAGAAAAAGAAAAGGAAAAAGAACTGAATGGAAAAAAGAAAAAGAAAAAAAAAAGAAATGAATGAAAAAGAAAAAGAAAAGGTAAAAGAAACTGAATGGAAAAAAAAAGAAAAGGAAAAAAAACTGAATGGAAAAAAGTAAAAGAAAAGGTAAAAAGAACTGAATGGAAAAAAAGAAAAAAAAAGAACTGAATGGAAAAAAGAAAAAGAAAAGAAAAAATGAAAAAAAAAAGAAAAGGTAAAAGGAAAGAACTGAAAAAAAAAAAAAAAGGAAAAAAAAAAAAAAAAGAACTGAATGGAAAAAAAAAAAAAAAAAAAAAAAAAGAAAAATGGAAAAAAGAAAAAAGAAAAAGGAAAAGAACTGAATGGAAAAGTAAAAAGAAAAGGTAAAAGAACTGAATGGAAAAAGTAAAAAAAAAAACTGAAAAAAAAACTGAAATGGAAAAAGAAAAAAAGAAAAAGGAAAAAGAACTGAATGGAAAAAAGAAAAAAGAAAAAGGTAAAAGAACTGAATGGAAAAAAGAAAAGAAAAAAGAAAAGAACTGAATGGAAAAGAAAAAAAAAAAAAGGAAAAAAAAAAAGAAAAAAAAAAACTGAAAAAAAAAGAAAAAGAAAAGGAAAAGAACTGAAATGGAAAAAAAGAAAAAAAAAAGGTAAAAGAACTGAATGGAAAAAAAAAAGAAAAAAAGAAAAAAATGAACTGAAAAGAAAAGGTAAAAAAGAAAAATGGAAAGAAAAAAATGGAAAAAAAAAGAAAAAAAGAAAAAAGAAAAAGGTAAAAGAACTGAATGGAAAAAAAAAAAAAGAAAAGAAAAGAACTGAATGGAAAAAAGTAAAAAAAAAAGGTAAAAACTGAACTGAATGAAAAAAAAGAAATAGGAAAAAAAGAAAAAAAAAGAACTGAATGGAAAAAAGAAAAAAGAAAAAAAGAAAAGAATGGAAAAAACTGAATGGAAAAAGAAAAAAAAGGAAAAAGAACTGAATGGAAAAAATAAAAAAGGAAAAAGAACTGAAAAAAAAAAAAGAAAAGGAAAAAAAACTGAAAGAAAAAAAAAAAAGAACTGAAAAAAAAAAAAATGAAAAAAGAAAAAGAAAAAAAAGAACTGAATGGAAAAAAAAAAAAAAAAAGGTAAAAGAACTGAATGGAAAAAAAAAGAAAAAAAAAAAACTGTAAAAGAAAAATGGAAAAAGAAAAAGAAAAGAAAAAAGAAAAAAAAAGAAAAAAAAAAAGAAAAATGGAAAAAAGAAAAAAAGGAAAAGAATTGAATGGAAAAAAAAAAAAAGGTAAAAGAAAAGAAATGAAAAAAGAAAAAGAAAAAGAAAAAGAACTGAATGGAAAAAAAAAGAAAGAAGGAAAAGAACTGAAAAAGAAAAGAAAAAAAAGAAAAAAAGGAAAAAGAACTGAATGGAAAAAAAAGAAAAAAGAAAAAATGGAAAAAGAAAAGGTAAAAAGAATGGAAAAAGTAAAAGAAAAAAAAAAGAAAAATCATGGAAAAAAAGAAAAAAGAAAAAGGTAAAAAAAAACTGAATGGAAAAAAAAAAGAAAAGAAAAAAAAAAGAAAAGAATGGAAAAAATAAAAGAAAAAGGAAAAAGAACTGAATGGAAAAAAAAAAAAAAAAAAGGTAAAAGAACTGAATGGAAAAAAAAAAGAAAAGAAAAGAATGGAAAAAAAAGAAAAAAGGAAAAGAAATGGAAAAAAAAAAGAAAAAGGTAAAAGAAACTGAATAAAAAAAGAAAAAAAAAAAAGGAAAAAAAAAAAAGAAAAATGAAAAGGAAAAGAAAAAGAAACTGAAAAGAAAGAAAAGAAAAAAAAAGAATTGAATGGAAAAAAAAAGAAAAAAGGTAAAAGAATGGAAAAAAAAAAAGAAAAGTGAAAAATGGAAAAAAAAAAAAAAGGTAAAAAATCTGAAAAAAAGAAAAGAAAAAGGTAAAAGAACTGAATGGAAAAAAAAAAAAGAAAAGGAAAAAGAAAAATGGAAAAAAAAAAAAAGAAAAAGGAAAAAAGAACTGAATGGAAAAAAGAAAAAAAGAAAAAGGTAAAAAAAAAGAACTGAATGGAAAAAGTAAAAGAAAAAGGTAAAAGAAACTGAATGGAAAAAGAAAAAAAAAAAAAAAAACTGAATGGAAAAAAAAAAAAAAAAAGAAAAAAGAAAAAAAGAACTGAATGGAAAAAAAAAAAAAGAAAAAGAAAAAGAAATGAATGGAAAAAAGGAAAAGGTAAAAAGAACTGAATGGAAAAAGAAAAAAAAAAAAAAAAAGAAAAACAAAAGAAAAAAAAAAAAAAAAAAAAAGAAAAAAAAATGAAAAATTGAAAAGGAAAAAGAAAAAAAAAAAAAGAAAAAGGAAAAAAAAAACTGAATGGAAAAAAAAAAAAGAAAAGGTAAAAAAAACTGAATGGAAAAAAAAAAAAAAAGGTAAAAACTGAATGGAAAAAAAAAAAAAAGAAAAAACTGGAATGGAAAAAAAAAAAGAAAAGAAAAGAACTGAATGGAAAAAGAAAAAAGAAAAGGAAAAAGAACTGAATGGAAAAAAAAGAAAAAAGAAAAAGGAAAAAGAACTGAATGGAAAAAGTAAAAAGAAAAAGGTAAAAGAACTGAATGGAAAAAGAAAAAAGAACTGAATGGAAAAAAAGAAAAAGAAAAAGGAAAACTGAATGGAAAAAAGTAAAAAGAAAAAGGTAAAAGAACTGAATGGAAAAAAAAGAAAAAAAAAAAAGAACTGAATGGAAAAAGTAAAAAGAAAAAAAAGAACTGAATGGAAAAAAAAAAAAAAAAAAAGAAAAAAGAACTGAATGGAAAAAAAAAAAGAAAAAAGAAAAGAACTGAAAAAAAAAAAAAAAGAAAAAGAAAAAGAATTGAATGGAAAAAAAAAAAAAAGGAAAAAAACTGAAAAAAAAAGAAAAAAGAAAAAGGTAAAAAAAAAAGAATGGAAAAAAAAAAGAAAAGGAAAAAAAGAACTGAATGGAAAAAAGAAAAAGAAAAGGTAAAAAGAAAAAGAACTGAATGGAAAAGAAAAAGAAAAAGAAAAAAAAAGAAAAGGAAAAAAAATGAAAAAAAAAAAAAGGAAAAAGAACTGAATGGAAAAAGTAAAAAAAAAGGTAAAAGAACTGAATGGAAAAAAAAAAAAAGAAAAAAAGAAACTGAATGGAAAAGTAAAAAAAAAGGTAAAAAAGAAAAAAGAATGGAAAAAAAAAAAAGAAAAAAGAAAAGGAAAAAGAACTGAATGGAAAAAAAAAGAAAAGGTAAAAAGAACTGAAAAAAAGAAAAAGAAAAAGAATGGAAAAAAAAAAGAAAAAAAAAAAGAAAAAGTAAAAGAAAAGAAAGAAATGAATGGAAAAAAAAAAAAAAAAAAAAAGAACTGAATGGAAAAAAAAAAAAAGAAAAAGAAAAAGAACTGAATGGAAAAAAAAAAAGAAAAAAGGTAAAAGAACTGAATGGAAAAAAAAAGAAAAAAGAAAAAATGGAAAAAAAAAAAAGGAAAAAAAGAAAAAAAAAAAAAAAAAAAGGAAAAAAACTGAATGGAAAAAAAAAAAAAAAAAAAAAGAAAAAAAACTGAATGGAAAAAAAAAAAAGAAAAAGGAAAAGAAAAATGGAAAAAAGAAAAAAAAAAGGAAAAAGAACTGAATGGAAAAAAAAAAAAAAGAAAAAGGAAAAGAACTGAATGGAAAAAAAGAAAAAGAAAAAAAAAAGAAACTGAATGGAAAAAAAAGAAAAAGAAAAATAAAAGGAAAAAGAAAAAAGAAAAAAAAAAATGAAAAAAGAAAAAAGAAAAAGAAAAGAAACTGAATGGAAAAAGAAAAAAAGAAAAAAAAAGAACTGAATGGAAAAAAAAAAAAGAAAAAGGAAAAAGAAAAGAATGGAAAAAAAAGAAAAAAAAAGAAAAAAATGGGAAAAAAGAAAAAAGAAAAAAGAAAAAAGAAAAGAATGGAAAAAAAAAAAAAGAAAAAGAAAAAGAAAAAAGAATGGAAAAAAAGAAAAGAAAAAGAAAAGAACTGAAAAAGGAAAAAAGAAAAAGGAAAAAGAACTGAATGGAAAAAAAAGAAAAAAGAAAAAAAAAAGAACTGAATGGAAAAAGTAAAAAGAAAAAGGTAAAAGAACTGAATGGAAAAAAAAGAAAAAAGAAAAAGGTAAAAGAACTGAATGGAAAAAAAGAAAAAGGAAAAAGAACTGAATGGAAAAAAAAAAATGAATAAAAAAAGAAAAAAAAAAGGAAAAAGAACTGAAAAAAAAGTAAAAAGAAAAAGGTAAAAGAACTGAATGGAAAAAAAGAAAAAAAAAAAAGGAAAAAAAAAGAAATGGAAAAAGTAAAAAAAAAAAAGGTAAAAAAAACTGAATGGAAAAAAAAAAAGAAAAAAATGGAAAAAAAAAAAAAAGAAAAGGAAAAAAAGAACTGAATGGAAAAAAAAAAAAAAAAAAGGAAAAAGAACTGAATGGAAAAAGTAAAAAGAAAAAGGTAAAAGAACTGAATGGAAAAAGAAAAAAAAAAAAAGGTAAAAAAAAAAGAAAAAGAATGGAAAAAAAAAAGAAAAAAAAAAAGAAAAGAATGGAAAAAGAAAAAAAGAAAAAAAAGGAAAAGAACTGAATGGAAAAAAAAAGAAAAAGGAAAAGAACTGAATGGAAAAAAAAAAAAAGAAAAAAAGGAAAAACTGAACTGGAAAAAAAAGAAATAAGAAAAAAGGAAAAGAACTGAATGGAAAAAATTAAAAGAAAAAAGAAAAAAGAACTGAAAAAGGAAAAAAGAAATAAGAAAAAGGAAAAGAAAAGAATGGAAAAAAAAAAAAAAAGAAAAAGGAAAAAGAACTGAATGGAAAAAAAAAAAAGAAAAAAGGAAAAAACTGAATGAAAAAGAAAAAGAAAAGGAAAAGGAAAAAGAAAAAGTAAAAAAAAAAAAAAAAGGTAAAAGAAAAAGAAAAAGAATGGAAAAAAAGAAAAAGAAAAGGTAAAAGAACTGAATGGAAAAAAAAAAAAAAGAAAAAGGAAAAAGAACTGAATGGAAAAAGTAAAAAGAAAAAGGTAAAAGAACTGAATGGAAAAAAAAGAAATAAGAAAAAGGAAAAAGAACTGAATGGAAAAAAAAGAAAAAAGAAAAAGAACTGAATGGAAAAAGTAAAAAGAAAAAGGTAAAAGAACTGAATGGAAAAAAAAGAAAAAAGAAAAAGGAAAAAGAACTGAATGGAAAAAGTAAAAAGAAAAAGGTAAAAGAACTGAATGGAAAAAAAAGAAAAAAGAATAAGGAAAAAGAACTGAATGGAAAAAGTAAAAAGAAAAAGGTAAAAGAACTGAATGGAAAAAAAAGAAAAAGGAAAAAGAACTGAATGGAAAAAGTAAAAAGAAAAAGGTAAAAGAACTGAATGGAAAAAGTAAAAAGAAAAAGGTAAAAGAACTGAATGGAAAAAGTAAAAAGAAAAAGGTAAAAGAACTGAATGGAAAAAAGAAAAAAGAAAAAGAAAAGAAAAAAGAAAAAGAAAAAAGAAAAAGAACTGACTGGAAAAAAAAAAAAGAAAAAGGAAAAAGAACTGAATGGAAAAAGTAAAAAGAAAAAGGTAAAAGAACTGAATGGAAAAAGTAAAAAGAAAAAGGTAAAAGAACTGAATGGAAAAAAGAAAAAAGAAAAAGAACTGAATGGAAAAAAAGAAATAAGAAAAAGGAAAAAGAACTGAATGGAAAAAGTAAAAAGAAAAAGGAAAAAGAACTGAATGGAAAAAGTAAAAAGAAAAAGGTAAAAGAACTGAATGGAAAAAGTAAAAAGAAAAAGGTAAAAGAACTGAATGGAAAAAAAAGAAAAAGGAAAAAGAACTGAATGGAAAAAGTAAAAAGAAAATGGTAAAAGAACTGAATGGAAAAAAAAGAAAAAGGAAAAAGAACTGAATGGAAAAAGTAAAAAGAAAAAGGTAAAAGAACTGAATGGAAAAAAGAGCAAAAGAAAAAGAACTGAATGGAAAAAAAGAAATAAGAAAAAGGAAATAGGACTGAATGGAAAAAGTAAAAAGAAAAAGGTAAAAGAACTGAATGGAAAAAAAAGAAAAAAGAAAAAGAACTGAATGGAAAAAAAGAAAAAGGAAAAAGAACTGAATAGAAAAAGTAAAAAGAAAAAGGTAAAAGAACTGAATGGAAAAAGTAAAAAGAAAAAGGTAAAAGAACTGAATGGAAAAAAAAGAAAAAAGAAAAAGTTAAAAGAACTGAATGGAAAAAAAAGAAAAAAAGAAAAAAAAAGGAAAAGAACTGAATGGAAAAAGGTAAAAAGAAAAAGGTATAAGAACTGAATGGAAAAAAGAAATAAGAAAAAGAACTGAATGGAAAAAAAGAAATAAGAAAAAGGAAAAAGAACTGAATAGAAAAAGTAAAAAGAAAAAGGTAAAAGAACTGAATGGAAAAAAAAAAAAAGAAAAAGTAAAAAGAACTAAATGGAAAAAGTAAAAAAAAGGGAAAAGAACTGAATGGAAAAAAGGAAAATGAAAAAGAACTGAATGGAAAAAAGGAAAAAGAACTGAATGGAAAAAGGAAAAAGAAAAAGGAAAAACACTGAATGGAAAAAGTAAAAAGAAAAATGAAAAAGAACTGAATAGAAAAAAGAAAATAGACAAAGGAAAATGAACTGAATGGAAAAAGTAAAAAAAAAGAAAAAGAAGTGACTGGAAAAAAAGAAAAAGGAAAAAGAACTGAATAGAATGGTTGGTTCAAAAATGAGCGTAAAAAAAATAAGCATGGGAAATTTAAGGAAGTAGACGAAAAAAGTAAAATTTTTTTCCTACTAAAATTCACCTGATACAAGGCCGACGATCCACTCAAGGTAGAGGGTTACTGAATATGGTATGTGATATGAACCTCACAAGACCAAATAGAAATGAGAATGTGGTAGATAGATAACTATTTCCCCTAAACAGAAAGTGGTTAATATTGTAATGTTCAGGGAAGCAGTGCTTCTTGAGAAGAAACTTTTGGGGGTGGAATAGCTTTCTTGCCAAACGAACATGTAGGGAATAAGTGTGATTTAACTATGCGGATGTAGCAAGACAAGTCTCCTATATCATCAGATGTTAGACCTTATATGTCATCAAATGATGGGTCTTTCATGGCATCAAATTGTAGTCCTTATATACTATAAAAAATGGGTTTTTCTATGTCATCACGTTGTGGCCATTATATGTCATCAATTACTGTTTTCATCTTTATTTTCCTCTCAGTATCAGATGTATTAAAAATCATATCCACTTACCAGTACTATAGTTCAGTATTAGTTCTCTTTCATAACTGCCGACTTTTTCAGGAAAAAATTCTACATTTATTTGGCAATTTTCATAGACTTTGACATTACCAAAGAGAGGAGACACACTGAATGGGCTGAAAAAAAATTATAGAAACACAATAGCAATAATAAATCTTATCTTATAAAAGATAATGTCATTTTTTTGTTGGTTCATCACATTAAAATAAGCAGATATTTAGAATTAAGTAAATCCTACTCTCAGTTAAACCTCTAAGCCAGAAGAAAGCAACATTCCAATACAGCAGTTGTTGAACTATTTTAAGTAAAATTAGATTTTGAATGCCAAATTTTTTTTTTTTTTTTTAAATCATTTCAATGAGTTGCTTATATTTCCCTCTTTCCTTTAAATAATATTTGATATGTTAAATGGATTGCAATTGTTTTTTTTCTCCTTTTTTAAAAATAATATCAGTGTTTATCAAATTATCATCACTTCAATTATTCACTTTTTCAACTAAATGTAAAATATTAGGTTGAGTCATAAATAATTTCCACTTTTGTTTATCAACTTTATTCTTCAAAATATCACAACTGATTCCAAAAAACAGAATCAAAATAATATTTTTCAAATTTTTATTATATTAAAGTTATCAATTTGATTTTCCTTGAATTTTATTATTATTACATATTTTATTACATATTTCACATATAATTTTTGATTGTTCTTAAATTATTTGTGCATTCTCTAAATGACTGCTTTTTAAATATCTAACATAGAACTGTAAATGAAACAGACGTAAATAATCTTATCATTTTTTGACATGTATTATGTATTAATAATAATTAACAAAATTGTATATGGATAATTGTTACTTAAAGGATTTTGCAATCATCATTCCAAAATCATTAATGCTAACTTCTAGAGAATTTCAATGGGAAATCATAAACATTATATAGTGTAATTTATAATAAAATATAATTCTTAAGGTATACTATATCATAAAAATTCAGAATGTGGAATTAGTAAATACTAAGTACTTCAAATATGTTGGTGTATAGATTAGTTCTAACAAATTTAGTATAGAAGATAAAGAAAGTGAACATAGAATAAATTGCACTTGGGGTAGTTTTACACAAAATCGCAACTTACGATAAAACCAAAGTACAAGGGCTGTTCAAAAGGTTCTGACTCACCTAGACAGCTAACATTTTTGTTGTGGCAATACACTACCAATTCTTATAAAACTAGAAAAACTAATTCAGATTTCTGTCTTAATTTCTGTGCAGGTAAGGCCCATAAGAGAATTGTGTGACAAATCTAAAAATGGACAAAACAGAAACCCGAGTGTTCATAAAGTATTCAAAAAAGAAAAGTATGACACCCAAGGAAATCTATGAAGATATGGTACAGGCACTTGATGAAAGTTCATATAAAGTGGGCTGCGGAATTCAAGCAGGGCAGGGACAGCACAGAAGATGACCATCGGACAGGTCGTCCAAAATCCTCAACCACTGATGAACAAATTGATGCCATTCACCACATGGCTTTAGATGACAGACGTCTTACTGTCTAGCAGATAGCTAAGCCCATAGGCATTAGTTCTGGTTTGGTCCATATTGTTTTAACTGAGATCTTACTGATGAGCAAGCTGTCTGCAAGATAGGTCCCAAGAATGCTGACACCAGAGGAGAAGCTGAAATCGGGTGACATTTCCAGCACACTTCTAAGAGTCACTTCCAGGCTGACCCTGAGAATTTCCACCACAGATTAGTAACTCAAGATGAAACCTAGGTTCACCACTTTGAACCTGAATCAAAGATTCAAAGCAAACAGTGAAAACACCTGTGAGGAAGTTCAAGCAGGTAGCATCTGTTGGCAAAGTGATGGTTTTTCTGTTTTGGGAGATTCTGAAGGTGTAATTATGATAAACTACCTTGAAAAAAGGGGGAAGGAAGAAAAAAAAATTTATTAATAGACAGTACTATGCATCAGAGTTAAAACAACTTGGCGGAAGCAATCAAATTGATACGCAGAAGGAAACTGAGGGTAGGTGTGTTCTTGCTCCAGGATAATGTACTCATTCACACTGTTCGGGTTGAATCAGCCAACTGTGTCTATGAATTACTACCCCCACCCCACCCCCCTTACTCACCAGACTTAGCTCCATCTGACGTCTTGATTCCTAATCTCAAATCCCACATTTGTAGTCACCATTTTGTAAACAATGATGAGATTGTATATGCTATAAAGTTGTTTTCGAAGGACCAGGATGCCATCATCTTCTGTGATGAGACTGCAATGCTTACGCAATGTTAGACCATGTGCATTGATGTCAAGGGCGAGCTATATTGAAAAATAATGAAAAACTGTTGTTTCTTCAACTCTTTCTGGGTGAGGCTTAGCACTTTTTGAACAACCCTCATATTAACCTAAAAACTTTCATATATATGTCATGCATGGTGCTAAACTTGTTGAGAAATATCTAGCCTGTCACCTGTATACACCCATTTTCTCAGATTGATGATTAAAAATGGCTTTGCGTAACAAAGAACTTGACCAAAAAACAGAAACCACATCATTCAAGGACTTTCAGCAGCAGCAAAAACTAATATGGATATCACATTTAAATAAAAAATATTGACTTAAGGTATTAACATTCAACACTACTTCAAACAAAAAGTTAGGAAGGAAACCTCTATCAGTACTGGAATGAATGGTAACAGTTACACACCTTGAGAAACCTATTTTCCTGAAAAGTTGCTTTAATAGAAACAATTTATAAATTTCCAGTGAAAGTAGCCCTGGCTGCTTGGTGAATGAATACTGAATGTTTCCTTATAAGAAAACAGATAATATTACCATTACCATATTTATAGGAGAAAAGTGCTCAATGTCAGGGATAGAGCATATGTTGTGTGGACAGAAGTATCAACACTGAATGGTGACAATTTGTTTCATGCTTAAAAGAAATTGTCAGGCTTGTCACCATTCAGCATTGATACCTATGTCCCCGCTGATTATATTTATATATTATAATTTACTCATGGACAAATTTTATTTACAAATGGGTTTTCAATAACTGCTTAAAAGCAGGCTACAAAGATTTTTTTGTCTGATAACTGAAGAAAGAATAATCCTTTGTTGAGGAAAAGCTTCTTATTTCTATTGTTTCTCAATCTTTATTCTTTTGAAGCCTTCTTTCTATATTGTCTGCAGGAATGCATGCAATAACAGACAAAGACACTTGCATAAGCCAACAGGTTTTTGGTTCAATCCTTCTTGTCAGGTGTAAGATTCTTTTATTTTTCACAAAATCATTGAGGAGAAAAGCTAATCTTAATTCAACTCTTCCAAACACTAAGTCTGTAAGATTGGGTAAAAACATGAAAAAGCCATAAAATATATACAAAACTTGTTGAAACATATTTTCCATGTAAATGAAATGTTGTTAACACTATATATATATATATATATATATATATATATATATATATATATATATATATATATTATGTGTGTGTGTGTGTTCATCCTTTAGAACTTCACCAGACTAAAATATGTTGGTGTGACTATACATGTGCATTAATGAGGGATGCCGAGAGTTTTAATTTTTTTTGTTTCAGTGTGGGATATCTAATAGCAAAAGTGATGAAAAGAAAAAGAATCTAAATGAAATCGGCTAAATTAAAAAAAAAAAAATTTAATTTAAAATTCCCAGCATCCCTCATTCATGTGCATGTGTAGTTGCACCAACAAAACAAATTTTATCCAATGAAGTCCTAATGGACAAAATGCATCACGAGAAAACTGTTTCAACTTTGTCATATATTTTTCCTCAATATTGTTCTTGATATGTAAAAAAATATATATCTTTATCTCACGTGGCTGTGTTCATATTTAATATTATTGAGTGTTTTTTAAAAATGTGTTTTTGGTATAGAATCCAGCTGATTTCAGCTAAATTCTTTTTCTTTTTGTTTATATTTCCATCACCATGTCACTAAATATTCAAACATATTTTTTCAGTTCCTGTCTAAAGGTGTCCGGATAATTGAGGACATACCATAAATGGTATCTGTACAACTGTTTTATTACATTTACTAAAAAAATAAGGTATAAACCAGGTAAATTTGTGCAGACTTATTGACATTTGATATATGAGAGGGGTGCTGTCTCTGAAAATGGAATTTTAATGATTCTACACCCTTTTTAAAATGCATATGTGCTTACTGTTTTGTTTCAAGGGAAAATTTGGCTTCTTTATTTCCCAGATTTGTCACCAGAATGGTTTTCGTTGAAGTCAACTTTACAGGACACACTGGAAAATGAATGTCATCAGGAAAATCCAGAATCCCTCGGGCTCCAATTGCTTTGACAGGAACCACATACTTTTCTCTTTCAGAAATACAAATAACCTCGTGATTGTAGTCCTGCAGGCAAAAGAAAATAAAAGAAAATGTAACTACTCAAAACATTATTTTTAGCACGACAGATAAGGCTTTGTTTTATGTAATATAATAGCAATTCAAAGGAAGTATAAAATTATTCTTCCTAACTTTGAAATATCCAAAACAAAAGGGAATTATTACTCAGAAAACAATATCTGCAATTATGTAATATCAAACCCCTTGTATATGACAGTGGATTTTGGACAATCTCATGAAGAAAAGAGTTGAATCAACAGAAATGTGGTTTGACAGAAGAATACTGAGAATAAATAACATGGACTGAAGATGTGAGCAATGATGAAGTTTTAGAGGAAATGGAAACAAAAAGGATACTTATACTTAACATCAGGAAGAGACAGTTGAAATTTCTAGGGCACATAAAGAGGAAAGAGGGCTTGGAAAATTTAACACTCACAGGACATTGAAAGCAAGAGAGACAGAGGAGAAAAGAAACGCATAACAAGTTTGTGTAAATGGTCAGCAGAACAGGGTTTAGGAGAGATAGGGAAAAGACAAACTTTATTAAGAGTTACAAAAGACAGGAAATTGTAGAGAGCCATGATCACACACATCCTGAAAGGACAAAACAAAAAGAAGAAGAAGAATGCCTAGCAGATCAAGAGTGAATTAATGAAAAAATTTTGAAAGATGTTATTTTTTTTTTTAATCGAATTCATGCAAGGTAGTAAAGCCAATAAGACACAATGTGTAAAAGAATTAGAAAACAGAAGCATTAATGAGGGGAAGAATAATAGAAGATTAATCAGGAAAACAGTTGATAACAATTAACATTGCATTTAAATTTTTAAAGATTATGTGAATATAATGAATGAAAAGATAACAAAATGCTGGGAGTACATTTGAATAAATTGGAATATGAAATAATGAAAAATGATAAAGAAGAAATTGATGACAGCAGAAAAGATGATGGGCCTACTTTTGAGAGAGAGAGAGGGATGAAGCAAATGTGATTTTTGTGTCAATTGGTAGTCACTGGAAGCCTGAAGAAAAGGAGCAGCAACTGGAAAGTTGGAGTATTTTTGATGTCTCCAAAGAGGTACAGGATAGGGGCCAGAAGACACTGTCAACACACGAGGCGGGGTCTCTTTTAGCTAGAGAAAAGAAACACGTGAAAGCCAGATTGGTTGTAAGAGGTTTCAAAGAAAGACTGTTCAATCAGATCTTCCAACTGCTAGTAAGTCTACACTTAGAATAGGCATGGCAGTAGCAATAACTTGATAGAGATATATTTATTATGCCATTCATAGAAATACAAGAAGATGATCTAATAAGAAAGTTAAACAAAGCAGCGCACGACCTTGATGATGCATCTCAAAATTGGTACTTCAGTGTAAAAGATGATCTCAACAGATTGAGTTGTAAGCAGTCCAGGTTGGACAAAACCCTCTGTAGTTGGTATAACATTGAGAAATTAGAAGAAATATTTGTGATGCATGTGGATGATTTCTTATTTGCAGGAACTAATGATTTTAACAAGAGTGTCATTGATGCAGTTGCCAGAAGATATACAATTGGAAAGAGATCCATAGAAAATTTCGCTATGTTGATTTGAATGTGCCACAAATTAAAAGTAATGCCATTCAAGTAAACCAAAATGAGTATGCAGCAGAAATGAAGGGAATTCCAATTTCTGTAAGCAGAAAAAAATCATAGCACATCCCTGTAGAGAAGAAATGGAAGCTCTCATTAGATAATGGCAGACATAAGTTACCTCATCCAGTGTTATATAAACAGCTGAGTGGTCAAGGGCCAGATATATTTTTGTATTTGTATCTCACTGGTATGAGAATAAAGTAACTGAGAATTACTACTACTGTTGCCATTGTGGTTATTTTACATTCCCTACTGAACAGAAATGAAATTAATTTTTTTTTTAAGTACAACAGCTGATCAGCTAAATTGGTTAGCAACATGAACATGACCAGATTTGAAATTCAATGCATTTGAACTAAATATGTTAAGGTAGCATTTGAGCAGTTACTGAGCGCCAACAAAGCAGTCTGACAGGCAAAGCAAGGTCAAATAAATACCTGCTTCCTCAATCTTGGTAACTTTAGAGAATGGAATTCTGTGATGCATCATGGGGTAATCTTCCAGTTGGGGCCACAAGTGTTCAGGGACATTTAATATTTCTAACTGGTAAAGAGCAGAGAAGTTGTCCCCTATCTTGGACATCCAACAAAATTAAACACAAGGTATTCAGCACTTTAGCATCTGAAATACTTACAATGTATGATGCAGCTGATGAAGCCATCTACCTGGGCAGTTTCCTAACAGAAATATACTGTAACAGCCATAGCACCAATAAAATATCCATTACTGTATACACAGACAATAGGTCTTTGCATGAAAATATTCATTCCATAAAACAAGTCCATGAAAAATGACTGCGAATTAATATTGCTGAGATCTGAAGAATGATCACTTAGGGAGAGAGATACAGTCTACAAAATGGGTCCACACCACCTTTCAACTTGTAGATGTATTGACAAAGAGAGGAATGGATTCTAGCAGGCTGCTTGAAGTTCTTGCCAGTGTAAAGCTTATCAACCAATAAATTCCACCATTATTTATTAATAAATAGGAATATGTTATTTTATTAAGGAAAAATAAACACAATGGGAAGAATATGTTATATCTGTTATTGTTCTGTTGCTGTTAGATTAAGTTCTTCCCTCATAATTTGATAGGTTCTTGCTCACAGCAGCATGTTTATCTCCCCCACAGATCTTAATGGACTCAACCTCTCAGCAGCTTTATATAAACTGTTCCCATTTCTCCTTGAGACAGAGACTACCACATGGGAGATAGCAAAACCTCTGTGTTTGCTGTGCTCTGCTTGTCAACCAGAGAAAAACCCAGATGAGGCTATGCCGAAGGGCAGAGACTTCTCTGGGGAGGTAGACAGTTACCTGACCTCATATATACAGGGTCTACTGGCAATTTTTGCCTGAGCCTACAGGCTTGGAATCACCCCACCTAAAATAACCGGCCTTGTGCCATATCCCACCTTGTGGGGAGGTCTTGGGTAAATACTGAGACTATCACATATACCTGGAGAATTCTTTTCAGTCTGAACCAGTGGTTATTAAACATCTGCTTCTCCTTTTCAAATATATTTTGGTATAATCAATATATTTGCAATTACAAAAGTCATAAAGACTTTTTTCTATATTTTCTATACATAACAAGAAAATTGGTCTTTGTTCATGTCAAGATTATTGAAATAATTTCTAAGCTTATCTAAATGTAAAAAAAGTATAAAAATAGCGACCATCTTACCTTATTTTCCTCTGGGGTAAACTGGATTTTAAATGTAATTGACAAGCCTGGAGCAACATTATGACTTGCCACAACTGGATCGATGATTTTAAAATAAGGTGAATCTTCCTGTTGGACTTTGATAAGTCGTGGTACCTGCCAAATAAATTCATAATATAACAAGCTGATTTCTGTTTGTGGGTAACTTTGTTACTGTAACCAAGCAAAATCAGCACACTTTAGGGAGATTTAGATTAGTGCAATACTATTAAAATACTCTAAATAGAAAAATAAAGCCATTACCAATCCAATTTTTCAATTTAATAATAATAGTGTGGGATGTGTTTATGCTAATTTTTAGAATTATTAGATCATTGCCAAAGTTCATGCCCAATTAGAAATTATATTAACAATGAAAATTGAGCACAAACTTTTGCAAGGATCTGATATAATTAATACTGAATCTTTTTTTTTATTTTATATTTTATGGTGGATATCAGTGAGCTATAAGTAAAAAACAATAATTAATACTAGATTTTCATAAACTCATTAGTACCAGATGTTTTTATAAACCTATAATTAATAACAGATTAAACTGACTTTTTATTCTAATACTAGACATTTTTAGAAACCTATAATTAATACTAGTGTAGCAGTGATTGGTTAGTATTACCACTAATTAGCATATGTGTATAAGTAAACATTATATATAGGCTTGCTACATAAGGCAATGGTACTTGGATTATAGAACTAATACTGACTGCAGACAACTGCAATCCTGACTTGGAATATCATAACAACTAAATTTTTTGGAAACCTTAAATAAATACCAGATTTTTATTTTATTTTTATGGTAAATACTGGATGTTTTTAGAAACCTTTAATTAATAATAGATTTTTTAGATATCTCTAATTAATACCTGATGCTTTTAGAAATATAATACTGAATTTTTTTTTTTTCATACCAGATTTTACTGTGGATATCAATGGGCTATTGTAGAAAGCTACAATGCTAGATTTTTAAAAGCCTATTAGTGACAGAATTTTTATAAACTTATAATTAATAGCAGATTTTTAATTTTTATACTTGATATTGATTTTTTGATTTTTATAATTAAAACTAGATTTTTTAAACTTATAATTAATACTGGATTTTCATTTCAATTTTCATAAATAATACCAAATTAGTGGATATTAATTAATTAAGGTATCTAGTTTATCATCGAGACATTTTGACCTCTGCTTTCCTTTCTCCATCTAAAATTACTACAAGCACAAGACAAGATACATTTTTCTATACAGATTATGTTCTCACCCCTGACAATAGTAACCATTAATAATGGTAGAACTCACTTTCTATGAAAAAAGGGCGTCAACCATTAACTTTGTAAACGCTTTCTTATTTTCCTTCTATAGAGCATACTCTCTCTACTTTCAAAGAATTCTGTTCATTTGGATTCCTAGCCATGTAAGTATTAAGGGTAATGATAGAGCAGACAAAAGCGCTAAACAGGCAATAAAACCAGTTTCTGAAAATGAACAAAATCCCATAGACTGACCTCAAATCATTAATTAAGAAACACATGCCAAATCAATGACAAGACAATGGAGCAGAAAAACACAAAATAAATTACATACAATCTTCCCAAACCTCAGGAAAAAAAACCTGCCATTATGGAAAATCCCAAAGGGAAGAGGTTACTATAACACGACTATGAATAGGTCACACTAAAATGACACATTTATTCTTACTGAGACAAGAAGCAACACCATGATATCCTACATATCAAACCCAATATATCGTAAAACATTTTCTAATTGAATCTGTTGATCTCAAAAAGACAATTTCTTCAAGGCAAACTGCCTAAAAGGACTATTCGAAAATAACATTCCTGAAATCAGTTGGATTATATATGAAAATATAAAAAAAAAATAAAGATTGCCCATTTTTCCTAAACATAAACCAAAATAAATCAGTTATGGCATAAAATGGCTGTAAAAAGTTGAGATGCCATAAAAAGCCACTTAAACTTCTACAGAGACTGCTGAATTAACCTCCTACTTCTTGTTTGTAATAAAAGGGCAGAACACCCAGACACCAAAAAAATAAAAAGTAATTACCTTGTCGTTGTTCTTCAATATTAAAGGTACTTCATAAGTTTTAAACGGCTCGTATTGTTGAAAAAATACTTCTGATGGATATGGCTGGAACAAGGGCTCATCAATACTAACACTAGAAACCTGATGAAGAAAGAATATTTGTTTTGAGGGCAATTTTTTTCTTTTCAATTAAGTACACTAGTGAAAAACAAAAAATGTATTTTAAATCCAAACAAAAGAAATGTTTACAGTCTGATAATAGCTCTAAAAAGAAAAAAAAATTCCTTATATCAGGTTCAAAAGAATATTATGGGCAATTTTTGAGGTGAAATTGTTGAACAAAATTTATTAAAGTATTGCTTCTTAATGTTGCTTAGTAATACTATATACTAATATGAGAGGATTAGGTAAATATAGAATTAGGAAGCTCTAAAACATAATATACAACTTTTAATAAATGATATAGCCACAAACCCCCACTTTTAAAATCTGATTTAGCACCTGTTTTCATTTCATGGCTTCTTACTTGTATATAGTGGATTTCTATGATAGTGATCAGAAAATGGAACTTCATTTAATATAGTGTTTGATCGCTAAAAAAAGTGGTGACGGGCGGGGGGTTTGGCAAGATAAAATGTCAAAAGAATGATACTTTTTGATAAGTGGTTTCTCCCATATCAAGGAGTTCAATTTTCTGGGGTATCCTCATGGTCTCTGTGTTGGCCAACCTTTGTTTTGTTGTCATAGAAATTATCTGGAAAAAGGTGCTTGGAACGAGCTGCAAAAGATAATATTGCATTTGAGAGATGTGATAAAAAAATAGATATAAAAGCTTTTTTTAACTGTTACAAATTTATTTGATATTCTTACCATATTTTGTAACATGAGTCGCAAACACAGCATTCTTTACATTCATTTTCTATTTTTCACTATTTTGCACATGTTTTCCATTAAATACAAGAAAATTAAACTAAATTTTTAAATGTTCATATTCACTAATATTAATTGATCTGTTTTTTATGGCTTACCAACCCTTTGTGGGTTATTTAAAGATGAAGAATATGTTTTTTGTCTTTTTGCAAGTGAATATTGCATTAAGAATTTTTTGAGAATCTCAAAGACTTTTTATTAATACAAGTCTTGCTTGTGATACAATGGACACCCACATGGCAAAGGGAGATATGGTTTATATCTTGATCTCAGGTGTTGTTCTTTTTGTAGCCTAGTTTTCTAAGCAGAATCCACTTTGAATTAAGGACAACGAGGAAGTAAAGGAATGGATGAGGGCTTTTTGGAGGTCAAGTGACAACAAAACAGGAAATAGAGTGTATCCGGATGCTAGTCTATATTAACAGACATGCTTGTAATAGGAGTTAGTTCTAGTCTGCCCTTAGTGAGAATTGGACTTCTCCATAGTGTGGTTCCGATGCTGTCCAATTATATTGCCAGCCATACATCATGATGTGTAGATGGGCAAGGAGTTGGTAAGAGAGTAGAGCTGAACTGTTAGACCAACATAGCAGAAGTTATCACCTACCTTCCCACCAAGATAAATAAGTGAAACCTTAAATAAAAATACCTATTTTCTAATATGGGAAACAGGGTTCATATTATTATTTCCCAATGTGATATCTTGTCTTTCATCTTGTAACCTTGTGAACATGCAGCAGACACTTTCCCAGCTTTTGGCGCACACCAATGAGAATGAGAATCAAAATGCAATGTGGGTTCACTCACAAAGCTTTGGCCAACCTGTGTTATGGTTTCAGGCACATTGCAACAGTGCTGCCTGCTGGGATCACTTCCCCAGGCAGATATCACCAAGAAGTCACCCTTCTGACAAACTGATTGAATCATTCATTCACTTTCTATGGCTTATCAACCCTTTACAGGCTATTTAAAGCCAGAAAATATTTTTAGATTGTAAGAATTTTTTGTGGGAGATAATAATGGGTTAGTGATACAAGTCTTACTAGTTAACCCATAGCTGGGGGAGAAGAGGTGGATTCATACCTTTCCCAGGAGCATTTGCATTCAAGTGAATATAATGAAGCCAATGGGAATTGGAACTTGGCTCTCTGATTAGCAATTCTGAGCCATTATCCATCACACCACCTATACATCCAAGCTTACAGCACCTGGTATTCCCAAGCAGTCACCCATCTCGGTACTGACCTAGCTCAATGTTGCTTAACTCTGGTGATTATATGGGAAGCAATGTTACAACTTGATATGGCCATAAGCCTTCCTGACAAATTGACCATAGTCAGAAAGCAAACGTTCTAATCATACAAGTGTAAAAGATACGTCCCTATAAAATTCTTAGAAATGTAAACAGATGTAAAATTAATTGTTTTATTTATTTTGTTACTTACTGGAACATCTTCTGGCTCTTCTTTCAACAACTTAGGGTTTCTTGGATGTTTTAATTTTGGGAACACTGCTGAGGTCAGGTAATCATCTTTCCTTTGTATTTCAATGGACATTCTGTTTGATTTAATCTTCCAATTAAATGAAAAACTGCCCAAAAATAAAAACAAAAAAAAAAATTGATTATTCTGATCCATGTCTGAAAATCAACTGACACTTTAACAGTCCACATGATAATACAGTAGCAGCCAAATGTAGTAGTCTGATTGAATGTCATTAAGACATTTTCCTGTGTCTCATCTATTCCTTGTCATAAAATAAAATTGTCTTCATAAGAAGAAACTGGACTAAAAACAAATAAAGAGATACAATTTTTATACATGTTGGTTTTTCATATTTTGGTTATGAGGGCTGATTTGTATGATTTTTCATAATTTAGTATTTCATTTCCAACTTTTATTGCAACATCTCAATTTGGGTGTTGATCATTTTTTATTAAACTGCTTTCATACAGACATGAGTTAATTTGTGTATTTGTTTTATGATTTTGAAATGTTTTTCACTATAACAAACATTTCAACTATTTTCCTTCCGGCTATGATTGCTGTTTTTTTTATATGTGATGCCTATGCTGATGATACATACTCTGATGATGCCTATGCTGATGATGCCTACACTGATGATGGCTTTGCTAATGAGGCCTATGCCAATGATACCTACTCTGATGATACCTAATTTGATGATGCCTACACTGATGATACCTTTGCTGATGAGGCCTATGCTGATGATACCTACTCTGATAATACCTTTGCTGATGATGCCTAAGCTGATGATACAATGGTATAGGAGTGCACCACCAAAAGTCATGATGACCAGAGATTGCCAGTTGATCTTTCCTCTGACCCAGTTCAGTGGGGAAAAAACTGACTGACTACATTCAATGCCTCAAAAACCAAACTAGTAACAGTCCATCATCACCGATCAAACCCTGAATTTTCGCCTGTCATGATGAGCATATGTTCTCTCAGGGAAGCCCTGTGCCTTGAGTGGCTATTAGGACTTAAACTCAACCCAGACCTCAAGTGAGACTCATACATACAATCCATTGCTAAAGATGCTGGACAAATGCTTGGTTCCTTGTACTGCTCCAGTAAGTACTTGACCCTGCCTGCTATCCTCTGCCTTTACAAGGGCCAGATCAGGCCAAAAAATGGTATACTGCTACCATACATGAAAGTCTAAAAGTGTATCAATATCCTTGTGTGTGATGAATTATTTTCCACGCTAAAACTCCTTTCCTACAGATGAAACATTGCTATTTCCATGGCAAATGTTCAAATGAACCCCATTCCTTAGTTCCAACAGTTCTAACCTTCACAGCTAAGTTTGTAGATTTGATTAAATCCATAATGGTTTTGGAAGTGGCTGTTTAGATGGGATAGATTGTTCTGGATAGTGAACGTTATGGAATTGGTCAGTAGTATTATGTATCTGTTCTTGTATAATTTATTATTATGGATAATTGTTGAGATGTTGTGAGTTTCCCGCGTGTCGGTGTATGAATCAAGACAAACACAGTTGTAGAGGAAAATACTGGTATATTCATAAAAGCAATTAACAATAGAGTGATTAGTAGAACGAAGGTTGGTTAGTACGAAACAATATCCAAAGTCTATAGTCCAACGGTATGTACCGGGTAAGCTTATCTGGACTGCTAACGCTGACTCTCTCTCTGACTGACGCTGCCCCACTCTCTCCAGAGCTGACTTATATAAGAGGGACCAGTCCATTACTAGTTAGAAGGTGGGTGCGCCCCAACAATTAATATTTTTTCCTTTTCGGGTCTATTATTAAATTTTGTGTCGCTTTACGTTTTCTTGCAGATCTGCGTTGTTTCTGCTCAGTCTGCGGTATTTGCAGGTCAAACGTATCAAACAATTCGTGTAATTCGTCTTCTTGTGGAATTACTACCGATTCGTCGGTCTTTTCTTCAACTGGTTAATGTGCCGTTTGTGTGTAAATTTGTTTCCTTGTATAATGTATACCATATCCCCAATGCGTTTTTTTATGACCTCTGGTTCCCATGATGTTGCATTATTTGTATAATTTTTGAAAAAAAATTTTCATTAATGTTAAATTTTCGCCTGGGAACCATAGCGACTGTTGAGTGTACCTTATTTTCTGGTATCAATTTGTCAAAAACCAATCTGACCTTTCTTGTAACATTAGTTCCGCAGGTGATAGGCTTGATGGGGCAGATTTATTCGGGGTAATTCGGTACACTTGCAGGAACAGCTGTAACGCCTTTCTAGTCGGGGTACCTGTTGCTTTCCTAAGAGCTCTTTTCAGTGTATCGACGAACCTTTTGCTAGTCCGTTGTTGCAAGTAAGGATACGGAGGAATCCTCACGTGATCAACTTGGAAATTTTGGCAATTTCTGAATTCTTTGCTTGTGAATTGGGTACCGTTGTCACTAACAACAGTATCTACCACCCCAAACCTTGCAAATAATTCATGTAATTTGTTTATTGTATTTTTTTTTTTTTTGAGATGTTGGCCTCTTCATTTGAAAAACTTCGGGCCATTTACTAAAACTGTCGACTACGACCAAATAATGCCATCCGTCAATTGGACCCGCAAAAATCAATGTGAATCCTTGACCATGGCCTGTCTGTTTTTGGCCATGGCTTCTGTAATATTTGTGGTGATTTTGATGCCAAAAATGCAGCCTTTACATCTGCCGACCATAGACGCGATGTCGTTGTCCATACCTGGCCAGTAGACGTATGCTCTCATGAGGCTCTTCATCCTATTTATGCCCGGGTGACCAGCATGAAAGTCTTTCAGTATTCTTTTTTTGAAGTGTGTTAGGATTACCACCTTTCACTGTATAATAGCACATTATCGCACAGAGAGAATGTCTTTTGAATTTTTTCATCTTTACTGGCTAGCTTATTTTTTTACTTCTATTATATATTTGTCTTTTTTCTGCTTCTTTTTGATGTCCTTAAGCGATACTGGTAATTCTCATTATTTGCCAAATTTTCTTCAACCTCATCCTCTGCTCTGAGGGAAGCGATTACAGTATCCTCTAAAGGTTCTGTTGTTTTTTGGGATGAGTCTTGATAGCCCATCTGCGTGACCAATTTTGTGGGTGGACAAATATTGTATTCTGAAATTATAATTTAATAAAATTGTCCCCACCTAAGCAATCTATTTGCGGTGTAAGTTGGCAGACCCTTTTTTGAGCCGAATATCGTTACCAGAGGCTTGTGGTCTGTCTGTAGCGTGAAAAACCGTCCATGTATGTATCGATGGAATTTTGTTACAGCGAAGATAATCGCCAATGCCTCTTTCTCAATTTGTGAATAATTTCGTTCAGCAGGTAGTAGCGATCTGCTTGCATGAGCGATCGGTCGAACTTTTCCATTCTTCCACTTGTGCAATATGCACGCACCTACGCCGTGTGTACTAGCATCGCTCGCCACGATGATATCTACCTTTGGATCAAAATGTACTAGAAATAGATCTGAAGTTAATTTTTCTTTTAAATCCTTGAATGCTTGCTTTCCGCATTCTTTTGTCCAAATCAAGGTTTTTTTTTTTTTAGTAGATCGTTAAGGGAGCTCGTAGAATGTGGAGGTCTGGGATAAAGTCCTGGTAATATGACACCAAGCCTAAAAAAACTTTGTAGGATTTAATATCCTTTGGCTCAGGCATATTTTTTATTGCTGAAGCTTGACTTTTATCTGGCTTTTTCCTTCTTTATTCACTATATGTCCCAGATACTTGATCTCTTCCAGGAGAAAATCGCATTTGTTTTCTTTCACTCGAAATCCATATCTTCTTAACCTTTCAAAACTTTGCGTAAATGGTGTTTGTGTTCATCCACCGATTCACTTTTTACAAGAATATCGTCGAGATATGCTATTGTGTAGTCTAACCCGGATAACATCGTATCCATAATTTTCTGAATATTGCGGGTGTTGTCTTCACCCTTTAACGGTAACCGTTCGTATCTAAACAAGCCTTTTATGTGTGTTAATACATAGTAACTTTGCACTTTCGTTATCCATGGGTACTTGCAAGTATGCCTCGCTAAGATCTATTTTCGAAAAGATTTTTCCGCCATTTAACTTTGCAAACACTTCTTCGGGACTTGGTAGTGGATAGTGAAACTCTTCTATTAAGGCTCGTTTAACCCGGTTGAAAAATCGGCGCAGACGCTAATTTCGCCCGACTTCTTCTTTACGTAGACACAGCCGGCGCTGCCCAGTCACTGTATTCTGTTTTCGAGATCACACCAATTCTCGTTAGTCTTTCGAGTTCTTGATCAATTTTCTCTAATGCGGCAAAAGGGATGCTTCACTTTTTTAAAAATTGGTTGATATTTTTCTTCAGCTGTATTTTTGCTGATGCTTCAGTGCAACGTCCAAGTCCTTCAGCAAAAAACTTCAAAATTCCGTTTTCAATTCTGCTTGTAGATTTTTATATGGTCTTTGCTTTCATTAATGTTGTGGCAAAAGAACTAATGGGCACGTCCCATAGGTTGAACTTAGTGATTGCGTCAGTCCCAAACAGGTTGTTTGTGTCTTTCATTATAAACATTTTCATTTTTATCGACTTATTGTTGAAAGTTATATTTACCCATATTTCCCCTTCAAATTTTATCTTTTTCCAGTTACCGTCCCTGGCTATTTTGTTGGATTTTAGCAACGTTGGTTTTCCTAGATTTTTCCATGTTTGCGTGTTAATGATTGAAATGTCAGATCCTGAATCTAGTTGCATTTTTTACCTTCTTGTTGTACATTTTTTACATGAAGGTATTTTCGAATATTCAGGTCTTGATCTTCGTCTGACTTGGTAACTTTTTACTCGACTTCTGTTTAATTTTCTACACTTTGACATCTTATGTCCTACTTTTTTGCAATTTCTGCACGCTTTATTTTTATATGGGCAGTCATTGTACCAGTGCCACTGGCCACATCCATAACATGCACTCGGAGGGGTTTTTTTCTATAGCCTCTGTTCGTTCTTGTAGTAGGATACCACTTCCGTTCAGGCGATGGAGAACGGAAACTAGTCTTCCTATTTACTTTCTTCACATTTGCGATAGCAGTTTCTTCTATTTTTCTGAATCTTGCTTAATGCTTACGCATTGCTGACAGTACTCAGCTAGCTTTTGTAGTGTCATGTTTTGGTCATTTTCTAGTTTTGTTAAAATGCGTCTTCGCATTTCACTATCTTTTTTTAGACACTAAGCCTAGTACCTAATATTAGACACTTGAAATTGTCTGCCGATAATTCGGACAAGCGAAAATTGTCACACGCCTTATTTACGATTGACGCGAACGTTGTGTAATCTTCCTCCTCGCTTTTTTTGGATATTCAGGCATTTCCACCTTTTGTGAAATAATGAAAATCTGGGATTAAAAAGCTCTTTTAATAATTCAATTGCTTCATCGAATTTTAAATCTCTTGTCTTTTGGGTAATATAAAATCTGTAAACTTGTTGTGTTCTGCCGTTCCCAGTTTTCGTAGCAATAATCTTATTTTTTTCATCTGTCCATGTTTGGCAATCAACTTCATAAAAATCCTGATATCTATGGTAGTATCTTTCGAAAGTCTTTTCCTCTTCTGGGTTATAAGTAAAACTCTCGATCGTTGACCATATTGTGTCTTGGGAAAAATATTTTCATCCGAGTCTTTCTGCTTGGACAGTATAGCATTATGTATAAGTTCGGTCATTGCTAACTGTTTTTTTCATTTTCTTCTTGTATTTTGTGTAGTTCCAGAAATCGTTTTGCATTTTCTTCCTTTTGCTCTTTCTGAAATTTAAGTTGTTCTTTCTTGAAAACGTTCTTCACTCTCTTCTTGTCTTTGCATCTGATACTTAATGAGTTCCAGCATAGTTGATTGAAATTGCTCCATGATTATGTATGTGTAGAGAAAAAGAAAAATTATGTGTTTTTTTTTTTTTTTTTCTCTGAGGGGGGCCAAAATTCAAATTTTCTGGCACGACATTTTTTTTTTTTTTTTTTTAGCACAAAAATTGGTTATTATAGCTTCCAATTTAATCAATAAGTTAATGTCTAACTTACAGTTTTTTCTTTTTGTCGATAACTTGTAATCCTTTGCTGTAAATGCTTGAACTCTTTTGAAATTTTTCCGTGTTGTAAATCGGTTATTATTTCTGTTCGAAGCCAAGTCGCCACTGTTGAGATGTTGTGAGTTTCCCGCGTGTCGGTGTATGAATTAAGGCAAACACAGTTGTAGAGGAAAATACTGGTATATTCATAAACGCAATTAACAATAGAGTGATTAGTAGAACGAAGGTTGGTTAGTACGAAACAATATCCAAAGTCTATAGTCCAACGGTATGTACCGGATAAGCTTATCTGGACTGCTAACGCTGACTCTCTCTCTGACTGACGCTGCCCCACTCTCTCCAGAGCTGACTTATATAAGAGGGACCAGTCCATTACTAGTTAGAAGGTGGGTGCGCCCCAACAATAATGTTGTTATTTTTGTTGCGGTTGTATATTTTGTATGCCTTTCTTCTTACATTGTGGATGAAGTGATATGAATATTGTAGGTTTTTTGAATATGTTTTCTATGTATATTTCTTCTTTGGGTAAATATTGCAGGCTGCAAATTCTTAATGTTCTTAAGTAAAAACCTACAATTATACCAGATTTAATTTTAGAAGAGTGGCTTGAGTAGAAGTTAGCCAGGTCATTTTTGTTGGTAGCTTTTCTAGAAACATCAAAATTGAGTTTGTTATTGTTTTTGTGTAACATGATATCAAGGGAGGGAAGAGTGTAGTTGGTTTCAGTTTCAAAGGTGAAGTCTATTGTAGGTTCAATATTAAAAATAATACACTAATTAAAAAAGAAAATAATTCACTCAGAAGGAAAATCCTCAAGAATGCCTCCACTGAATATTATCCAAATATTAATCTACGCCCCATTTTTTTCTCCAATCTCACCTTTCCTAACAGAATCACTACTTCCCCAAGCCAATTCATCATCACCACATTCCAAACAATATTTCTACATATGAAAAATTCTCTTCAAATATAATAAGTAAATGAAGTAATCTTCCAGCTGAACCAATGAATATATATGAGTGTTTCTAAATTCTTTTAGTAACTAACATTTTGTTTTTGTTTATAAATACTTTGTTCAAATAAGTTAATTTCATTTTTTGCCTTGAAAAAGTCTGCAGTGGACGAAACACGTCAGCTAAATCTACATACAGTTTTACTCGTTTTTTTCCTCTATCCACACAACACACACATATATATAAATATATGTACATGTAGAATTTATTTATTTTGAGATTGTTAAAATTTTCAATTGAATATTATAACAATGGCAAAGAGAAACGAATAAAGAGATTGAAATGGATTAGGCAGAATTTTCAATCTTAGATGAAAAATGAAATGTAAATAAAAAAGACGAAAATGACATACCAATTGTAAGAGAGGTCCTCAAACAATGCATCGAACTAAAAGTGCAAAGAAAGAAAGAGGAGATATTAGAAAATAGATTTTATAAACAAAATAACAGTTTTAAAACAAATGGAAAAATTCAACAAAGAAATGAAGAAATCAATAGTGCTCATAGAAAGAAAGAAAAAACACCATCGTTGAAGGAATGGCAGAAGCTCTGGAATAAGTATAGGAAAATGAAAAGAATTATAAAAAGCAGAATTGATTAAGGACACTGAACAGAAGATGCAAATCCAGGCCCTCTCCACTCCTATTGATTGCAGGAACCCCCCCACTCCCTGATTAACTGTATCTGCAGGGGTGTAGCCGTACTCACCACGTTTGGCCAACTGCAGGTTGGTGAGGCTATTTAAACATAGTTGGAGGTTTTGAATTCAGATTTTTCCTCCTTCTAGACTGGTTGTTACCCAAGGCTATAAGATCCACTCTGTCTTGCTATTTACCCATAGCTAGGGGGTAAGGAGATGGATTCATACACTTCTCAAGGGTATTTGCATATAAGTGCATGTAACAAACTAAACTGGAATTCAAAGATGGCTCTCTGATTCCTCAAGCTGCTATCCATTACTCCACCATACCTCCAACTATGAGTTAAATAGCATAACCAACTTACAATTGGCCAAGCATGATGAGTACAGCTACACCCCTGAAGACATAGTCAATCAGGGAGGTGTTTCTCCAACAGTGAAATGGATCTAGATTTGGATTTGAACAGAAGAATAGAAAGACAAATTTCTTTGAATATTGCTGCCATATTTGGTCTTGTGCTCCTGCTATATATTTAGAGATTCTTGATAAAATCCAAAGAATCTGCGATGTCATTAGTCCTGACATGGCATTTTACCTTCAATCCCTTTCCCACTGTCATAATGCAGCTTTTCTGTGCCTTTTCTATGAATACTTTCATGGTAATTGTTCTGGTGAGTTTTCCTCTATGGTATGAATTTAAATGTAGTACGAGATTGGCAGCAAGGTCTCATGCTTTTACAGTTTAAATGAATAGATGTAACTGTAAATTCTATGCTAACAGTTTCTTCCATCACACTTCTCACTTGTGGAACTTTCTTTTGGCTTCTTGCTTTTTTTTAGATTAAAAAAGAAATTTCATTTTAGAAAAAAAATCTAAAAAAATTAATTTTATAAGACTTTCTCAAAAGAAATTTTTTAGATCTATTATAAGCATTTTCTTTTAATTTAAATATTTTTTTCTGTTAGTTTGCACTTATTTTCCAAAATGAAACCTTTAGCTAGAGTCTAGACTTTTTCCGCATATTTATACTAAGCTTAGACTTCTGATTTATTTTGAAAATTAATGGCAGTAACGATTTTATAGAAATGATACAGCTCAGTTCAATATCATTGTCATGGACTGAGGCCAAAAGACAAATTTAATTTTCTATTTAGTTCTTAATTTCAGTAAAAAGTAAAGCGGGGTCATGGATACCAATCATCTGAAATAGTCATGTGAAAAGGAATTTTGCCTTAGTGCATGATTGTATGTCTATTATTCCTTTTATCTTCTTATATGTTACTCTTCTTGCATAAGATCAGCAGTGGACTTACATTTTTGCGGGGTGGGGGTTGGCCTGAAGCTTAAACAGATATGGGGGCCACTTTGCAACCAGCAACAATAGATTTGATGTTCTAACTGAAAATGTAGGCTATGAATAGATTCTGGCAAGCTCAACAAGCTCATACAGTTGGGGGATCAGGTGTAGCAAGCCCCAAGAAAATTTTAACATTTGACCAATTGCAAGGTGTAAAATAACCACAACAACAATGGTAGTAGTAATTCTCAATTACTTTATTCTTGTACCAACGAGATATAAATACAAAAATATCCTTAGCTCCTGGCCACTCATCTGTTTACATAACACTTGAGCAGGTAATTTATGTCCTCCAGTGTCTGCCTATGCAAACCCCAATTATCTAATGATGTAATGGAATAACCTGGCACCCCCATGCGTAACTACACTATAGGCAGTAACTACCTATAAGTAGCTGTAAGTCAACAGGTGACAGATACTAGCTGAAATCTTTTCAGCTATACAGTCAAACTCTCTGCCTTTGGACAGAGAGGAACCCAGACGAGGCTATACCAAAGGGAAGAGTGAGTCTTGTTGACATTAAAAGACTAGTCCCGACCTGATCCAATTGAGGATTTTTTTTTGGCTGAGCCTACGGGCTTGGGAACCCTACATTAAATTCAGTCTTGTGCCACATGTGACTGCATGGGGCAGTTGTTAAATACACTAGCTGAAATCTTTTTCTGCTGTACTGTCAAACTCTCTGATTTCAGGCAGAGAGAAACCTGGACGAGGCTATGCTGAAGAGCAGAATCTTGTTTAGTCCTATTCAAGACCTGATCCCATTTATCTAATATATCTATCTAGATTTTTTTTTATGAGTTTGTTTGCTCAGGAACCCACATTAAATTCGGCCTCGTGCTACATCTTGACTGCATCAGACAGTTTGCTAGAAACCCTAGCTGAAATCTTTTTCAGTTGTGTTGGTTTAAACTTCTGCCTCCAGGCAGAGAGGATCTCCAGACAAATCAATGCCAAAATCAGAATCTTTGTCTCCGAAACAGCCACCCAACCCCATTTTCACAACAATAAATTCTACGGGTATTTTTTGGAAAAAACCTACAGGCTTGGATGCCCCATTTTTATTAAACACTGGCATTGTGCCACATCTGATCACATCAGAAACTATTTTATACGCTAGCTAAAAATCATTTTTTTTTTTTTTTTTTAATCAAATTTCTTTAAAAAATAGCAGAGAGGATCCCCAAATGAGGCTATGTTGAAGAAAATCATCTCGGAAACAGCAAACCAACTTTGTTTTTATATGGGTTTATTTGGAATTTTGGAGAGCTTGTGGGCTCAGATGCTCTAATTAAACCCACTCTCATGTGCCACATCTGATCACATAAAGACCCACAAAATACATTTTAAAAATTTTTCAGCTGTGCTTTTATTTAAACTCTCTGCCTCATTTGCAGAGAAAAGCCTGAGACGAGGCAATGCTGAAGGGCAGAGTCTCGTCTTGGGAAACAGCCACCAATCCCGCATTTTAAATGGGTTCTACAGGTATTTTTCATTGAGCCTGCATGTCCATTATGCCCCAATAAAATCTAGCCCTTTTTTAAAAACAATAATCATTTAATGTAAACAAATATTTTAGCTGAAATCTTTTTCTGCTGTGCTGGTCCTTTTTTTTGCCTCCAAGCAGAGAGGATCCCCAGACGAGGCAATGCCGAAGGGTTTCTCATCTTGAAAATAGCTACTTGACCCCTATTATTAAAATATTTACATTTTAAAAAACATGTTTTGATGCCACATCTGATCACGTGGGATTTTAGTAAATATACTTTTTTTTGTTCCAGTATGCTGTCGAACTCTGTTTTCGAAATGGAACCCAGACGAGGCCATAAGGGCAATTCTTGTCTGGGAGGTAATTAGACCCAAAACCATTTATGTGGGTTCTCCAGTGAAAAAAGAAAAAAACCTTGTAAAAACCTCTTTTCAACCTCAAATTTTTTCCTTCAGATAAAAATCTGGGCTTGGATGATCCTGTATCAACGAGATTACCAATATAGTAGCGTGTTGTCACCATTATGTAAGGGTGTGTACTACATATATTTAACTTTGGCTAGGAAAAGCGGGATTAAGGACAATGCGTGGACGCAATGCAATTTATATTTGACGTAAATAGCACATAGTATAAAATACAAAACAGAATGTAATGATTTCAAAACATAACAATTGAATTTATTAAGTATTTGATGTACATGCATGTGAACTGAAAAGCTTAGACAGAGTTGTGTCTCTTAGACTAAGTAATATTTGTACCTAAGCTCATAAAGAAGTAATTATTAAACTGTAGTTTAGAAGAATAAAGTTTCTTTAGCATGTTTGGAATTGTGAATTGGTAAAGTTGGTAAGAAGTCAGATGAGATTTTAGAGTTCGTATTGCGTGAATGTTGATAATGGTCTTTAACATCTGACTACATGGTCAAGACGGGAGTTCTTGAAAGTTACATTTTGGCAGCAATGAGAAAGATGAATGGAGATAAAACATGAGGAAGATTACACGTGTTTTGTTTATATATGATCGTGTATCACATGACCGGCTCAGATCGAAAACGCTGGAAAACAGATTTGTCACGTGCAGGCGGTTTGATTGGTCGGAACTGACCAATCAGCGAGCTAGATTGAAGGTGATTAACCAATGAATGCTTGTTATATATTTTGTAAGATGGTGGTGGTGAAACTCACACAGGAATAGTGCATTTCCTAGCAGGGTTAACTGGCTGTTGTGGAAGATTCCACAACCCACGTTAAACTCAGCCTTGTGAGAATCTACCCACGTGTGTGGGCTAATAATTATTGACTAGCTGGGATGTGTTATTTGCTCTTATGCTGTTGTCAAACTCTCTGCCTTCACGTATAGAAGAACATACAAGGTTATCCTAGTAGGGCATAATCTCGTCCGGGCATAGACAGGCCCGAACCTAAAATTATGGGGGTTTACAGGGAATTTTTGGCTGAGCCTACGGTTTCCCACATTAAATTTGGTCTTGCGTCACATCCTACCCCGTGTGGAGGTTGGTAAATATTACTAGCTGAGAATGACTCAGATTACGTGAGAAATACCGACATCCCAATTGAATTACTACTGGATTGACTTGCAATGACCTTGTGCATAACTATTACCTTTCTTATTGTACTGGATTTTTTTTTTTTTACAATAAACCTTTACTTATATTTTTATCCACCTTGTTTTTCAAGTATATATTCCTTAACACAATATAATGTCTATTGAGACCTTCCAATTCTACTCTACACAGGGGAATTTTGCAGCCATATGAAATTGGGTATTAGAATTAGAGAGCATATTTTAAGGCCAACATTAGCTACTTTAACATATTGGCTTAATCTATAAAATGGCCTTAATAACAAACTCTTAAAAAATCATTGTTATAGACAAGCGTATGGTTGCAAGAAATAAATACGACAATAGTAGAAATAGATTTACGTGGTTTATTTCAACAGGAACGTGAGGGTTTGGGATAGCTACCTTGTGGTAAAGTTCATAAGCCAGCTTTCGGATCTAGGTCGATCTCTCATAGTAGTTCATACATGTTGACGGTGGTTGATGCTCTCCTGCTGCTGATTGATCGGCCTGACCGTGACGGTCTGTTTTGCAGCCACCTGTGGATTGCCGTTGAACTTCCGTGTGACCCCTTTTATAGTGTTTTTTTAAGGCTTAACAGGCTCGAAAAACGAAAAATGAAGCGAGTATAATTAGGAGGGAAGCATTTTTATTGGACGAAAAATAGAGCACTTTAAATATTATTTTTTATTTTTCGACCGGAACACATGTGTCAGGGAACATTTGTGAAGAAAGATAATGGTCATTTTGTGACGGGGCTTTGTCCCGTTTACATCCGGTTCTCGCTCTTGAGTATTTGCCTGTAAATCAGCCGAGATATGTCTTATTTTATTTTATAACATCATCGATTCTGTTAAAAAAAATTTACTCATTAAAAATGTTGCCTGGGATTAGGGGCCCGGAATCTTAAGCGTTGTTGTTAGTTTCGTTCCGTCACTGACTAAGATCGTGTTGTCGTTTTTGTTTTTAGTGAATTGAATAACTACATCCATTTTTAAGTTCATCAGATCTTTTCTATTATTGTTAGTTAGTGTTTTTAAAATTTAATTCCTACCAAAATAAAACGAATTGATTTATATTTACTAAAATTCGCACCAAATTCTTACAGAACGAGGCCTTTCCATATTGCACCCTCGTTAGATTGACTTTTGTGATCGCCCCAAATGTGAGCGACTCAGGTACGGTAGTTAAGTGTGTGTGTGAGTGTGGGGGGGGGTTTCAACATTCGCGCTCACCCCAATAAGCAAGCCAAAAACAGATTTTTTTTTATTTTTAAATTGTAAAAATATCCTTGTAAGTACCTCGAATATCATCCTCTCTTACGAAATATGAATAACTCTCTGATTTTTGGTAATTTTTCATTGGAGTTGTTGTGAGGCAAGCTAAACAAATTTTGATTTAAAATTTATTTTATAATTTCAAACGAGTGGCAAAAATTTAAAAAAAACAAACTTTGATTTTATTTTTATTTAAATTTATAATTTCTTGTGGTGAATTAAATTAAATATATGCGATAAATAATTAATTACACATTATTTGGGGTGAATTAACAACAGAAAAGGTCGGTCGTTTATAATTTTATTGAATATTACATCCATTTTTTTTTAATTTTTAAAACTTGTCTCGTATTCTCCTTCCTTATTTGTTGAAATGAATGATTTGTAGTTGTAGTCAGAAGGTGATAATTTTCATTCGTAAAGGAAAAGTGTGTTACTTTTTAAGAAAATCTTGCTTGGTTCTTCTTCACGTTTGAACGAGGAATTTATACCTCTTCTTCTTGTTTTTTTAACTAAACTAAACCTTCAGCGCCTTTCGAGTCATAATTAGTGACTCCTTGTCCTTTTTGATATTTTGGCGAGAAGGGTGGAATCCATCTTACCAATTTTTGAAATTTTATTTTGAGTTTTTTTAAGGAAATGATCATCCGTTACAAATTGGTAAAAGTAAAACAAAAAAAAACCCTTATCGTTAAAGAACAAATCGAAATAAAATAAACAAATGCCACTAAATACTATTCATTCAAGTGTTTGTTTGAAAAGAAATTTTTTTTCTTACGTGAATATACAAGAAAACAAATCCATTACATGAATTGTTTAATTGAAGTTTCCAAAAAAGATCCAAACAAAAACGTAAATACAACGAACAAAAGTAAAAACATGATTAAAGGCTGTAAGAAAAGCTACGGATATTAATTAAATAAATAGCATTCATTTCCTTTTTAAAAAAAATAAATAAAAGAAAGCAATCGACAACAATAAAAGAATAATGATGGAAAACATAGAAGGAGTAAAAAGTCAAATTTCAGAAAGTAAAGTTAAGAAAAGACATTCGGTTCAGAACTCTTTACTTTATTTATTTCTCAATGTCAAAAATTCGATAAAAAAAAAAGGGGATTATTTTAAAAGGAAAATAACGAAATATAGTTATACAACCTTTCTTATAATTAAAATAATTTATTACTAAAAATTTAAATTTCAAATGAAATGTAAAAAAAGAAAAACAAAGTATTTAAAAAAAGTGTTACTGTTCAAACTCAACTGTAACTCTTGAAGTGTTACTGTTTATAACAATTCAGAGGAGAAAAGTTTTAAGATGAAGCTATTGCCTGATAAAAAAAAAAGTATAAGTTTTACGCAAAATACAATTATAGTTAATGTAACGGATCTAAATAAGCACAAATTAGAAAAGTAAAGAAATTATGAAAAAAAAATTACCTTAAATCAAGTGCGAATCGGAGACATGTTTTGATGCGTTCTTGACAACGCTTCTGTTGCCAAGGACAACAGCGTTCAATAAGCACAAAGGGAGGCAAGCACAACACGCACCTTGTTCTTGGCGGAATAGTAATGATTCACTCACCACTAGCTGCCGTTTTAACGCAAGGAAAGGAATTTTACGTACCAAATATGGCATTACTTCAATTTAAATCTATATATTTCAGTCTATTCATTATCTGTCTATCTATCACAGTCTATACATTATCTATCTATCAATCTATCTATCTATCTATCTATCTATCTATCTATCTCAGTCTATACATTATCTATCACAGTCTATACATTATCTATCTAACACAGTCTCTCTATCTAGCTATCTCAGACAGATTTATTCATTATCTATCTATCTATCTATCTATCTATCTGTGGACTCTTCCAATATCCTCACCTTTTCTAACCTGAAAAAGGCACAGTCCACATCGTACGCCTACGTACAAAAAAACCTCAGCCAATAGAAATGGCGAGAATCGAATCAAGCAATTCCATTGGTCAATCGTTTTTCTGAAACAGGAATTGTGCCAAAACGAAGTTGAGCCACCGGTGGATATATAAAGGAAAAGCAGACAGCCCCATTCAGCAAGAAGAGCAGCAGAGTAGCTGTAGCTGTCAAGATGTAACATTTCACCGACTCCGTCTTAGTCATCGCTGACCAGACGATAAAAGAAAATTACCAACTCCATTCAGTCAGTCTAGCTAACTCACCGAAAGCAATTGCCTAAATACTCCACGACGTTTTAACCATAATTTTGCCACAAAGAACATTCACTGACTCACTTCAACATTCGATCTAACGACTCTTGAAACTTTTCACTTAATTTCTTATGCATATTGATTTATAATCATTACAAAAATAAGAAATTACGAAAGCGAATACAAATACAAAATACGATTAAGGGTAGACTACTTTGACAAACTCTTTTGCAAAAAACTCTTAATTTTATTATTACAATCTTTGATACAAACAAGAAAATAGCAAACATTTACGATACAAGAGACATTAACCATTTCAGCATACACATACAATTTACGCACGCAACTCATACAAATATTATTCCAGTTTGTAAATGTTTAATTGTATATAAATGTTGTATTGTTTTGATCTATATATGTCTCGTTTTTTCCTTGTTTGAAATATCACGATTGTTTGTATATTTGTTTGGGACGCGGTCAAACACGCAACCATTAATAACAAATCCTTCTGATACGTTAAACAACCACGACGTCCCCAACATATCTATCTATCTATCTATCTATCTATCTCAGTTTATTCATTATCTATCTATCTCTGGTTATTCATTATGTACCCCAGTTAATCAGGAGGACAGTCTTTAGTGATTGACATTGCATTTAAATTTTTGCAAATTAAAATTGCCTGAAAAGCATGGAGATCTATAATCATAAATTGTGATAAAGAAACTGTTAGCATAAAATTTATGATTTTATCTCGCCAACTCAAGTGTAAATTGATGAGAGCTTGTTGCCAGTCTAGTACTGCACTTAAATTCAAAGAGTCTAGGCACCATAGGAAAGAGTTCATCGGAACAATTGCCATGAAAGGATTAATAGAAAAGGCACAGGAAAGCAACCTTACAGCAATGGGAGAGAGACTAAAGCTGAAATGCCAGAACACAGCCCGTAATATTGCTGATACTTCTTTGGATTTTATCAAAGAGCTCTAGATAAAGAACAGGAGTATCAGACCATATGTGACAGCAATATTCTAAGCATGGATGAATGGTAGACATAGATATGTAAATTAGATCCTGGCGAGAAAAATTGTCTAGCACGACACAATGAACCAACTTTCCTAGTAGCAGATCTAGCAATTGATTCAATATAATCGTTCTACTTCATGTCAGTGGAAAATGTTCGCTCGAAAAGGCAGAATGAGTCACTCTTCTGGAGGTTAGCACCAATTATAAATAAGACACAAGGAAGCTACATTATGTCTGTGAGAAAGGTACTGAAGGTAAGATACCGAGTCAGGACCAATAACATTGCAAATACAACTTTGGATTTTATCAAGAATCTTTAAATATATAGCATTATCAGAAGACCTTATGTGGTAGCAATATTCAAAGCAAGAACGAATGGTAGATATATAAATATGTAAGATAGAATCTGAAGAGCAAGAATTATCTAGGACGATACCAAATTTCTCAGCAGCAGACCTAGCAATTGATTCAATATAATCTTTCCACTTTATGTTAGCAAAGAACTTTAACCTGAGAAGGTGCAATGTGTCACTTTCCTAGAGGTTAGCATCAATCATGCAGATGGATGGCAGAGAGGTCAGTTTCAGGTGATTAATAGAGAGCAATTTAGTTTTGAAAGGATTAAAGTTAACCTATTCCTTGCCTGAGTTAACAAGAGACTGATGACTGTTTTGGATATCAGATGCCATTTTGACCTTTTCAAACTGATCAGCCTTAATATTGAGGCAGGAGTAAATGTTTTGTTCATCAGCATAGATACCAAGTTGAGAGCTGATGCCATTGGAAAAGGTCTTTAATGAAAATTATAAACAAAGTAGGACCAAGGATGAGGAACACCTGCATTAAAATATAAAAAAAGAACTGGATGAGTGACCATTCAGGATTACTTTCATTTGATAGGAAAGATTGGATCAGTTCAAAAATTTGTCTAAAGACACCATAAGGTTTCAGCCTCTAGAGAAAATCTATCTATCTATCTATCTATCTATCTATCTATCTATCTATCTATCTATCTAAGTCTATCATTATCTAACTGTATTCATTATCTAAGCTTATTCATTATCTATCTATATCTATTCATTATCTGTCTCAGTCTGTTCATTATCTAAGTGCATTCATTATCTATATTTCTAAATCTATTCATTATCTGTCCACCTAAGTATATTCGTTATTTATCTCAGTTTATTCATTATCTCTCTAAGTTTTATTCATTATTTACCTATCTACATCAATTCATTATCTGTCAATTCATTATCTATCCATCTAAGTCTATTTCATATCTATCCCTTCATTTTGTTGCCATTATCTATGAGACTTCCTCATTGCTTATTTGCTATGTTGATGGAATTTTCAGCATTCTTCTACAGAACATTTTTGCTGCCACCTCCTGTGTCCTCTTCAACTGTGTGGGAGATTGTCCAGCATTCACTGCCATACAAGAGGATTGATATCACATAGTAATGCCACATGCATTTTTTGTTGCTTCAAACAAAATTTTCCTGTTTCTTAGTACTTTGTTTAATTTTTGGAATGTATCTTTCGCTAATCCTATCCGCTTTAGGATTTTGGTATTGTTTTCTCCCTATTTCACAGATACTTAAACTTCCTTACTTGTTTGGTGCTGACATCTCTAATTCATTGTTCACATGTAGACATAAAGTGGGAGATCAATTCTATAGGACAATCAATATTTAATCTGATCCCTCACTTTGATGCCACGGTAGTTTCTGTATATTTATATTCCAGAGAATGTAAGTAAATCTAAAAGCTGTGTAGCTAATCAGTATTTCATTGATTGATTCATTTGTTTTCTATGGCTTATCAACAAACAAGAAAGTATAATGTGGATATAAAGTGGGGGATCAATTCTATATTACAATCAATATATACATTGATCCCTCACTTTGTGGCCAGAATAGTTTCTATCCATTTATATTACAGAGAATGTAAATAAATCTAAAAGACATGCCTGTGTAGCTAATCAGTATTTCATTGATTGATTGATTTGTTTTCTACAGTTTATCAACCTTTTGCAGTTTATTTAAAGCCAGAAAATATTTTTAGAATGTAAGAATTTATTTTTTTAAATAAATAATGATTTAGTGATACAAGCCTTACTAATTAACCCATAGATGGTGAGGAGGAGAAGAGGTGGATTCATACCTTTATCAAAGATATATGTGAATACAAAGATCACAACTGGAATTGGAACTTGGCGCTAGTTCTAAACTATCTTGGGCTTTTTCTCTCACTTGGGACCATACGTCCTGCTTTCTTACAGTTGATGGCTTATCATGATCATAAACTTTGTATTTACATGCTAGACTTAGTAATTCTTTTCGGGGATGAGATACCAAAAGATTGTACTAAGCCAATACTATGAGTCCAGTTGTCTGAACAAAATTTGCAATAAAAAGCAAATAAAAAAAAGGATGAAAGTTTTTGTACATTGATTCACCCAAACTTATTTCTTTCTTTCTCTCTCTCTCTTCCTTCCTTCCCAACACGTCAAGTTGGCACCCTGGCAACGACTCAGCTTCAACCCCCAACAACGATGATCCTACCTAGCAACTACCAACGCCAACCTCGACCATCAATGCCTGCACTAAAACTTCTGCAGCTTCCAGCTCACTCCTGCAGCTTCCAGCACCTCCACCGTTTCCGACCATCTTCATTTCCTTTTCCTTTTAGAATAAACCTCTATATATCATACATATCCTTGTTCTGTCGTCCATATTGTTTCACCGTCAGATTTAACGTCTTCAAAAATGTTAGCGGGCCTCTTGTGACCTCGTTCACCCCTTTCTGTGAAACGGGGCCACTGGACCGCCCGCTACAGATTTTTACTGTGGACCAACTACAAAAAAAGTCTTCTTTTCTAAATAAAACTTTTTTTGTGTACCAACTACCCAAAAACTTTAATTCAAGACTATTTTAGTCCTTTTTTGATTTTTTTGAATTCATCTGCATATGGTTGTAAATAGAAATGATTTACACATGTTTTCTTCATTTTTATTTTATCATTGCTTGGAGTTTTTGCACGTTCGGATTTTTAATAAGCAAAACGTGGATGACTGAATTTCCTATGAGCACAAAATATACAAATTAAGACTTTTAAAAAGTGAACATTTGTTTAATAAATAACTGTTATTTTTAGTCCAGTAGAAATTAATTTAGAATTTGTTATCTTTCCCAATTGTTTCGTGCACAAAAGAAAACTTTTGTATTATGTCTTCTTAAAAAATAAAAATTAATGTCTTCCAAATGTCACATCAGATTAAGAGTCGAAAGATTCTTTCGATTTTTTGTCATTCATAATACTGGGAATAAGGGACATTTTTTTTAACGTTCTTTTTTTTCTCCTCCTGTTGCAAAAAAATAACCTTTTTTTAGTTTATAAATTTAAAAAGAAATGAATGAATATTCTTTGAATAAATGTCAGCTAAAGTACGAGTGTTAACTTAAAAATAAGAAAATCACTTGAGAAAACACGTGAGCAGATGGAAGAAATTGGATTTATTTAAATTTCTTAGGAATGTGAGGAATAATAAATAGATGCAAATGATTATGGGTTTTTACGCTCTATTTTTAGAAGTGATGAAATTATTAAGTATAACACACATAAAAGAAATCGAAACACCTAAAGAAACGTTTAACAAACAGCTTTTATTTTATTTATCATCAGTTTTTAAAATTTAAATAAATGAAATATTTTTCTTTTCTTTCTTTTTTTTATAACGAAACAATTGAATAAACTAAACAGTTATGAATATTCTATTATTGCACACTTAGAAAATACATTTTTTTTAAAACTTTTTTTTTTTTTTTTTTTTTAAATAAAAATTGAATTCTGTTTCGATATCGGATACTGGATGATCCTGTCTGAAGAAAATTGTAGACAATTTTTTAAAATGTTTACTTTGTAAAAGTTAAACCAGACAAGATAAAAAAAAGTTCAAATGTATGTATACAGCAAGTGGAATAGTGTGAGTGATTTGAGAAAGACGACAAAATCCTTTCACCGATTATTAGTTCCGCTTTTACACCGGTTTATGCGATGCGGACTTATTTTGGATGGGGAATACTTTGTCACTAATCACCGTTTTGCCGTCTACATGCAAAGATGACCGATATGATGTCGTCGTCGTCTTGTAACAATAACAAGAAAGATGAAAGCGAAGAAGAGAATGCCGCTGATCAAGATTGGGATGAAGAGATTTTATATGAACATTGTTACGAACTTTTGCATCAGTCTCGGACACATTTAATGTTGAGGGAGTTTTCAGAATGTCTAAATATTTGCATGCAAGGATTAAGTGAATGTAGCAGACACTCGACGGACAGGTAAAGAAATTTGAGTTTTTACTGGTTAATTTAAAAAAAAAAAGTTTTAGTTTATTTTATTTTCAATTATCTAGTTACGCTTGATTATTTTTGTTGGTTTTATGAGTTGTTTAAATAAATATTTTGTTTCATCAATGAAAAAAAAAACCTTTTTTTTGTCGTCTAGTAATTATTTTTTGGGCAGAGCTGTTGTCGACCAAGAAGAAGCAGATTCAATAGTTTTTTTGATCATGTGCCTTTTTCTCTTTTTCGCTTCCCTTTTTTTTTTTTAATAAATAAATAATAAAAAATAAAAGTTATTTTCCTACCTATATTTATATATTTTTTTTTTTAGCAGATTTATTATTTTTGTCTTTCAAAAATTAGAAAAAATCGTATTTAAAAGAATTTTTGTTATCAACAATAAACTAAAAAAAATAAAATAAAAAGATTTGTCGTCTCAATGCAAATGAAAAAAAAATAAATTAAATTTTTAAATTTATCCTTAAAAAGTAAAAATGCGCATTTCTCTTATCAATTTTATCTTTTTATAGAATTAAATCAATTTTATCTTTTTATAGAATTTTCTTCCTTTTTTTTTTTTCTTCAGTTTTGTATTTGAAATAAGTTTTGTTTTGACATTGACTTTTGCTTTTATTTTCTTTAAAATAATATTAAAAAAAAACTATTCTTCCGATTCTGGCTAAAAAAACAAACATTTTTTATTTAATATGAAAATGTTTTAAACAAAAGTAAAAAAAATATTACAAGAGTTTTACTTTTATTTAAAATACTGCGTAATTAACTTTTTTATCCTTTGTTTTGGTTTGTTTTTGTTTGTTTTACTTTTATAGAAAACTAAATTAATAAATTACGTATTTATTATGAACCATTTATTTTTAAAAATGAATAACTGAAATTATTTCAATAAAATAAGTTAAGAAGAAGATTAAAATTGCATTCTCGACCTGTGGAAACTAAAAAACAGTTTTAAATTTAATTTAATTTAAAAAAAAAATGATCAGATCATTAAATTAAAAATCGTTCAACGGTTTACTCGTGGTATTTGCTTCTTTAAAAATTCTAATTGTTGTAGTAAAATAGTTAGAAAAAAAAGTCCAAGGAATTGAAGAAAAATCTTCTTGCTTGAGTTCTCGGTTCGTCATTTAAAGTCACCAATCTTCAGAGTTAGGAACAAAAGAAAGTTTTTACCTTCTTTGTCCTTTTAACATTGTCATTCGTTAACTTTCCAGTATATTTCTTTTTTCTTTGAGTTTCTGCTTAGAAATAAAATAATTTCTGATGAATAGAGGAATTTTTTTTTAATGTATTGACGAATATAAATTTATTTATTTTATATTTTTCCTTTGTGTTTAATTTGGTGGTGGGGGGGAATAACTGACCTGAATTTCTTCAAAATTCATAATTCAATTCTGATGTTTGACTTTTTCAAAACATCAAAATTTTTTTAAAATGCTTTCTTGGCTGAGAATTTTTCAGCATTCTTTTTATCTGTCATTTAAAAAAACTGTCTTTTAATAACATGATTTATTTAAGACGTCTCTCAATATGACATTCAATGATGCATTCATTACATTTTTTACAGACTGATACTCATTTTTAGTCATTTAGTGTACACTACACTACAGTTACATAACTTCTCTATTGTTTTATTTAGAATTTATTTAACTTTTTTTAAAAATATAGTATGAAGTTTATGTTGTTTTTTTTGTTTTTTTAAGATAAAATTATAATAAATTTCATTTTTTATTTATTTAAAAAATATTATTCTGTCTTGACTCTTCAGGACGTGGACGATCATGGCTCTCCACAATTTCCTTATTCTTTTTTTTTTTTCCATCATGCCTTCCAATCCTTGTCTTGTCATCTATTTTTTACACAAGTTTGTAAGGAAATCCAACTGTTTTTTTCTCTGTAACCTCAATGTGTCCTCTGAGTGTCAAATCTTCCAGTCCCTCTTATAATGTGCCCCCTCTCTCTCTCTCTCTCTGATACTAAGTATAAGCATCCCTTTTTTTTCTTTTTCTTTTTACCTTACTCATTGCTCACATGCTCAGACCATGATATTCTCAGCTCTTTGTAGAACCACATTTCTATTGCCTCCATTTCTTTATATGTGAGGAGATTGTCCAGCATTCATTATATAAACATAAAAACTAACAGTTTAGCAATCTTTTCTTTGACTCTCTATTATTTTTCCATTTTGGTGATACTTTGCTTTAAGGCATCTTTTGATATTCAGAATCAATCTGAGCCTAATCAGATTTTGGTTTCCGATTTTCTAGTCATGTTTAAAACACTTCCCATTTTTAGTTAAATTTTCACACTTGCTTGATTTTGGCATCTCCGATTCATAGCTCACATCTTGGGATTTTCTTCTTGCTGAGACGTATATCTTCTTCTTACAATTGATATTTAGTCCTTTCTTCTTGCTTTCCTTTTACTACCTTCTGTAGGAATTCCTGTAGTTTTCTTTCTATATCTGCTTATGTTGTTAAGAGTGTCCACCAATATTAAATCCTGATAGGACTTCCAGTTCTCTCAGGTTTGCCTTAAATCCAGTGAGAAGACACATCCTCATCTTATGCCCGTTTTTATTTTTATGTATTTTTTTTTTTTTTTTTTTTTTTTTTACATCATTCTTTTTCGGAGTGCAGGCAGTTTGCTGCCAGTATAAATTATGCATTACTGAAATTAAAATAAATTTTCTCAAGTACTTTTTAAAACCCACAAGATCAAAGTTTGAACTTTTACAAGCAAAAGGAGTTTTTACTTTCGAAAACTGATATTAATTTTTTTTTTTTTTTTTTTTTTGAATTAAAAAAATACAAATAAAAGCAAATGTTATTGAAAAAAAAATTAGTAAAAAGGTTTTTTGATTTATCGTTGATTTTTTTTTTTTTTTTTTTTTTTTTTGTCAGGTGTCCTTATCATAACTGAAATTAACAAATCCTTAATGAATGTTAAAAAAAGTTGATAAAGAACCTATTAAGAAATTCTATTCTCAAAAAATAGATCTCTTTTTTTTTTTTTTTTTAAGTTGTTTTGATTTCTTAGATTAAACATTTTTTTTTTTAATTTTGAAAAATTTATTTCAAATTTTTGTTGTTTTCTATGACTGAGACCATAAAAAAACAAAAAAAAAATGAAAATTAATTTGCTAATGCTGTTTGAGTTTGATAACTGACATTTTAATTGGGTTCTCTGTGATTTAAATAAAATAAAGCTCTTAAATTTAGAATCCATTAATAATAGAAAAAGTTATCAGTATTATTGGAGTCTCTAGACTAATTAATTATTTGTTCCCAAAATTCGTTTATAATAATTAAATAAAAATGTTGTAAATTAAAAAAAAGTATGCAATGAATGACTTAAAAAGTAAAACAAACCTTTTTAAACAAAAAATACAAATTATGTCAATAGATTTATTTAATATCCTCATCTTTGTTGTTTTTGTCACAACGTTTCGGTCATTGATCCCTCTGGCTTTCTTCAGACATCTGTCTTAGTAATCTTTAACCGAACCCTTTAAAATTGAATCCTCTAAGGTAGGTTGTTTTTAACATCCCAGGGTTTATCTTGGGTATCAGTTAATAAGTGAATTCTTATGAGTGATTTGTCTTATCCTCTGAGATATTGTGTCTTCATTCTGTTGTGGTTTGAATAATAAAGGATTTGGTTCAAAATTTTCATTAAGTTACCATTACAAATAATGACAGACTCTTGATGAAAGGCAAAGAGTAAAATGGCCAAAACATTATGATTACAAAAATCAAGATGAAAAATATTAGTCTGAAATATAATTCCAGTTTTGTTTCTCTATAGTAGCGTCAGGCTCAGGGGTTAAAATGAACAGTTGATTTACGCACACCAAGAAGATTAATGGAGGATGATAATGACGAGGAAACACGGGCAATTTTAACAACACACCATGAGGAATTTATTTGCAAATTTATATGCTTGAAATAGTGTCAGTAGCTCGTTTTAGGAAAATAAATGAGAAATTTTTGAAGTCCATAGTTTTAATGAATTGTCAAGAAGAGGAAATGTTCATGAAACAGATTAAATGATTTGGCACAAAATAATATTAAAAAATGTTTAAGACATCATTAAGAGAGTTCATTGTTCGCACAAAGGATATACCGTTGCATACATTTAAAAGTAGACTAAGAGAGATATTTTGAATTACTTAGCTTTCTTGGATTGTTGAGAGAAAATTCTTTGAAGTACCAATAATATAATTAGTGAATAATTTTACACTAGACATGAACAGAAACAAAACCTTTCACATGAGTTCAGACGCTATTCGCTTATTAGTTTTTCTTGTCATCAAAAGGAATTTTGCATAGGATCACTACTTTCTTCTTGGCTCGACAGCTAATTTCTATGAAAGCAAGGTTTTCATTGGTCCAAAGAAAATTTCATAAACGCTCCCAAATCCCTTTCTGTCATTTTTCTCAGTCCTCTGAAGGAAGTGGGTAAAGGGAGTTTTTTTTTTTTTTAGCGTTTCACCCCAAGCAAGCGGGGAAGCCACTAAGACGCAAGGGGTTACAGAAGATTTGGCGCAAGATCAGATAGGAGTGATAGAGGAAAGGATGAGGAGAAGGATAGTGGATAGATCAAGGCAACTAGAGATGTCGATTGACATTACATTTGAATAGTTGGAGATTATAGCTCTCAGGGAAACTGGAATAGGGAAGGGAGTTCCACAGGCGATCAATGGAGTGATCTCTTCAATCCTGACCTGCTTTAATCCATGTTGTGATTGATTTGATTATAAGGAGGCCAAGATTGATTCATTCCTAAATCGGATGCAACACTTGGGTAAACTAGTAAGTTTGGGCTTACAGAATTACCAAATCAATAAAACAAATTTTGCTAAGTTTGGCAAAGGTTGAAGTCGGAGGTTCTTGTGTTTGTCAGGAGTTGGGGAATCTCTCAGCACCCTCTGCCATTTCCCTTCTCAGCTCTCAACTGTCAACTTGCAACTCTGACTTTGAACTGTCAGAATGGTTTTCGCACATTCATTTTTATGGACTCCAACTAGAAACCAGTGCAAGGTAATATGTAGGCAGGTTTTGGTGAATCACCCAATTTTCAACAAAAGTCTATTGTTTTTGGTCTTGAGAAATTAAATTAATTCATAATTTTGGGGAATTCTCCCTCTCTCATGTGGGATGGTTGCAGGCATCACTCTGCATGGCTGCTTCTACTCTCTCTTATTACCATCTCCCACCATTGCCTTCCAATAGGCATAAGCAGCTCCTTCAACCTCCTTAATGTCTCTTCTGTGCCTGCTAAATTTCAGTGGGTGCAGGCAGCCCCTCACCCTTTCTTGATCACTCATCTGTGCCTGTCACCTCTAGCATTTGGTCAGAGATTAATAAAATATGGTTTCAAATGCTCTTATCTCATAAGTGAACTGACACCACAATTGGCTTTTTCGTCTTTGACCCAAGAAACACTTTCCCAGGTAAATTTTTGTAACTCCCATTATGTTGACAATTTGTTCAGCCAAAGGTCACCATTCCATGGGTGTTTAATTTATTGTTTTTCATTCTGACATCCCACAAAATGAATTTATTTAGTTTTAACCAAATTCGTTTCATATCAAATCCAGGCATTGTTTGCCAAACGCTGTCAACACTTGTTCGCACAAACTGAGAATTCCTTTTAGATGAACAATTTTATTAACAGTCTATCTTTCCTTTTCATCATCCCATTTTCATTGATATTCAAAGTTGCCATTATTATTATTAATTACCAGAACCCAAATAGTGTTACAGTATGACAAAATGGGTAAAGTTTTCATGTGATGCATTTTGTTCTTTAGGACTTCATTGGACTAAATTTGTTTATGTTGATACAACTACACATGCCAATGAATGAGAGACACTGGAAATTTTAAATTTAGAAATATATTTTTTTATGGACAAGTTTATCTATTCTAATAGATAATAAACACTTTATTTAATCAAACACTGGGAGGGGGAATGTATGACAAAATGGAAAAAAGTCTTCTTGTGATGTTTTTTGTCCTTTAGGACTTCATTGGACAAAATTTGTTTATGTTGATGCAATTACACATGTGAATGAATGAAGAATGCTGGAAATTTTAAATTAAAAATGTTATTTATTTTTAGTTTTTTTTTTTTTTTTTTTTTTTTTTTTTAGAAGAAAACTATTCATTACAACAACAAAAATGTCTAGAGTGTCTTGATCACAAGATCATCTACAGTATTCCTGGCAGAACTTCTATTATCACAGTGTGGAATATCTGCTGACAAAACTGATGGAAAGAAAAAAAAAGAATCTAAATGAAATCGGCTAGATTTAAAAATAAAATAAATTTCCAGCATCCCTCGTTCATGCACACATAGTATCACACCAACATAACTAATTTAGTCTGAAGTCTCAAAGGAGGAAACATGTCACAAGAAAACTTTTTCCACTTTGTCATACATTTTTCCCAAATATATTACAATGTAAAATAATTTACCTATTTTTAGGGATCTTTTTTTTTTTCTTTTTTAGGCCAAATTTTTTATCCTTCTTAAAAAAAAAAAAATTGTTTGGTAATTGCCAAAATCTTCTCTTTTAATTCTTCTAGATTTAATTCTTTAATTTCTATATCTACTTCTAAATTGACTTCTACTTCTTCTACATCTAGTATGATGATAAACTACATCCGGCAGCAAAGCATCTGATTGGTAGGTTTTGAGGAGCATGGGACCACCTCTTAATTGCCTCTGTTTCCAAGTCCACCCTGCCACCTTTTATAGTAAAATTACAAACAATACATTTTTAAAGTAAACTAACCAGCAATTCATTTTATAGTAGAATTACCAACAATACCTATTTAGAGCAAAATGACCAACAATTTTTATTTTAGTTTATTTTTTTTTTTTTTTTTTATCTGTACTAGATTTTTATATATAATAATTTATTATCATTAAATTTTTATGTCACAGAGTGCGTTTTGTAGCCCCCCGGAGAGAGGATGCAGCATTATGGTGTATGGAGGATTGATTGGTGACCGATGAGTTTTTGTGGTGAATGCGCAAATTGTTATGAGTGAATGGGTCATGAATCAGATTAGCTTGGTAGAAGATGGTGAAGACCGGCCTAAACCCCTTTCTCCCTTTTTGGCCTTGTGCCATAATTGTATGTATGTACAATAAATACAAATACATTTTATCTGTAGTTGAAGGCATGAAATTGCATTCAAAATATATTTAGTTGAAGCCATAAAATTGTGTTTATAAATATTTAGATTTTGGCATAAAATAACCCATAGAGGTGTTGATATGCTGCTAAATAAAATCAACCAACCAAAATCTGCTGCTGTTGCTTCTTTTTCTTCTACATCTGTTTTTTTCTACTTTTACATACTTTTTTTTTTTTTTTTTTTTTTTCCTCAATTCACCCCAAGGAAGACAACAAGGGGCTACTGGGAGTGAAAGAGAATGAAAAGACTTTAGAATGAGCCAGAAATCTAATCCTAAACAGAAAACAAGGGATAAACCTCTACTCCTGTTCAAAAGACTCTGTAGGAGTGTGAACTGGACAATATGTAAACCTATCTACTCCTATTAAAGTATTAATATTCCCTGTTTAAGTGCTGCTGGGGTCTCAAATAATGTTATGGAATAATACTAACCATTCAGGTTCTTTTATCTGACAATCGTATTGTCAAAAATTCTGAGTAATGATTTAGACCTTGACTCTTTGTGCTGCGAGGTTGGTTAGTGTTACTGCTCTATCTTAGTCTGTTTTGTTAGAGGCATTGAGCACTTTGGGTTATTGCTTATTTAGATGTCTGTCTTTTCTATTTGCTTTTTTGTTTCTTGCTTACTAATTTTTTTTCCTTTGGTAGGCTTTTATGTTGGTAGAGTTGTATTTGGAAGCTCTACCAATAGTTTTGTTTCTCTTCAAATAATATGTAACACAAGTAAAACTAATGCAAATGTTTATTTCAGGAAGTATTGCTGCTTTGAAAGTTTTGTGATTCTTGCTGTACAGGCTTATGGTGAACAGACTCTGTGGCGAGAAGTGCTTCCATTTATTGATAAAATTTACGGAGATGTTCAAAAGTACCCACCAACAATTATGAAACTTTGGTAAGTCCATGCATGAATACAGGTTTTTAAAATAATGCCAAATGTTTTAAATACTGTAGGAATTCTCCATCCACAGTATCTTGTTGTGTCTAGTGTAGTGTTGCAACTCGGACCAGATACCAGGTTCATTCTTGGGGTGAAGCTTCTTCCAGTCAAAGACTTGTAGCTTAAAAATAATCCTTCAGCCAGATTTACAGCCATGAATTAAGACCATGAGAATTTGTAGCAATAAGAAGTCTAATGGGTGTCTTCCTTTTCACAATCTTGTCACTCTAGCTTTTTCATGGGTGGTAACCACTGTCTTATAGAGCACATTGTTTTTTGTGGTGTCATCTTTGTCTAAAAAAGTAATTTATCTTTATTCAGTGACTTTTTTTTCCCTGTTGCTTGCTATGTACTTGTGAAGTCCACTTCACTTAGTCGATAATCATCAGGAAAATAAATGTCAGAAACCATTTTTATGTCAGCTGTTTTCATTTAACAAGATATCAGCTGACAGATATCACTACACAAGGCACATGTGTACATGCAGAAAAAAAGTTAATTTCAAAAAGTTTGAATGTTTTCAAAAAGTCTGGTTTCTTGGTTGCTCCATGTTTCTGGCATTCAGATTTCTCAACTTTTGCTGTGTTGTTAGTGCAGGTAATGAAAAGTTATCCTGGAACTTACAATCAATGAGCTGAGTCCAAATTCCAGTCTTGTCTACTGCATTCTTTTTTGCACTAATAACCTTGGAAAAGGTATAAATCACTTCTTTTTTTTTCCTCTTTTGGTTGAGAGTTAAATATTAGAATAGACTGAGTTTTCTAGCCTTGAGTGGTAACCAGTCTAGAAGAATAAATACTTTGAATTCATAATCATGGAGAATGTGATGGGGAAAATGCTTAATTATCTTTTTCAAGAATGTATGGTAATTTACAAAAAATAAAGAAAAGGAATCTTTGGGAAGTCATAATCTCTTGAGGAGATGTAGAATTCTAAACGTAAACAGGGTAAAATGTTCCCTCTAGCCTTGGGTAGCAACCAGTCTAAGAGAAGGAAAACTCTGAATTTCAAAATGTGGAGAGGACAACAAGAAACCATTTCACTATCTTTTCTAAGAAGGCATAGCAATTTATAGATAATAATGCTATGGGTTAAATATTAGCATAGAGTGGGTTCTCTATCTTTGGGTGATAACAAGTCTTGAAGGGCTACTTGGAATTTGAGACTGGAGAAGGCAACTGGAACTCACTCTTACTATCTTTGTGGCAATTCACAGCCTTGGTTGGGTACCAACCTAGAAGATGGGCTTATCTGAATTCCAAACCTTTGGGAAGGCAACAAGTATAAGCAATCTGAAGACTTTTGAATGCCTACATTCTTAAGGGATGTGACATTAAAAACAAAACAACAACAACAAAAAAAACACAGAATAAGAATGAAGAAAGTTCTGAATATTTTCTTCTTCCTTTTTTTTTTTTTTTTTTATGTGTTTTCACCCCCAAGCAAGGCAGGAAGCCACTAGGACGCAAGGGGTTACAGAAAAATTTGGAGCAAGATCAGATAGGGAGGATAGAAGAAAGGATGAGGAGAAGGGTAGTGGATAGATCAAAGGCAACTGGAGATGTCGATTGACATTACATTTGAATAGCTGGAGATTATAGCACTCGTGGAAACTGGAATAGGGAAGGGAGTTCCACAGGTGAGAAGTGCAAGACATGAGGCTGTTGGAGTAGAAGAGATGGCTACATTTAGGAGTTTCGACAGTGAAGGGGTGAGAGCGGGATGCCAGCCTCTAGGGCGCTTGAACTCATGAAGTCTGGGAATCAGCAAATGCAGATCCTCGGAGCAATTACCATGAAAGTATTTGTAAAACAGACAGAGAGAGGCGACAGCGTGTCTGTGAGAAAATGACTGTAGACGAGATGACTTCATTGTCTTTAATTATTACAAAACCTTCCAGTAGACAAATCTTCAAAGGAAACAGATTTGTCTACTGGAAGGTTTTGTAATATTTAATTAAAAGGACTGACCATTAATGGTATATATAGTAGTGAGGGGCACTTTGATGTAATGTTCACTGAAGTTAAGCAACGTCAAGTGTGGTCAGTACCTAGATGTGTGACTACTTGGGAATACCAGGTGCTATAAGCTTAGTTGTGCTGGTGGTGTAATGGATACCAGTTCAGAATTGTTAATTAGAGAACTGAGTTCCAGGTCCAAATGGATTTGTCATATTCACTTACACTCAAATACCTTTGGAAAAGGTATTAATCCACCTCTTCTCTCCCCATCTATGGGTTAATTAGTAAGACTATTATCACTATATCATTATTATCTCTTCAAAAAAAATTCTTACAAGCTAAAAAAATATTTTCTGGCTTTAATTAATCTGCAAATGGTTGATAACCGTTAGCAAGTTTGTCTTGCTAGATTAAGTATTGGCTGAGTAGTGAGTCTGATCTTCACAGGGTGCTCCATTTTTTGGTCTTGTTCCACATCTAAGCTACATTCAGTAAATTGCTATATAGTAGTTAGAAAAAGGTACAGCCCAAATTACGCAATGGGGATATTAAATTTAAACAATTGCAACTCATCAATGTGCCCCCCTCTTTCAGTTATCTGTATAAATGAAAGAGGGGGCACAGAAATTCAAAAGTTCATTGAAATAGAAGGAAATCACTTTTCAGAAATGGTGTAGGTTGCTATGGGATCCAAAAATAACATTAAAATTTAAGGAAAGAGTATGAGATGCTGACTCTACACTTTGCAGTGAAAGCCGGACAATGTCATTAGAAATAAAGAAAAGAACTGAAATGACAGATGTTGTTTGCTAACCATCTTCCACATCCACAACTTAGTGAAGAAGAAGAATGAATTGAGCAAATACATGAAAATAGTAAGCAGTGTGCAACAAAGATGTTTTTTTTTCCCTGGATTTATTTAATTCATACAATGAGATTGTAACTATAGTAGAAAGATTTATTCTCTTGTACATTCCCCCATTATGGGCATTATCATATCTGTGATATAATAACACTGCAGCTCACAGACGGAACAGAATGGCTGAAAGGAAGAGGAATGACAAATATGCTTTGTTCTCAAAGGGACTTTTATATCACTAAGGCATACACAAAACTAATATATATATATATATAAATATATATATATATATACAAATACACACACGCAGGAGAATAATCACCTTCTTCCCTGCCATGCGCCAATGGCTTGGGGGAAAAATCTCTGACTGACGCCAATTCAGCTGGGTTTTGATCCTAGCTAGCTAGACTCACATGACTTATCACCACCTAAGGGAGATAAACACCTATGTCCCCACATAATGATTCTAAGAGAATACAACAATTTACCAGGATTTATTATCAATTAGCTTAAAAGTCACACACTGTGCGGACCTTTCAGCCAGATAATTGAGCCTCCAGCCAAAAACTGAATGGACCTCTGCTCCAGCTTAGAAAACAGCAATGACAGTTTTGAAGAAATAACTTTGAATTCCTCAATTCATTCCATGGAACTTCAAAACCTCACTTTAACTCTGATTTGGGCTATAAATTCAATTCTGTCCAAAAGACCGATTTACGGTGAAATTCCAATTCTGGCCAAAAATTGAGT